>VZRO01005748.1:945963-1023818 GCA_013397915.1 Daphoenositta chrysoptera
CTGGAAGAGTTAACCCCCAGTGACATGAACTTCCAGACAGGCAGCAAAATCCTCAGAAAAGGCAACAAAGGCAGGCAGGAAGCTAGAACCTGTGCGGGACACTGTGATGTCTCCGTGGGTATAAATACATTCATGGGCATGCCTATAAGGATGTATCCTCCTGACAAGATGCATTATTAAAAAAAAATTGTGATGTGGCTTCTCCACTGTGTAAACAGCAATATTCTCATTGATGTGTTTACTTCCTCTGGTTTCAATATTTTGTTTCTATTTCAGTTTAGACATTAACAATGTGGAGTTGCTACAGCATCCCAGGGTATTCTGGATAAGAGTTTTTTCTTTAGTACCAATGGATTTGTGATTATTTATTTTCTAATTGCACGACGTGTCCATGGACTTTCCCTTCAGTTTTGGCTCTCAGTGCTTTGGTACACACTGTAAACAGCTCTTGGCACTGATTCCCTGGGCAAGGCAATTGTCCAGTTGATGTCTGGGAGCCAGCCAGTTGGGGTTGAAATTAACTTTCACCACCTACAGCTACTTAAAGCAGCCCACCTAGGGATTTTGGAAGAGTAGTTTGAAGTAATCACTCTGAGCTCTCCGAGCAGTCATTACAGGTCTTGTAATTAAATGTTTACTATTACTTTAGACTATTTGTACTTTTTATGTATGAATAGTGGCATGTCCTTCCACACATCAATTCCTTTTAGAGGGGTCAGTTTCCCAATACTCCAGGATTTTTCTTGTTCTGGTTCATCTTTCTTGCTGCTTCAGTAAAAAAAGCTAGAATAGCAACAAAGTGCCCCAGCATGTGGCTGCCAGACCACTGAGCTTAGCCAAAGGTGTTCCCCCTTTCTCTGCATCCCTTTGGCTCCTAGACTCTGTTTGTGTCCTTTCTGTGAATATTCTACCTGCACCTACACTTCTAGTTTAAGTACATGATTTATATATACAATTGCTTTTTTTAAAAGTTTGTGGTTTTAAAAATACTTTTCTTCCTAAACATTAAAAAAAAATAGAAAACCCAAACCCCAAAAGGATGAAGTAAGTTGAAGTTTTACTTGTCAGATGTGTAGTTCTGCAGCTGATGGCAGGTCCTACTCCCAGCATGTTGCAGGGGGCATACACAGGCTGTACAACACCACGCAGCTCACGGGCAGCATTTTACACCCTTGCAGACATGGACATAGGGATTCAAGAGGCAATCCTGACTTTTGTGCTGTTTTTCCTTACTGTTTTCTAACTGTGGTCCTATTCTGTACCTTTTCCTCCAGAGGGCGGTACCTCCATAAGTGTAGAATGGATAAAAACCTGTGTTTGGCGAGAGGGTTTTGAAGGAAGGGTGAATTCCTGCCTCGCCTGGTGCCACGAACGACCCAGGGAGGGCTGCGTTATGAACACACTCACCACGCTGCTTTCAGGGATCCGGAGCTCTCTCGAACAGTGCTTCCTTGTTTCCACTTCTGTTCTTTATTGGGACTGTCGTTTGCCACTTACTTCTTTTTCTTCACCTCTGAGCACTTAGGGGCTGAGATGGGATAGCAAAGCAAGTGGCTTCTGCTGAAGAATTTTGAGAGCAGAATAAAAAGAAGCCCTGTCTTCATGGATCAAGTGACAGATACTTAAAAGAAAAAAGTGACAGATCTTCTGAGTGAGCCAACATATTTGTGTTAAGAGCTGCTGAACAAATTGGGCTCACAGGAATGAACAATCCCACTCTGTAGTATTGAATCATGAGGGGTGAGTTCTTCCACCCACAAAATAGGTTTTACACTTCAAAACTCCCCACCCCAATTTATTCTAATTTTAATGGCTATCAAACAAGATCTTATGATAACTGTCAAATTAAAATTTAGTTGTTGCTGTGTTATTACTCTGCCTTTAGAAGCTGAGTAAGGCTTCAGAGGCTACACAGTGTTAGTCTAACAGAAATTAAGCCTCAGAAATCACCTTGGAGTATGAGTAGGTAGGCAGAAGAAAAGAGACTGGAGCTGGTTATGCAAAGCCACAGGGGAAGGCACGAGCAGGCCTGGGAAGAGGGCTGAGGAAGCAGCCATGCTGTGTTTCCTGGCCACACTAAGACAAGGGAATAAATGCTCTAAAGCTTTTTGTATAATGGGAGCATTTATACAAACCAACAAAAAAACCTCTGGTTGCATGTCCATGGGCAGCCTATCCCCTAACACCTTTGGGACTGAGACAAGTCCTGTCCCTGAGGAAAAGTGAAAGTCTGGCCTTGGCTTGCACTGTCTTGCAGCCATTGCAGTGCAGCCCTTTGCTTAGTAATGCTTCACTGCCATACAAACACATTTGTGAGCCTGGTTCAGCAGTGACTCCTGGGCTGCCTATCTCGTGGCAACGAGGTTTATTGACTTGGATAATGCCAGCGAGCCTCACACCACAGAATAATGTTCTTGGTTCTGCTTCTGGTCACTGGTGAGACTCTTGACCCGTTGGAGTTAGGGGCAGGAACTCCCTGGGACTTGGCCCCATATAAACAAGACCAGATAAAATGTGCTGAGGAAATGTCCTGTCTGAGTGGCAAAGAGCCTCCCTGTTCACATATATTGATTCAGCAGCATGGTGCCATTAAAAAGCCAAGTTGGATATGAATGAACTCACCCTACTGTCCTGCAATACTGCTATGGGAGATAGAAGCCCCATTTAAAATGGAAATGTATGACTGTTACTTTGAGTTCTAATTTCTTAATACTGCAAGATAGAGTACAGCCTTCTTAGCAATATGCTGTGTCCTTTCCTCCCCTGCATTCCCTTCTGGGTAAGGTTTCCAGAAGCTTGTGGAATAGGAATGAGTCCAAATTGCAGTGTCAAATCCCAGGCACTTAATTAAAAGCACATGAAATCTCACTTCTCTGCATCCTTCCCCTTGCCACTAGAATCTAGGAGCTTCCACAGATGGCTGTAGAGCCTCTGCAGCACGAGTCTGAGGTGTCCTGCAGAGCAGTGTTTTCCTAAGCCTTTACAGGGTGAGATCCTGCCTCAGACCAGTACTGGGAAGCCAGAGACAGCATACACAGGAGCTGTAGCAGAAATGTGCTCTGTGTCCTTCTGCTCCCACTTTCTCCTCTCTCAGCCTTAATGGAAGCCTGGGATGCCAGGGTGAACACACACCAATAGTTCTGCAGCCATTTTTTCTTGGGCAGTGCCCAGCAAACAATTCCCTGGAGGAGGAGAAAACTCCCAGCTGTTCATTTTTTCTCTCAAAGTGTAGCAGGCAATGACTGAGCTCATGCCTTTCATCTGCATAACCATATCCTGCCTCCTGACTTTTACCACAGTTCCTTCTCCTCTGGTGCCACTTACCTGCCCTTCATTATTGCCCAAAAAACCAGCAGGCAGATACTGCAAATATTCTGCTCTGGAACTGGGAACAAAACCAGCAACAATAGTTCTCCATGTTCCCTGGCTCTCTGCTGCAGTGCTAGAAGTAATGCCTTAAAACATCATGTATCCCACAGAACATCGCGGTGTCTTTTTCTAGAAAATAAAGCCTTTAAAAACAGGTTCCAAACTAATTGAGCAGGTTTAAGAGAGGAAAAAAAGAGATAAAGAGTTCTCCTAAGTGCTAGGAATCCTTCAAACAGGGGAAGTAACAAAAAAAAAAAATCTAAAGGCAAACTTGTGTAAAAAGAATAATCGTGAAAAGCTCATTGTCGCCTTCCATTGGATTGTTGACATTCTAACCCTCTATTAATGAAAAAATCCCAGAATGACTGTCACAGGGCAGGGAAAAGTAGCTGTCTAGCAAAATTAGGATAATTTCAGTGGTTAAAAGTTATCTTAAGTATACAGAATTTATTGGTAAGGGTCACAGTAAATCTAGAAACAGCATGACAGTGGGTGAAATATGTGAAACTAGGAGATGATGAGTCAAGCTCTCGTGGCCCTGAGCTACAGTGAAAGGTTTAATACTGTTTATTTACCAGACTTGGAGGGATAATTTCCAGATGAATTGGTATGTCTGCACTGGTCTGGAAACAGTGTACATTAAACACTGATACTTTATCACAGCCTGCTGCCTCTCAGCTTCTTCACAGGTTGGGAGGCTCCATCCTGCTTGGAATCAGTGTAATAGTACTCAATGGGCATAAAGATGGAATCAGATTGTGATTAATTTCTAGACGGTATTACAGGAGAGTCTAAGGCACAATTCAGGCACTATCAATAAACCACAGTATTAAAAATGTTTTATAGATTTTATATTTAGATATTAAAGCTTTACAGAGTCATTTGATTGAAAGAGATACAAGCTTTTGAGAAATACCTTTGGTATATAATTTTTCTTTCTGCATTTAGTCAGTCATGAGCATTATCTACAGTAGGGCTATGACACATAAAAAATAACATGTTAATAAATGACGGGGGGGTTTGAGAGTTACATAAAAACCTCCATGCTGGTTGGTTGCTTGATGTGTATCCTGTTGTATTTCACCCATGTAGTTTTTTTTCAACTATATTTCATGATTCTTTGGCAGCAAATAAAAAGAAAGGTAGTTGTATACAAAAAAGTAAAGTACACAGATAATTCATTAATGCTTCATATGGAAAAAATGGCTCATTTTATTAAAAAAGGAAAAGCTCAATTTATTATGAAATAATATTTATTTACAGGTATTTTACATTTTTAGAAAATAATAAAATTGTATTCTAAAATGCTTTATTTATTTTTATTACTTATCTGCTTGTACAAAAGAAGCAAAGACACTGTCTTCTTGTTCTAGCAGAACCTCAGGCTTGTCATATTCCAAAATAACCCCTCTCTTCATTACAATAACCAAATCTGAATTGAGGATCGTGTGCACACGGTGCTGAAAAACAAATATACAAAGTGCCAGGTCAGTGGATCTATTCAATATATTTCAGGGTAAGAAGACTTCCACAAATTAATTTTCCTATGAAGTTCAAGTTTGATTAAGGCTACTTATCCTACTTCTCATCCTAATTTCTGTGCAAATACTGTAGATGGTCATAGAGAGCAAGAGCCAGGTGGATACTCAAGTACCTAAAAAGTACACAAGTACTTCAGTGTGAAGAGTCCTGTGAGCTCCCAATAGAATGTCCCCAGCCCAGGGTCCTGCTGTCAAGTCGTGCCAAAAGAAGGCAGCCAGGCAGAGCAGGAACTGGGCACCAGGAACAGGTACTGCCTGTGGGAAGCTGGGAATTCTCCCAGTCCTGGATTACCTCTGGGTCTGGGGTGGTTCCTGAGCTTGGTGTGGTTTGTCTATTTAGAAAGCTGATCTAGTCAGTTTTACATGACTTGAGCCATGTCTTCTCTTGAACTTTCATAATCATTTTGCATCCATATCCTTTAGACAAGATTTTTCCATACTTCATGGCCACTACATGAACAAGTACTCCCTCCTTTTCTATGCTCTGGGCCTTGTTGCTCAGAGTTTCATCTGATGCCCCTTGCCCTGTGACTTTGCAGACCTCTCTCACATGTCCTTACATTGTCCCTCCTGCAGGCAGAAGAGCCCCAGCCTGCTCAGCTGCTCCCCTTCAGGAGCAAATCCAACACCTCCAAAATCATCCTGTGCTTCTCAACATTTTTCAGTTGCAACATGTTGTTCTGGCCATGAGGAGACTGGAACCACACACAATATTCAAGGTATGTGCAAACTACGGATTTGAGTTCAGCCTTCTTGTTTCTAATAATCTTTTTTATTTCTTCATCCATACCATATTATTCTATCCTAACTCAAGCATTTCCTAAATAAATAGCATGCTTTGTTTCCGCTTTTTTTAAAAATGAAATGGTTCAGTAATTTCCATGATCTCTTGTCAGATTCAATCTTTGCTGCTTCTTTTAGGTTTTCTTTCCCTCCACCATTTATTTTTGGGTTTAGTTTTTTGCAAGCCTCTTCATACTGACAGAATTCCACTTTTTAACGTTAACTGTAACTGCATGAGATTTTTTGGGTCTGCTTACTCGTGCAGGGATATTTAATCTCAGGATATTATGGTTGCTGTTACACAGTTGCTCTTCACCCCTAAGGTTCCTAATCAAGTCTTGGGCGACCTCAGTACCAAAACAACTCTTGTATTTCCTTCTCTGGCTTTCCTAGCCAGATTTTCCATAAAATAATCACTGATGGCATCTACAAATCTCATCTCTTCTGCAGTTTCTATGACATTTATCCAGTCCAGGGGATAGGCAGGGGAAGGGGACTGAAATATCACATTCCAGTTGAATTTGCTGCCCTTGTCTGATCTCTTTTAGTGTAACACAATCAGTGCTGCCACCCTGGTAATTGTGAGTAATATAGGAGATAATAGAGAGCCAGTACTGTAACTCCTACTATTCCTATTCTTCCTACTCACAATTTAGGAATATATGGCTTTCTCTGGGAAAAAAACCCACCAAAACCAACACAAAACAAAACCACACCGAAAACCAACAACACAAACAAAAAACTCCCCCAAAACCACTACTCATCCCCCAAAACCCCATGTTATGTTTCTACTACAGAACATTTTGAATACAAAGCCAACTGCTGTAAACCACATTGACAACTGAAAGTAAAAACATTCAAAATAAGTTTATTACAAGAAGCTATTTGTTTGAACTGTGCAGTTTAAAACTCACGAAGAGAGTAAAAGACTAAGAGAGCTTTTTTAGTCTGTCCCCAAACAAACTGAGAAAGATACATAAATGCAGAATGCAGTGCAGCTCTGAATTTTCAAGCAGAGAAATCAGGAAATGTCATGCTTAAGATTCCTTTGCTTTTTTTTACAACGACACAGTGGATAGATACCACAAGACAAATCAGGTCTTCTATTACACGTGCCAGGTGAAAATAAATGATGCTCAGAGATTCCTAAGCACAAATTTCTTGTGATGTATTTTTAAATGTTAAAAATGTTACTGACTTAATTTCACCTCCCTGAAATATGTGTATTTACTTGTCCTTAGTTAAATGATTATTTTAGCTAGATGAAACTTGTATTTCACAGTAGTCAAAATAGATGGTATTTTAAATTAGCCTAAAATGGGAAACAGAAGATAGATAGCACACTTAGATTATATGCCTTTACAGGTAATTTGACTTATCATCATGCAATGCATTTAAGAAGCTACTCGCGAATTGGAGTAAGAAATTTAAAAATGGAAAAGAAAGCTTACATTTAAACACCACTTAAAAAAAAAAGATGAATGGCGTAATTAACACATTTATTAAGACTGACAAGAAGTGACTAGTGGGGCATTTCTGATCCTTGTTTGCATTAGAACGGCAGCAGGGACTGTACTTACTGCTATTGTAACCACAGTACGGTCCGCAAACGCAGTCATGACCACCTTCTGGAGAATGTTCTCCTAGGGAAGGAAAAACACGTGCTGCTCTCAAACAACAGAAGTTGCACGATAGACAGAGACACTAAGAAGGCTTAAGTAACCACTGACTATTCCATGCTGTTATTTATCCTCCATTGCAGAAGTGAAAAATTAGCTACATGCCTGAACTAAGCCAGAGCCTGGTCTCTCCTGCCATTCCCACTGCTTGCTCCTGCCATTCCCACTGCTTGCTCCTGCCATTCCCACTGCCTCTGGGGTTCAGCAGACACCAGAGCAGTGCTCTGGCCCCGAACCTCTGCTACCCTGGCCTCAGTTTTCCCGCGAGGAAATCCAAGGTGAATTCCAGGTGCTGCCAGGCTGCCTATGCCGGTGCCTCTGCGGCGCGTCCTTCACCCCACTGCAAGCCCGGGAATGTTCCAGCACAATGGGGACATCCAACACCAAGGGGTGGCAGAGACAAGAGCAAGGGACTGTGCTGTACCTGGCATATTTCACAGTGGAGATGATATTTAAGATGGCCTTAACGTACATAGCTCTCACTCAGCAAGTACTCATCCTTTGCTATTTAGGAGATACGTTGTTGCATTCCAAACTGCTTGGAAGTGTCACGAGCACAGAGACCTTCATTTGCTATTATCTGCTCTTTAGAGAAGTATTTCAAAGGAGAACTCTATCCTCAATGCATCAACATTCCAAATGTGTTTTAATTGGGCTGTGTGCACTGTAGTTCCCTACCTTACTGAAGCTCAACACACATTTTACTGAACTGAAAATTTTAGCTGTTCTAACAAACCCCTCCAATTATGTTCTTTACTTACAACGGAAAGACGACTTAAATATTTCCTATAACAACGTAACAGATGAAAAAAATGTACTGTTCTGTTTGGCTAAAACCCAGTCACTGCACTATTTCTGAGTGCTTTAACATCTGCCTAGCAATTCCAGACAATTAATGCAATAATCCAGCGTGCCTTTTCTGTGTCTTTGTTTATTTCCTTGACTCTACTTTCAAGCCTTCTAACTTGTCCTGTCAACCATGCTGGAGAAACTTGTCACTTGCCAATTCACCCTTCACTGACCATCCCAGCTGACCTTCCCAAGCTTTGTTTACTTTAGAAACTCCAACTGCCAATTAAAATAACATGCTTCATTTTCATAATGCAATCAGTTCTGGAATAACTATTAAATTCCAACTAAAATGGTTTAAAAACTCTTTAGATGTGTTAGCAATGACTCACAATTACCTAGTCTTGTAAATATATCTGCACTAAATATGGTGTAAGCATATTACAGAATAGACAGAATTGCTTTCCACCTTTTACTTCACATACCAGTTGTCTCAAGGAAAAGAAATCAGAAACACTCCAAACTCACTGTTGCCATGTCAATAGATGCTGTGGCTTCATCCATGATAAAGATGCTTGTCTTCCTCACAAAAGCCCTTGCCAGGCAGAACAGCTGCCTTTGGCCCTGGCTGAAGTTTTCACCCCCTTCTGTGACTATTGCATCTGAAAGGGATACAGCAAAAGCAGTGTTTATGGGGGATATGTGTATGAGAAGGTCAGATCAGAATAGAGCATATGCTTGGAAAACAAAGTCTCACTTTCAGCATAAAGTAATATTTCCTAGGCCTACAGCTGCTGGTGACACATTTTTGCCTGCTTATTTCCAGTGTTAAAACAACCAGTACCTTTGTCTCACTTTATTCTCTGTATCTGTTAGACATCAAAGTAGCTAAGGATGTTCAAGAGCGAGTTTCTCTGAAACATGTGCAGTCTAGGACACTGCAGCCCCAGTCAGAGCAGCATCCATCATTTCTTTACCCTAAGGCTGTGTAACTTACCATTTTAAGGGGGTTTATTGGTGGTTTTTTGTTTGTTAGGTATTTGGTGGGGTTTTTTTTGGTTTGTTTTTTTCTTTTCTGCATACCCAAATGATTCACACCTTGAAGCTTTAGAAATATTCCTCCCTGGACATGATTACAAGAAAATACAAAAGAACGTGTTCTAGGTAACACCTGACTTGTTGACACTTTATTTGAATTTACAAGACCCATACATCCCAGTGCTTCATAACAAAGACATACTGAAATAAAATAATTTTACCATTGATTTGAAAAGAAAGAGGTTTCTGCCCCACAAGTATAGCTAGTAAAGGAGTTATACAGATATAGGACATTTGCCTGCAGGCACTTTTTTGTCACCTTCCATAAACTTTAAAAGGTCTTTCTTCATCAACAACCCTTTTAATAAGTAAGTGTGAAACAGGAATGTTGTGAATGCTGGAAACAACATTCTCCAGAAGAAGTCTCATTACCTAGGCCCCCAGGTAGTGCCTTCACCACATGCTTGAGCTGTGCTATTTCCAGTGCTTCCCAGAGCATGTTGTCAGTGCACTTCTTCTCAGGGTCCAAGTTAAACCTGCATCGTGGGTAATTCAAGAACATCAGTCAACAGAAACTGCTGCAATGGATTTCTTCTTTCAGCGTGCTTAGAAACAAACCTGCAGATAATCAGAATCATATACTGAAGGTGTGGGCCTAATTCTGATCTATCATTGGTATAAATCCACTGAATTTTCCAGTCTTGATCAATGTTTATGTCAATGTGATTAAGATGAAAATTTGACTCTCAGTTGAGCAGAAAGGGAAAAGCTTCCTGTTTTGTGGCTATCTTTATGGTTTTAGAATGTCTTTAGTTCTATATAAAGAAATTCTCATGTTTTACTGGAAAAAGTTGTGAGTATACTCAGTTTAAATTAACATTCAGTTTTAACAAAGGCCAAAATTCTACCCTCTCTCCTTTTAAATACAAGGTCTCTTTGTTCTTCACTGCTATAGGAACGTTAACAGAATAATCAAGCTTCATACTGCATTATGAAATTTAAGTCGATACTGCAACTGAAAAAATCTTGGATTTATGAACAGATGAACATTATTTTAGTTTGCTGTGGCCCAGAAGTGACAGCAACAAATGTGAATCTCATATCATATTACATTAGCATTTGGAATGACAATAAAGGATTCAATGGTGCATAACACTATTTTTGTGTTTTACTCCTCCTGTATGAGTTGTAAAGGATCGATGCTGGCCTAAATAAATGTTTTAATAAGTTAATTTATAAAACAAAGAAATACAATCACATCATCCTCTGATGGGAATGAATCATGCTCTTTTCAGGCATATCTAGCAAACCATAGAAGCCTGTATCCTCTTCAGTGAACTCTAACGACTTAGGTAGAAACTTAAACTGCAGGTGATGTAACTGTGCACTGAGGATTGTACTGTTCCTTTCTAAGGAAAGCGGCACAGGGAAGGACATTTGTTGGAAACTGGAAATTTTTGCTTGTTTCTACTGCAATTTCAATTGTTTTTACTGCATCATCTGCTCAGAGAAGTAGGAAGAGAACAGAAAAAAAAAAGAACTAAGGTATTTTGTGCCGTAGATGAAATGGGTCAAAGATAGGGAAGAACCATGGATAGAGGCTCCAGGATAAAATAACCCAGACTCCCTGTACTTCTCATGTTCTTTTGCTTTCTTTGTCTACAGCAATTTTTTAGTCTGCATTTTTTACATCTTGTATTTTAAGGCAGACAGATGAAAACAGATGGAGGAAAAAGAGGCTTTCAAGAAATGCTGGGTGGTTATGGGTATTTGATCAGTGAGCTAAACAGATTACTGGATACTGGAGTAATAAACAGTGGCTTTCCCTACTTCCCAGGCATGGGATGCCTTCTCCCAACAGTGTCCTGTCCAGGCTCAGGCACTGGGAAAGGATAGTCTGGCAGGGGTGAGTTAAAAGCACAGGCAGAAGGCAGTGATCCTCCCTATTCCAGCTGAGGAGACTGGAATTGAACAGCTAGGTACAAAAATCATTACATAGTACGATTAAAATATATAATTCATATTATAATAACATATAAGCAATTACATGTTTTTTATTTATTGCTGGTGCTTAACACTCACCGGATTGTTCCACTGAACAAAATAGGATCTTGGAGAATGATTGACAGCCTGGATCTCAATGTCTGCAAGGGGAGCTTAGCGATATCTATACCATCAATGATAATCCTCCCTGTTCAAAAGAAAGCAGACAGTGAGTTTATTGTGCCACACAGCTGCTGGCAAAGACATGGCTCACTTCCAGGCTGAAAGGCAGTACAGCAGGAACAGGACTTGTATCACATACCCCCTTCTTCACTAAAGAAACATGCTTTGACTAAAAAGCAAGCACAGCTTTCTTGAGACTAAGCCCAGCTGGAAAGCATACAGAGCATACCTGAAGTATCTTATAAATTATTAGATACACTGCTTAACTGCTTGACCAATATACATCTGTCAAACAACAAGGTCAGACATTACTTCAATCAGGGATTAATTACCAGGAGCAACAAGCATTTCAGAAAGCAAAGTTACTGTTGAGCACTATGAAATTTTATCTCTGAGTACAACTGTCTCTGCATGGGGGCTCTGTGGGTGATGTGGCTGGGAAACAGGCTGACATCTTTTTGAGATGCACTCTGTGGGGGACATGGACATGGCACACAGGGTGGGAAATATGGCAGGAAATTCCAGGGCAGCAGGCCAAGGTGCAACCCCTAATTGCTGAGTTTTCTGGGCCTAGTTGATCCCATCTGTGCCTTGAGCACAGATCCTTCATTACTCTTGAACACCTTGCCCTTTTATGCTTTGCTCCTACTGTTGTGATTTAACAGCACAAAAGGCTGTCGTCTGTCACACTTGGACTTTTGCTTCTATCAAGCAGAATTTTTATTGATCTGGCTTATGAATGGCACAGCTGTTAGGTGACAGATGATATCGGATTTAAACAGGGCCAGAGACCATGTCCTGCAGATTTGAAAATCACACTTCAGAGCTGCTGCTGTTAAGGAAAAGACTAGCAAAGAACCTTGAGGAGCTAAGCTTGACTGACACACAAAAGTGTTATCTTACCCTCGAAAGTGTCAACCATTCTGAAAAATGCAAGAGAGAAGGAGGATTTTCCACTGCCTGTTCGGCCGCAGATCCCAATCTGTGACACAGAAAACAAATGAACATCAGGCAATGGGAACACTGGAAATGGATAACATCCGTGCTTGACACTTCAGATGAGAGGGTGGAGGAGCTGTTCTGATTCACATGATCCTCTTCTCCTCCTGACAGATCAGTCAAACTGAACCAGCCACAGCAGAATCACTGTTTTCACTTTTTGTCTTTTAGGGGTCTGAGCATTTAAGGATAAACCAAGGCCAGTCCTATAACAGGAACAATAGGAGAGTGGTATTGATGGGAATAAAGGCAAGAGAGCCATGTGAGAAGGATGAAAAGTAGGTTTAGCACTGTAAGGGCTCACTGTCACTTCTTTTGTCACAGAGTGCTGGCAGCAGGGCAGTGGGATGCTTAGGGGGGTGGTGTCTGCCTGAACACACCAAGCTAAGAATCCCCCAGACTCCTTTCCAGTGCACTACATTTTTTGAGAGAAAAAAAATATCTGTAATTCAGTCATCAAACATTCTGTGGTATGTTTTAACCGTGATTTATGTGATGTGGTGGTCTAAAGAGCTTCTGAGAAGCACTGCAGTTCTTTACCTTTTGTCCTGGTGAGATGTGGGCATTGACATGTTTTAGCACTGGCTTTAAGTTGCTGTCGTATCGGACACTGAGGTTCTGGATTTGGATCTCCCCTCTGTCTGGCCAGTTCTGGGGAATCTGTGAGGAAGCTGTACCAGGAGCACGGGGGGAAAAAAAACCAACATCAACCTTCTTGTAATAAATTAATTGGTTCTTTAGGTGATTACTACATTTTTCACAGCAATACACTGCAAAATCATTAACATTTTAGCAAGCTCTTTCTGCATGCTGCACAAAACTGCACTTACACAGCAGCCCTTCATAATTTTCAGCTTCTGTTTTGAGAAGGCCATTGATTCTTTTCACTGCCCCCAGCTGGATCTCCATGTCAGCCAGGTTACGAACCATCCAATTCAGATAGTTAGACACCTGATGTAAAGCAAATACACGACTGAATCCCAGATTTTCAGTAGTTTGCATCATTTGACCAGCATGCAGTTTATACTCCTATACAGGAACACCTCAGTAAGTGGAAGTTGTGAATGAACTGGATGGTACAACACCAACAGAGAGGCAACAGTGACTAAAGGTTACATTTCCTAACTGTAGTGCACAGATTCTTTGCTACTATGGAGATCTGATCTACACCAACAGAAAAGAGGGTGGGGGAACAATAAAGACAGGTGAAAAGACATAATTTTGGTAACTTAAGTTTGGACAATCTAGACTGATGTACCAGGGCATAATTACAACTGATGCACTGAAAATGTATTCTTCACAATGCAAGACAATATAAAAAATTATGATGCAACTTGTCCATGTTTTGTTGACATATTTGAACTAACACCTTGATGAGATTTGATCTCAAAGCTGAAGAAAGCATACACTCAAATATGTCAACCATCACATTTGAACGGAAGTAAACACATGGTTTCAGTGATGTTACAGTACCCACTATAGATGTACAGACACCTTCAATCTTCCTTTTCATCTTTGTGCCCTGAAGAATTACAAAAAAATGTTTGGGAGAGACAGAAAGGATCCTGAGATTCTTACCATAAGAGCATAGGTTAGTCCCAAGCCTACAAGTCCTGAAGTGATTTTATTATACAGGCAACTGGTAATAGAAGTGACAGCTGCTATGAGTACCACACATGCTCCAATGTACTCCTGAAGGAATATGAATAAGCTCCATCATTATAAGTCTACAAAGGATTAAAACGTTCTCATAACTTTGCATACCAAATAACAAACCCATTGCACAGTTTGAAATACAGGCAGAAAACCCCATGAGTTCCATAAAGACCCTGCCCTGGAACCTGTTCTTATTGCTGCTATCAGGGCTGTGCTGGGGAAATCAACACAGATCTCTTAAGCATGTAATGGAGGTGGCTGAAATCATGCTGCTGTTACCTGGGATAGGAGGGAATGCTCATGTATTCCATCTCTGGGGCTGATGATGAACTGCTGGGAAGCTCTGCTGTTGCTGCTGAGTTCCTACCATCCATAACTGTTCAGACAAGCCTTTCTTACACAGCACGTACCTATTACCTTAAGGGGCTTTTTCAGCTTTAATTTAAATCATTGGTGATTTGACTTCCCACAGACAATTCTCTGAGTAAAATTGTGTAACAGACTAGAAAACAAACTCTGTAGGAGGGAAACTGTCATTTGTCTGTGTTTGAATTGTTTAGTAATACAGGCATTGATCAGAATTAGGGACTTCAGGTGGTCAAGGCCTGAACATATAATAGGGTAATAATACTTTAAGTCATACCCACTACCTCAACTTAAGTAGCAAAAGGTAGTAGTTAAAAAGGAGTCCAAAATGGAGCTATAGAATGTGACATGGAAGATGAATTAACATACATTTAGCACCTCTAAAAGAAGCCCGTGTTACCAGAATACCATTACTACACCTGCAACTAAAAATCTGATATAACATTCCACAGCATGAAATTCCTTGACTTGCTTCTTAGGCAATTATTTTTAATAAACTATTTCTCATGCCAGGCCACTTCACTGAGCAGAAAACAGACCAGTGAATATCTTTGGTGTTCTTCAGATGATCCCAAAACCAGACACAAACTCATCTACATCCTTCTGCTCATTAGGAGAGCTTCCAAGACACTGAAATGTTCCTGGGGAGCCACAGGGCAGAGGCTGCTGACACTGACTGACATGGTCCCACAGTGACATCCTGTCTGGTGGCACAGCTCAACTCTGATCACTGCTCACACACAGAGGAGCCAATGTGACCCATGAAAACTATTCCTGTCTTGGAAAAACAGCTGCAGGCTATGGGGAAAATGCATACCCCATCCAGTGTCCAGGATGGGTTGGGCACATGCTCATTATAGTCAGAGAGACATAGAGGGCAAAGGTAGAGCTTTGAGATGAGGCTGGAAAACTGTGGGATGCCTCATCAGATTACTTGGACCAGAGTGAAAAGTTCCTTGTGTATATACAACAATAATAATGTACTTGCCATGCGAACTTCCAGCCAGCGATTGGCAGCTGTGAGGAAAAGGGAGGCAATGTTGTTGGAATCTGTGTATTCAAGAAGTTTTTGTCGGAATTTGGCTTCGTACCTAAAAAAAGGAAACAAAAAAAAAAAAAAGGAAGAAAGGAAGGAAGCAGGAAAGCAAGAGGGAAGAGGAAGAAAAAGGAGTCGGGCCTTGGGGTCTTGTAAAAAGAAGAAGTAAAATTTAATTTCTGGGGTATGTGCTTATGGACAGCATGGCACAGGGTATAAATCAACATATCAATAGTTCAGAGCGACATAATTTGTAGTCTTGTGTTAGACACAGGCAAAGTGTATTTGTGCAGTTATCTTGAGAAGTAATTTATGGATATTACTGCATTGATAATTGTATTTAAATTCTGTGGGACTTCCAGATCCCACTGGGCATTTTATAAATGTATTTTATAACATAGTAATTGAAAGAAAGCAATAAATCTGAAACTAAAACAATTTAAAATATATATGAGAGCAATAACACATGAATGTATTTGTGAAAAGAAGTATTAATGCCGCAGAATTCAGTTTTTCTCAACCATATAAGCTCAGGTTTTAAAATTTATATTACCATAGTGCCTAGAAATTGTAACAATTAAAAAAAAATATTAACTCGAAGAACTTCCCATTATAGTAGCACCCAAATTAAACAAATTTATTTGTCCTTATCACTAAACAAAGGGAGTAGTTTGGAAAATGGAAAACAAGTACATGGTGCAACAAAAAGCATTAGATTGGAAAGAACTGTGTGTCCCTTTCCTCAAGGAATCAGCCACAGTACACAAAACAGGATTAATCACAAATAAGCCTGTTTAGAGTTTGTTATAGTGAATTGGCACCCACTCATCTGACTATCTGCACCAATGAAATCTGCCATGAATTCAGCAGGTATGGGAGATGATTCCCTGCTGGGGTTTGGCAAGTGTGCAAGTCAGCCAGTCACCCCTTTTAGCTGGACATATTTAATTGCATAATTGTAAATTAAAGTCATAATAATAATCAAGTGTATCAACAATTACAGCTAATAATGCACAACCCTGGCACAAAAGTCTTTTCCAGGGTAGTGATATAAGCTCAAAGACCTGAAGATTTAGTTTAAGCACACAAATCTTGCCTTTTTTCCCCTCTTTATTACAGGATCAAGTTTAACACACTTGATCTCCCCCTTTGAAACTTTACCTTATCCTTCAGCTATTATAACTGTGACAAGTACTGATTATTTATAAACTCAGCTCTCCTTATACTGACATAAGAGAATGCCTAGGTATGAAGTACAAGGCTTACAGAAGCTTTCAAATTTGTTCAATGCAAAGCACCTTAATCCTTCTTCTGAGTACAGTAAAAATAATGACTTTACATAAAAAGTTTACGATTTTGAGGAAAAGTAATCACCTGTCCACAACTTAGCCATGTGCTAAGACATAAGAGACATGTCTGCTGTGTGCAATGGAGAATCATAGAATGGCTTGGATTGGAAGGGACCTTAAAGATCATCTCATTCCAACCCCCTGCCACGGGCAGGGACATCTTTCACCAGACCAGGCTGCTCAGAGCTCCATCCAACCTGGCCTTGAACACTTCCAGGGATGGGGCATCCACAGCTTCTCTGGGCAACCTGTGCCAGTGCCTCACCACCCTCACAGTGAAGGTTTTTTCCCAAACATCTAATCTAAACCTACTCTGAAGCTGTTCCCCTTGTCCTGTCACTACATACCCTTGTAAATAAATAGTCTCTCTCATCTTTCTCACAGGTTCTCTTCTGCTACTGAAAGGCTGCAATTAGATCACCCCAAAGCCTTCTCTTCTCCAGGCAGAACAAACTCAGCTCTCTCAGTCTTTCCTCACAGTAGAGGCAGCTTCACCTCTCTGATCATCTTTGTGGCCTCCTCTGGACTCACTCCAGCTGGTCCCTGTCCTTCCTGTGCTGGGACCCCAGAGCAGATGCAGCACTGCAGGTGGGGTGTCAGGAGAGCAAAGCAGAGGGGCAGAATCCCTTCCCTTGCCCTGCTGGTCAGACTGCTTCAGCTGCAGCCCAGGATCTGGGCTGGCTGTGAGCATGTTGGTGTGTTTGCACAGCAGAATGGTTCCTTCTGAAAGCAGGCATTAGTGTCACCATGTCAGAGCTACAGAGCCCTTCCTTTCCTCAGGGCTCATTGCCCTCAGCACCCCACCATATGGACGTGGCCGTGCTGCTTCTGGAACCAATCCAGTCACATTTAACTTTCGTATCTCTATACCGTGAGGAATTGTGTGATGCAGATACGCCTCAGAGAATGTGAGGTATGCATCATGAGTCAGTCATGCATATGCACGTAGAACAGGGATGCAAAGTCACCACAGTTGCTGGATTGATGCAAAAATATCAGAGTTTCTCTTCAGAAAGTGTCCCCAGATTACCAGGCCTCTCAGAACACAGACCAGTCTTTGCAGAAGCCTTCACATTTACATTTTGTTGACTATTTAACACTAATGCTATCTGAAGTATCTGAATAAACTATAAATCAGGCCAGGGCATCTGCTGAAGGTGTTTTTGTAGGTGCAGCAATAACTTGTCTTTCTGATCACCCCAGATTTTTTTGAACATTTCTTTCCATACGCACGCTGAATAAATCCAGGACGGAGACTAACCAGGGGTAAGGACGCTTCAGGAACAACTGGCACCTCCTAACAGAATGGATTCCTGAATTAGTGTTATTTTTAGGGATGCTCACGCTAGCAAGTCTAAACTCCACTCCTGCTAATATGTTAGGCAGCTGAAAAGCTACACAGTCCTAAAAATAACTGGGTTAGCAGCTGAGGCAGGAGGCTGGCAGACAGATGGAACACAGAACTCACTGAACACACATGGCTGGCTGGGTCAGAGACACATCACTTACTGCAGGATTTAAGAAAAAGGAGGCACCAAACATAATTCTTTGACAGAGGAATTCATTCCAAAGTGACAGGAAGAATCAAGAGGGAATGGTCTGACAGACTGAAAATATTAGCTACATGGCATTGAATATTGCTTTCTGTATCAACACGAGAAAATATACAGCCATAATGCTTCAAAGATCCTCTTTATCAAGTAAAAGAATATAGGAATGAGAGAAGCAGAAATTAAAAGAGAAATTGACTTTCCTGCAAATTGAACATAGACATAACTACAAAATACAGAACACTGCTGGCACTTAATGAATTAAATATTCAATAACAGTAATTAATAATGGAAAACACTAAGCTGTTCTACCACTCTTGGGTAAGCTACCTTCAATCCAAAAGAAACAAACTCTTAAATTGGTTCTTCTTTCATTGAGCTATTTATAACCTATTTAAAATAGTTTAAGTTAACTTTGTGCATTACTTCTATTATAAAATCACAATTATTGGCAAGGAGGAATAAATAAACACTGCTTTTTTCAAGGATAGAAGGGTAACCGTAATAATGAACTGGCAAAATGCATTGACATAATCTAGATGAGATCTAGTGGAAAAGTTGACCGTGTTTGAGTCAAGTGGGAAAAGACAAGAATAGCCCTAGTACAGGGAAAGCAGCTGGTAAGCTCAGCAGTGGTTTTTTTGGTACCTCTGAGGTATCAGCACAACTACCAGTTTTCTAGCACAGATACACAACCCAGGCACGTTATCAGGTATTCCTGGGCTGCTCTCCTGGGAGCTGGTGTGGATGGAAAAACAAACCGAAACAGGCAAGGAAACACTTTGTCTACAGCTTGTGTATTTCCAAAATCAGTGTGAACACCCACATATTCAGCTAGAAACCTGAGAAATAGTGTAGGGTGCTGCTGTAGCCTCTGAAGTCACCAGCATGCACAGCTTATGTGACCAGGACATGGACACAGATTAGTCTGTACCAAGTTGGTGCATATTAGTTCTGTCATGGAAACTGTCCAAACCCATTGTCTGCTACACCACACGCTGTGGTAATTGTGGGCTAATTTAGCTTCTTAAATCACATTTGCCCTCAAGTTCTTTTTTTCAGGCTGCATGCAAATGTCTGGACAGCAACCACAGGGCAGATGATCCACATGAGCTTGTTTTTTACAGTGACTCCATTATAAACAAGATGCTTAAGATTCTTCAGTGTTTGGAGTTCCCCATTACCTGTGTTCTGGGGACTCTGGATTTTCCAGGCAGAACAGTGTAAGACATTACCTCACTTTTGAATATCTATATTTCTTAAAAAAAACCTGTACCTGAAGGCTCGGATGGTGGTAAGACCTTCAACAGTCTCTGAAAAGTGGGAGAGTAATGGTAGCTGAGTGCTGTCATCCAGCTGCTGCAGGTCCCTGCAGAGGGTTATGAAAATAATTTTGTAAAAAGTGAGGTTTTTTGTGCAGTTACTCTCTTGAATCATGCCCAGGAATCAGTGAAAAGGAATAGCATCACAATAGTCATATACATAAGGTTCAGACAGATTGCAAAGCAGTGCTGCAGGGAAATTAATTCCCCAGGAGGACTTTTCTTTTAACATTTAACTAGCTGGAGCTCTGAATGGGTCTGTTCCCTTCACTGCCTTCCGTCTTTTCTCCTATATTCTTATTTCTTGTGCTCAATTTTTTATTGATTTAAACACCATTCTGTCTCTGTACTGAATATCAATTTAATGGAATGCTGCAAATAGGAGCTCGAGTTAAGCAGAAGGCAAAGTGCACCCCCAGATAAGAGCACAACTTCTCACTGAGCCAGCAGTATAACTCACACACTCAGTAAATGAGAGTCTGCACTTGTTGTTAGGTTGCACTTGGCAGTGTCATATTTAGTCATCATATCAGTAAAAGCACGTGTAGGGTGAAATCTATTTAGTCTCAATTTCTTCCAGCAGGAAGTAAATTGGTTGCAGATTCCCTGTCAGTCTGTGCATACATGAGGGGAAAATGCATAATTTTGCATTGCTGCAAACATTTCACAAGGGGGAAGCTCTATCCCCTTAGAAGGAGAAAGGTCTCAGCTACAGTTAAAATTTTCATCTTTTTAAAAACAAGAAGGCACCCACAACAGGAGAGGACGCTTGTGCACAATGGATCCTTAATGGTCAGCAGTGCCACTATAGCTATACTGCATTCTGCAGCCTCTCCTTGACTTTACGTATTTCCAACTTCCCCTGGACAAGCAGACTTCAGTTTCCCTGTCCTGTCACCACATTTTCTTGGACATGCCCAGCACACAGCCCTTGGGGGAGGACAGAATACAGCTTTTTGTGTCCTGTGAACTCCAAAAACCTTTGATCATGCACAAAGACCCTGCTCCTGCCTCCCAGAAGTTCTGCTTGAAGAGCTGCCGACAAAGGCACTTGTAAAATGACACATTTCCACTGCAGTGGATCTGTCCCACTTTCAGACAGTGCCAAATGTCATTTGGTCCTTGACAGGACAAAGCTCCCCTGCACTGCAATTCTGCACTGCAGGAGATATTTCCACTGCCAGAATGAGACTGGTCCGTGCCCTTACCGGGATGCAACTCGGAAGTACTTCTGGATGAAGTAGCACATGATTGCCAGGGGGAGCAGGGCAATGAGGAACATGGGCGTGACGTACGAGATCACAGCCAGGGCAGACACACACAGCAAGGTGGAACGGCTCAAGCACTCCAGGGTGGCTGGAATGTGCTGGACAGAGAGAAGAAAAAGCACACAGGATCTTCCAGAACATGCTAAGTTTAAAACAGTACTTCATTTTCCTTTCTCCTGCTTCCTCAGAAATTTTATTCCTTGCATATTTTAAGCACTAAGCATATACAGGTCTGCTCTTGAATTTACCACTGGGGTTTGGGGACATCTGAGAGGATTTCTGTGGAGCTGCTTCACATCTGCATTGTGGAGCACAATCCTCATGTCAGAGGATTACAGATGGGATGCAATAGATGATTTTAGCATCTGCATAAATCCTATGAACTGGCAGTGCAGTCTGGGGTAAGTAATGGTAATTTCAATTTCAGTCATTTCTATCCTGGGCGACAGCATTTGCCTTTTTCTCATTTCCTTTGCTAAAATGACTGTGTTTACCCACTTACAAGAAAAGTAGATACTCTTTAATTTGGGGATATCACTATTGATCTAATTTTGTTTCCCTTTTCTATACAGGACATCTTAGCAAAATTAAATGTTTTTTCAATGTGCATTTAAGATAAGGAACTCATTCGGAACTGAGAAAATCATGATGCAAACTGATATAGTGAAAATTATAGTTCATCTGTAAGCTTCATCTAGATAAGTCTGTAATAAATGAAACCCCACTTTTTCAGATTAAGATAGGATAACTTCAGAGCTCAAAAATGTTCAATCAGTACCTGGTCAATGGTATTGCAGTCAGCTGAAAATCTGTTCAATATACTTCCCAGAGGTGTTGTTTCAAAAAACCTAAAATGGGACAAGGAATGGCAAAGTTTACAATACTGATATTAGAACTGATTCATTTTATTATTTTGTTTTACCTAAGCTATGTACTGTATCACAGAAACAAGCAAATAAATTCACAGCCACAGTAAAATGCCTCATTTTTCCCAGTACCTATGGCTTTCCAATTAAATGAAAATGTCTTGAATTTACAACCACAAGCATGAACCTACAATCCCTTAGAACCTTACAACTGCAAGCATGTCCTCAGCTCCCTCTACTGCCTAAGACATGGACATCACATGATTACACTTCAAAAAATCCTTTCAGATTTTAAATTGAGGCCACTTCAATTCATGAAAAATCTAAAAGAAGTTAAATTGCAAAGTCTTGCATCTTTCTGGGAACAGAAAACTGGAACAAGAAGAACAACTGTTGGAATAATAAGTTAAAAGACATTTAGATATGAAAATGCACACTACATTATTGTTCTGCAACTTTTAGCTGTTCCATAACTCATGTGGAACCTGAAGTCTAATTCTATCCTGAAAAAAAAATCTTAAAAACAAATCTGAGGTTTTTCATGTATGAGATTTCTCCATGATTTCTTGGTCAAATACAGTTAGCTTAAAAATAAGAGGGTTTTTCTCCTAGAGCTGCAGGTTTGAATCAAGCTCCACCTTTACTTTCATGCATGGGAAAAAAACACTTATGGAAGACAAAAAAGTTCCTCTCCTGGAACAAAAAATACATCCCAGTGTACTCTAACGATGCCTGTAATGGCACTTGTCTAAGCTCATTACCTTTCCTAGACTTGCACAATCACTGCCTGACAGTAAATATTTCCAGTGATTAAGATGATGAAGCATACTATGAATTATCTGTACAACGTATTGATCAATAATTGTGTTTTCTCCCTAATTAAAAACAGCAAAGAGAAATTAAACATGCAAGGAAGTAAATCTCTGAAGTCACAGTCGGGCAGGAGAGGCATTTGACTCGTGTCTAGGAACTCAAGCAGCTTGGGTACCATTTTCAAAAACTACTCAGAAATTTGACACCTGGTGATTTTTCAATGATATCTTAAAAAATATGCCATGCACAGTCATTTCTTAGTAAAAAATGCGCTTAGGAGACTGTTTTGAAGTAAAGAAGACAAAATTACTACAGTACAATTTGCATTACAATTAGAGAAATACCTCATTGGAGCCAAAATGATTTTATTTAGTAAAGAAGAGTGTAGCTTTTTGGTGACTTTCAAGCCAGTCCACTCCACTGCTATTGATGTGACAAGACATAATACGATGCCAAGGCAGCAGAGAATGCTGAAAACTTTTGAATATGGAGAATGGTCAAATTCCTAAAAAACAAAGAGGAACACAATTATTCACTTTAAATTATGTTTAAAAATTATTGTGAACACACAAACACAAGAGTGAAAAAATATAAGAGTATATCCTTTTTGCTCCCTGAATTAAACTGTCAATGATTTTGACCCATCTTAAATCATAATATATTATCCTTTGGAAAGGGAAGTGTTTGCATAAAAATAAGCGATAAATCAGAAATTTAAAATCACAGAATACTATAAAAAGCCCAGGTTGCTGTGAGAATGCAACAGTGCAGGGAAAATAAAAAAGAACTATGACATCAAAATTACTTTAGAGTCCCAGGTTTAGGTATATCAGCCTGGTGACTAAAATACAATAAATCTAGCAAAAGGAGAACAACACACTAAACTTAACTTCATTTTATTGCACTGTATATGCAAAAATGCATTGAGCTCCAAAATACTCTGGAGTGTCTCTTTTATAGAAAAATAGCACATTGCATACAAATCTTGGAGCAGAGGTTGACAGTGGGAGAACACCCCCAGCTAACTCATAAGAGGAAGGTGAACGAGGCAGTGCCTACCATGCACTGGGAGCAGTTTTTTGTCTCGGGCTCTGTCTTGAGAGAAATGGCATCCTCAGTCCAGAGTGCCAGGCAGTAGTCGATGGCCACCATCACCGTGTGCTTCAGCAGCTGGGACAGCAGCAGCAGGGGCAGCAGGAGGATCCCTGCTGCACTCAGGTACTTGCCACAGGCTCTCCAGGGCATCTTGGCTCTCTGATGCAGCACTGAAGACAGGTTGTCTTCGTCATCACTTTCTGTGACCTCCTCTGCAACGTGCAAGAGAAAAGGACAGCCATGCTGACATACATACCAAAGGGACAGGCAAGAGGCATTTTCCCCTCATGTATGTACAGACTGACAGGGAATCTGCAACCAATTTACTTCCTGCTGGAAGAAATTGAGACTAAATAGATTTCACCCTACACGTGCTTTTACTGATATGATGACTAAATATGATACTGCCGAGTGCAACCTAACCAGCTCTTACCATCCAGGATAAAGGGTGGCTTTAAGGTGAAAGTACCTGCTCAAGCCTGCATGTATTAACCTGCTAAAGTTAGAGATAATGCACACTAAAAAATTGCAAAAAACCTCAGCACTTGGTGATCCCTTTCTTCAACCATGTTTTTGCAGTTTGAAAGTACTGGCTTGATAAAAATCAACTGCAATCTTTTTCCTATGTAAAACCTTAAGCAAATGTGATTGTATTTGTATCAAATGTATTGACAGGTGAGGTTCACCCAGCTTATTGTTTAATATTATTCTTCATTCATTATTAAATCATATTTGCATATAAGAAAAAACCTCAGTAGTCTGGAGGAAGGGATGACTTGTGAACGTTTGCAATCACTCTAGTCCAGAGGTCAAAGCAATGGGAACAGCACTCTTATAAATCATGACCCACATGAAAAATGATTTGTTCTCTTGTCAGTTTGAATGGTCTTAATTCATTCTAATATAATTTAGCTGCGAAACAGTAATGTACTGACAACAGGCTCCAAGTGTGCCCTTTTTACCTTCATCCTCTTCATCGTCTTTCAGCAATGCTTCCCGGGAATACATCGTCCTCCGGAGATTTGTTCTGTCCAAAACAGGGTTTTCCTCAATAGTTGTTTCCTGAAAAAGGGATAGTTCATGTGTTTTCAACCAGAGGATTAATACAAAAAATTACTAGTTGTGATAAAATTGTTTCCACTCAGTGAAAAATAGAAGTGAGAACCTCGCAGCAGGCAGCCATACGTGATTGATTTGCTACCTCCGTGTAAAACCAAAAGACGTAAATTAGATATCTAACATTAATTTCAGGTTGTCAATCCCAACCCTCTTGGAATCTCAGCTTGGACAGTTATCCCAGAACGAATAAGAACTAAGATTAATATCTCATTCTTCTTGTGTTTTAAGTATGAAAGACAAAACATCTTCATCATTTAAGGAACTTGATATAGGCATATCTGAAAAGCTTCAACCCAAAGCAATGATTGAATTCAGGTATATTTATAAAACCAGTAGTCAATATTAGCAAAGCTTTTCCTAAAATGGCCCTATTTAATATTCCTTAAATGATAATTTATTGACAAGGTTTCCTCTCAAGAATGGATTGGAACAGTATCAAGGAAATATCAGATGTCCAGATGAAGGAATTTATCTTAAGAGATAAATAATAATGGTAATGCTAACACTACATTCATATTAAGTTAGACATCACACACAGCATGCCAAGTGATATTAATCCTTTCAAACTAAGACACAAAAAAGGGACATTTTCTTGCATATACTGATTGCCCTGCCCATCAAAAACCTTCTCCAGCTCTTGGTCTTGTCGATTCATTAATGTCTTCCAGTGTTCAAAGAGCTCAGTCTCTGATTTCTGAATGTCCTTGAGTGTTCCTTCTCTCTGGATGTTACCATCTTTCATTGCAATTATCTAAAAAGTCAGAAACACAAGTGGTGAGATAAATAGCTGGGTATGTCTATTTATTTTAAAGCTATGTTGCTGTGCTTTGACAGGATTTTCTCTTTTCTTTAATAAATAATATTTCCACAAACAAATCTGCCTTCTAAAAAGACAGTGACATTATCTCTTGTCTCCATCTCCTTCCTTCAAGATGCTGAAAACCCAGAAACTTCCTGCACTCCATGTTTTCAGAAAAGGCTGCTTTTAAGAAAGAAGAATGGGATCCCTGTCGGCAGACAGGGGGGCACACTACTCATCCTAAATACAAGTCATTAGCCAGATGGGATTTTAGAGCTCTCTTACCTCCTAAAAGGAAAAAGCTTTTAGCAAGACATTGAAGTGCAGTAGGTTTTGCCCTCACTGAGGCAATTAGAAATGAGCATGCTGGCTCCTTCTCTGATACCGTGGACTGATAAGGAAGAGTTACGGAATTTGAATCCCTAAAGCTTTAAAAGCATAAATAGTGGACACAGTTTGGAAAAGAAAAATATACATGCAAGACAAAGTCTGCAGGGAGCTGTTTCCAGGTTTGTGTCAGTGTAACTATGTCATACACTCAGTGTAACTACCACCACTCTGGATCTGACAGGGATAACTGGAAAACAAGGCATGCAGATTGCAAACCCACATCATTAAAAAAGAGTTAATGCACTTTTTATTTTTCTCTCTCCCTGGAAAGTCGGAAATTTCCACAGGCAGGGGGTGGGGAAAGAATCTTTCCCTTATTGCTAAGAATTTATACCAGAGGAAAGGTAAAAACAGAGCAAACAAGGATCTTTTTGTGGTCAATTTATTCAGGAAACCTGCAACTGGACTGGACCTTGAATTCTTCTGAGAATTTTGCTAAAAAGATTTAGGGGGACATGACATGTACTTCAATCTATATTTTTATTTAAAATCTCTTAATAAAGTAAATATTCCCTCTTCACTCCATCAGTTAAGAATTGCTAAGGGTTAATGAAACCTACACTTACGGAAAAAAACATGAACTATTTTGTAATAATTATTTTTTAATTATAAAGTTCATACAAATCCTTCCTGTGCTACTGTTTGAAACAGTGTATTTCATAAAAAAATACACATCTAGAAGATAATAAAAATAAAGCAATTTTCGTACATCTCATAAAACACCAACATTTGGAAATAGGTCTTACATTCACAAAGAAAATTAAAACAATTACAATGATGAAAGGCCATAGCTGTATAAAAAATTGCAAATATATAACAATTAAAAAAAAAGTTAAGGTGGACCTCACAGGGAGGGGAAGAAGGCAGAAAATTCCTGTATCCCAAGAGACACTAACCAGAAAACCAGAACTGTGTTGAAAACAGTGGTAACTCTTAAAGGTAAACAACTGAGGGACAAGGTCAGAGCAGAGACCATAAAGGACAAATGCTGTCTACAAAAAACCTGATCAGAACAAGATGAATGTCTATCTGCAACTTTATACCAAGCCAATATGAAGCTCAGGAAGCAGCTGAAATATGATTATTTCTTGAGACCAGGAAACTGGGGCTGCAGCCTGTGCAAGATGTGAAAGAGAGAAGTCCTGCTAGGAGGTATAACTGCAGTCATCAATCACTGTGGGCAAGGAGACCTGGGATGCTGGAGAACTGCAGGACTAAGTGCAAGGCCAGTGGAAACCAATGAATTAAAAATAAAAAAAGAATCCAACCCCCAAAAATTCCTTTTTCATCTTTGACATTTCCAATTACAAACTGGTATAGAAATCATACCTCCATTTTTTTCCTGTAAAATACAAGATATAAAAAACCTAACAGAACAATCAAATACACATTTCTTAAAATCTTGCCAACATACAAAGGGCAAACATCTTCTTAATACATTACATACTAGCACTAACCACAAGGAAATACTGGGCTTTTCCTATATTTCCATACCTCTCAATATCCACCTTGCATAAATGCACCTTTTCCTGTGACAGCACAAATTCCTGGTAACATCCCAACAGAGGCAAGTGTGCTACTCAAAAATTTCACTGTTTTGAGATTAAAAGATTAGCCAAAATTTTCCAATATAACTAATGTTTTTGGATACTCAATATACTTTAAACTCAACCTGTTTTCATAAGAGTATTAAGTATCAGCTCTATGAAAATCCAAACTATTTAGCTGTTCTAAGATGGGAATCTCAAAATTATGGCACCCTTAACTTGCTAATTTTTAAAAGATCTTTAGTACACTTCTTCTCACTAAACTATTACCTGGTGGAGAGATGAAGTGAAAGCACTGTTTGCAGCAAGCCATGTTCCTGCAATGGGAAGTCTCCTTACCCAGTCAGCGTGGGGCAAGTACTGCAGCTTGTGAGTCACCAGCACAATGGTCCGCTTGTCCTCCCGCAGCATTTTCAGGATCCCTTCTTGCATCAGATGGTCACTCAGGTGGATATCCAGGGCAGAAAAAGGATCATCCTGTCATGAGGAAAAGGGGTTGGCTTTTGGAGCCAGAACTTATGGGATCTAAGGAAACTGACAGGTTTTAATACCAGTAAAACCAGTTACATCAACATCAACATACAAAAGAGGCTGCCAGATGTGCTGAGAAATGGTTTCCTTAATTTACAGAACACCAAGCTTTGAACTGTGGGTGTTCAGGGAGTGTTCAGACATACAGTAACACCAGCTGTGTCAATGCTACCACTCTGGGAGGTTTTCTGGGATTTTCTCTTCTCCCCAGATGTGTTCACAGCCCACACAGCTGGAGCTCACAGCTTCTGCTGGGCTCCAGTGTAGGTCTGTGGCAGATACTGCAGATGTGCAGATAACTGCTCCAGGGACAGGGACAATGACCATATTTCTGTTTCCCTTGTACATCACTGCCTTCAGGTTTTTTTCTTTTATTCATAAACCAATACTCTATTAACAAAGAATCACAAAAAAAAAAAATCACAAAAGGAACAATATTGATCATTTCCATGACTCAGCTCAGATGTTTGATTTGAGACCTAGATTATCTTACTGAATCAATCAATTATATACAACCCATTTAGGCATAAATTAATCTGTACCATCTTTTGGGAAACTTGTTTTCCTAATCATATTTATATGGAATCACAAACCTTGTAATTTGATTTGATATTTCTGCTTGCAATAGCGATACTGGCTGAAGGATTTACTTAGAGTTACAATTTCATACTATAATATTTCACTAAACACAGGCTTTTAAAAATCAAAAATATCTGAAATCAGCAGTAAGATAAATATGACCACTTAGATTCTAATAAACCAGAGCATCATAACATAAAGCACTTAGAAAGTGCTTTTGAAACACAGTAACTTCATGATCCAGAATTTTCTCTCAAAAGTGTGTGTGTACTGTAAGGATGTAGTCAGCTCTGCTGCTGCACTCTTCTGACCTGGCACAGACCTAAACATCACCCATATGACATTTATACTTCTGAGTGAAGTTTCATAAGCATTTCTTTCCAAAATCAGTCTTAAAAGAACTGAGCATTTGCCAATATTAACATACAGGATTCCTGATTATTTTTAAAATATTAGTAACTGGAAATAAAGTTTATACTGGAAATAAAGGTGTCTTTACATTATCAAACCATAAGAGAACCTCCTATTATTAGGAGGTTATCAACTGTCCTTCACAGAAGGACAAAAAGGGTAAAACCAAGTTACAGTCCAGTAGTGGATCTGCTGATTTGCAGCACCTGACCCAACTGCTCCCTACTCTCCTGCACTCTGATCTTTGCCTGCAAATGCCCTACACGTGAGACAAGCTCAGATTGATCAGGGAAAGGCCTAAATAGCCTCCCTTTCCTTCTTTTAGGGATGACATCTAATGTGCACAGCTTTTCTAATCCGACGTGATTGATGTCTCAACAGCTGGATTCAAACCTTCCAGAAAACGGAGCTGAAGAAGGAAGTCCTAAATTGGACAGCCAGCAAGCTCTCTACAAGTGAGTGTGTAGGATGTATCTGTTCTCCCACCTGTGAAGCTGTTAGAACCTGCTGTCACTCGCTTTCCATAGCTGAAGCTGGGACAGGATATACAACAGGCAGTTCAGGGTGGAAAAGCAGCTTAGTTTGTTGCAGAAAGGAAACACCCCCAGACATGAGACAACATTAATTTTAGGCCTGAGACAGCTTAGGAATTTCATGAATACAGTTGAAACTATTACATTTGTAAGACCCAAAGATAAAAACAGGGATGAAAGCAAATTTTCAATATACTGAGAGAGAACACATCAGCATTTCAATGTGCAATACCTATCTGTCTGCCTGCAGCATTTACAAAATGCTTCTTACCTGCAGGCTACAACAGATATAAAATACACAGAGCACATTTGGCTCGGCTCAGCGAAACACAACGTGCACCGTGTGACCCATGAAATCCTCTAAATGAAGAAGCATCTCGTGCTTCTGCATGGAGCATAAACAGAAGGGCACCTACTCACCAGGAACACAACACTTGTCTGCTGGTAAAGTGCTCGTGCCACGCTGATACGCTGGCGCTGCCCTCCAGACAGATTAATGCCCTGGAGATAAGCAGGAGAGAAACAATCAGACAGTTAAAAAAACCCATCAACTGAATATTCATATTCCTTATTCTGATTGGATTATCCATGGAAGACTTTCTGGGCAGAGAAACACAGAGAAATTTTTCCAAATTGTGGGCCTGCAATGTATCCCTGTGGTGTTTTAGGGGGCATTTCTGGGGTTCCTCTGTTTGTTTGTGACAGTGCCAATATATGCTAGAGTAAATTGTTTACAAATCTGTGACTTCTGTTTCCTTTCTCATCACTCCCTAATCTTCCCTGATGTGATAAAGCCATTGATTAAACACCTGCCCTTCTGTTAATGAAAGGGCTCTAAAAAAAAAACAAAAACAAAACTATGTATTATTATTTATTTTATGTTACTCCTAAAGAAACCAAAAAATGTCCTATTAAGTCAGGATGTCTGCAATAGCAGCTGCAGAATAGTCAAACATTCTGATAGCAGCACATTTAAATCATTGCACCTCACATAAATGACAGTGTTTCCATGTTTACTGAGCAATGAGCTTTCAGACTAATGACCCAAACATACACTTAACTAAAAGATTACCTTTGTTGCCAAATAACCTGCAAGATTTTAAGAACCAATGAAATAATAAACCCCCCTCTATATATATAAACCAAAAATAGAAGCCTGTAGCTGTTTACTGACCCTCTCTCCAATCTGGGTTTGGTCTCCGTGAGGCAGAATGTCAATATCAGGCTGGAGGGAACAAGCATCAATTACTGCTTTGTACCTGTGGAAACAAAAAAGGCAACAAAATCCACACAGATACTGCTGGAGAAGCACATTTCCTACCTGCAGAGGAACAAAAATTAACCAGCTGGAAAAAATCACACAGTGGAAAACATATTTGTTAGCCACTAATTGTTCTAATGGGATCTCTTTCAATCACAGGCAAGTAAGTAATATTTCAGCTAAGAAAAAGGATCTTAGGTCAGCTTCCCAAATAAAATGTTAAATAGTTAAACCCAGGAAAAATAAACATAACTTCTTCCAAGGTATGCTGGGGTTTTTTACCTCTTTTTTTTCATGCTCAGGGCCTTTGTTTCTTGTTTCAATACCCAAGGATGACAGAAAAGAAAAAGTGTGTAAGATGTAACCTTCCAGAAGTCAACCACTTCTTTTAATGGTGGGGGAATAGAATACCAGCAATTGATTTCTAAATATTTTACAATGTCTGGTGGGCATTTATACTGAATAAAAAGGCAGCCCAATAATTCTTTACAAACAACACCCCCACTCCCAAACAGGTGATGTCCTTCCAGGAGAGGCAAACTAGTCAATACTGCATGCTTGTATTGTGTGAGAACACTGCATGCTAAACAAACACAGTCCTTGGAAATGAAAACATTTGTACACTTGAGTTCGAGTGAGACAAACCCTGTCCCTTGTGTCACTCAGGAAAAACATGGACAAAGAGGGAGATTGTCATGCTCAGGCAGGTGCAGCAGGTTTGTTCCTACAGGAGATGGGGACGGACCCATGTGTGACCCACAATGCCCCAATATTTATGGAAAAGGGGAGTAAAACACAACAGTGCTGGAACCTTTTACCTCTGTTTGTTAAAAGAGCTTTCAAATGTGATGTTCTCTTCCACTGTGGCATTGAGCAGCCAAGGCTTCTGGGATGCATAAGCTACTGCACCTCTTTTCCTGGGAAAAAAACAAACACAAGAGTTCCCCACTTACCAGTGCAATTAGTGCTTTTGGAAACCATTTTCTGGTAAATGAAGAAACTAGGAATTAGTCTTCAAGAATGTTTTCATTTCCTTCTTTATGAAAATCAATAGCTTTTCCATCAAGGAAATATGTAAGATGATAAATTTCCAACGGAACAGTGAAATTGTTTACCCAACTGAATTTCACTCTGTTCCCTCTTTTCCTGCTGTGAGGTGGGTTTGGAGAGTCTAGCTCAATAAAGCTGCCTCTTGAACAGAGTGGGTGTCAGGAAGAAAATTACCAAAGATTGAATCCCAGCTCTGTTTGGATAGATCAATAAAAAAAATAAATGTGTAGCAGATCACTAGTTAGGCAACACATTTCAGGAGGGACATTCTAGAAAGATATTTTTTAAGTGTTTGAAAAAGATCCAAACAACTCCACACACGTACAAAGGCAATTCCTTCTGCCATTATTTTCCCCATTCTAAAGAGAACTAGAGTTAGAAAGTAAACGAATAAGTTATTTCTATGCCTATAAAGGCAAGAAAAAAGAACACAGACAAAAAAAATATTTGCTAGATTTCCCCCAGTGAAATGGCCCTCATAATGGTACTCATAATGTACCATCAAAAGGGACAATTTACCAGGTACAGTCAACAGGATCTCACTCACAATGCATATATTATTTCATAGAAATTAGTATTATTACTACTATTTAAACAGGAAAGTATCTGCATACTAAAGAAATTGTGCTTTTGTTGTCTGTGGTGCATTAAGGACCCCAGTAAGGCAGAGCTGGGAGAAAGGCAACATCTTTTATCAGAGCAACTGATCCTGTTGTAAAACTCATTGGTCTATCAGCCTTTCTCCAGAAAAGGGCCAAAAGAGGGATCATATGCCTAAAAGCATATTTGTTTTCTTCCTCGCTCTATCAGCTAATCCAATAAAAAGATAGGACCTCTCACCCAAACGTGGCCTTTGTCTGCTAGACAGCCATCATGGCAGCTTATTTCTAGTTGGACCTGAAAGCAATTCAAACCATGACTTGATAAAGTACATTTTATTTATCTTTTTAAGTTAAGGTCACTTGCCCTGCTCATTTTTTTTCAGGCTTTTACCAAGCTTTTTTAGAAACCAAGATAGGATCCAATTTTTGTTGATGACTTGAAAGAACACACAATTCCACTGTTCTGCTAACACGCTTCCAAGTTGAAATTTATGATGGTTCACCAGAATTTAATTATGCTTTATGTATTTTCTTTACTGGAAAATGAAACAGAAATAGCAAAACAAAAATTAGAAAAGACAGAAAATATCCCTCAGGCAGCCCAGCCTGCAGCCCCAAAATCTAATTCAAAGAGCATTCAGGTCTGCCTCAAGAGAAAAGCATTTTTTCAATTAGTATGAAATTTTCATTCCAATAATTGAGAAAAAATTGCTCTGAGCATTCCAAGATGAAGATGTATTCCCTTCCCCTCCTTTTCATTGCTTGAAACTGTGCCTTTGCAGCTCTTAATTCTCAATGTGATCAAAAAGTTACTGCTAATTTAGTTTATGAAAAATAGCAGCGAAGTTTTGAGGAAAAAGCTTTTACAAGTTCTGCACAAAGTGTTCTTTGGTTGAGTGAAGATATGGGCCCTGGCAGTGTGATGCACTCCATGCTGAGAACCAGAACAAGGTCTGGGAATACCACTCACACTTGGATTACATTCTGCTTTTAGGACATCAGTGAGAATTCATTACTGCAAGGAACTTGGCAACAGGCAACGAGCTTGCCAAAACTGATTATGGACTGAGGATTTAGGAAGTTCCTCTAAATTAATCCTAATTGCAAACTGACACTAGGATGACATATCCAAACAGATCATATTTTGACATAAACAAAAAGCCAGCAAGTGCTTGCAAGCTTATTTTCACATATATGAAAACTATTGCATATCCACAGTGCTGCTTACAGTAAAGAGACAATCAAACAATTGTTGTTGAAAACTCTGAGAAACATGTGGCTAAAAATCCAGAGAACAAAATATTCTGCCATGAAGTGTGCAAGACTCGCTCTGAAAGTCTGTCTTGAACTTACACAAGGTTTCACAGTTTTAGGACTGAATGCAAGCCAGTGGTTTAGCAGACAAAGACTTATGAGGGCTTTATTTTGTGGGTGGAAGTGATTTCTTCCTGTCCCCAGACTGTATAAATAACCATGTGTTTTCATCAATGGAGTGTATTTTTTTCCCCTCTGATAACACAACATAACCATAGCCTCTTAATTATCACAGAGATGCAGACAGAAAAATCCAGCCTTGCAATAAATAGGCAAAACCTTCCCTGAGCTCCCTGGAGACTATGAGCTTTGTCAATGCAGAATCAAGCCTGTTTACTAATTATGAATTAGATCATTCATCAGAAACAACATTGTCAAAAGAAACAACATTCACTTCTTTACAGTGCGGGTGACCGAGCAATGGAACAGATTGTCCAGGAGGTTGTGGAGTCTCCCTCACTGGAGATACTCAAGAACCATCTGGACACAATCCTGTGCAATGTGCTCTGGGATGGCCCTGCTTGAGCAGGGAGGCTGGACCAGATGACCTCCTGTGGGCCCTTCAACCTTACTCTTTCAGTGATTCTGTGATTTTGTGAAAATAGATTAGTAAGTTTAAACAATCTCTACTTTCACATTTCATTTTATTAAGTCCAGGAGGCCCACTACATCTTAAAGATAACTGAAAATACAACTAGTTAAGGAACATTAATATATGAATCTCAGTGCCTTAATAAACCTACCAAATCCGAAATGTTGGCAATTATTAAAAGAAAATAAATGCAATGGAGTTAGGATTATGATGATAGAGGAAATAATACATTGCGAAGCCTTTCCTGTGTGTTTTGGGATTGCTGAGTACAGTTTTATCTTGATTATTTTGCACAATTCATTAACTTCTGCTATCAGTCAACTCAAATTCAAATGTTCTCCAGATACAAAAGAAACGTGTACTGTTCTGTATTATCACTGCATATGGAAAAAATATGCTTCTTGTATTTTCAGCCTGATGGAAAGTATTGGAGCATTCTGACTGCCAGTCCTGAGCATTCAGGAAGAAATCTTTCTGCCATTATTAAACTTCAAGGATCACTTCCTCGTTTTTATTTTAAATCTTGCAGTAGCTACATACAGAGACATCCTGTTTGTCTTCTAAGGGGGAACATTAAACTCATTAAGAGCAGAGACTGCTGAACTGCTCACAGAATGGCTGAGGTTGGAAGGGACCTCTGGAGCTTCCCCATTAATTTTTAAAATGTTGTACCTGAATTCCATGTCAATAGGAGATTCTTTCTCTGGGCTGTAGAAAACAAACACAAAGGTTTAAAAAAATTTTTAATTATTTCAGACAGTGTAAGTAACATCACTATGCTATAATTAAAAATATAGCAAAATGACTGCATAACAGAAATACAACTCATTTTATCCTAAAACTCTGTGCTACGTGATATGGACCTAAAAAAGGCATAGTTAAAGCTTCAGTTTTGAGAAGTGCTAAACAACCTTGTAGAAAGCCTTCAACACCTATGAGCAAATGCTCAAGACCTCAGAAGACTTTGGCCCAAAATACTCTCTCTTCTGGGAACACCAAAAATGTTCTACAGGATGTTAACGCAACAAAACCCCCAAAGATATTACAGCACTTAACCAGTGAACATATGATAACGTAGGTAATTGTTTCATCCAGTCTAATATTCTTTCCTACTTTTTAATACTTCTGCCATACTGTTGTGCATGTTATCTCACCCTTTGCCATCCAATTCCATAAGAGTTTCAAACATGTGAATATCTAATTCTGATCATACTTCTCTTGTATCTTAATGGGTTCAAATGGTTTCCCTTCAACTTGGCCCAGAAATTTCATTCTCTCTTAACACAGAAAGGACTGTGAGATTTCAAAATATCCTTTACCATGAGGCTTAGACATGACGTACATGAAACTCCATCTTATACTACACACAGATGGGAGCAGCAGTTTTGCAGGACTCAGTCTGACAAACATGCAACAAGTCTGAGAAATAAGGTAAATGGGAGAGAAGAAGCTGGCAAATCTAAAGAAAAGGCAGCGGAATAGTTGGAGAATCACAAAACCAAGAAAATATTCTGGTCAGTAAAAGCCACACAATTTAGACAAAGTCAAGAAAAGAAAGGCCATATGGCACTGCTGATTTCAATAACAAAGTTCTCCCTGAGTCCAGCAGGAACTGGATCATCACTTTTACAAGGTTTACCATTCTGGAGGTTTGTGCCTGCCTCAAAGTCAGAAAGCTTTGCTCTTAGTTGATGTGGTAGATATTGCCAAAATCCAAGATGAGCTATGTTAATCAGGTAAAAATAATTTCTGTGCCAACAGATGGACTAATCTCTTACTCTCCACACTTCTCTGTGTGTGCCTGAATAATGGTAGGTGAGAAAATAAACTTATGACAGGATGTAAAAAAATGAACAGAAGGGCAATGGGGATAATTTGCTGTAATAAATGAAACCTTTAAATACTTGATACTATTTTTCAAAGTGTAGCATAATCTGGTTCAGACCTTTAGAGAAAGATTTTCAAAGACATATTAAGATACAATTTTCTAAATCTCCAAATAGCAATGCTTTCATGACAGAAAGATCCAACTCTTACTTTCATAACTTGCATTAAGTGGTTTCAAAAATCGTATCCTGAGATAATGCAGTTCAAATGTCACTGACTTTCAGAATTCCGACTCAATCTTAAGCACAGATTTAGAAACCTTTGGTTTTTTCTACTGCAATCGATTTAGCAGGAAAACCAATAATTGCATACAGTACCATACCTGAAATCTTCCCCCGTCTCACTGTCAGAAGTGCAGCTGCATCACAAATAGAAAGCAAAGACTGTTTACTTAAGTGAGCACAAGCAATCTGCCCCAGAAAGAAAAACTATTAAATTCCACTTAGTGCACAGGCTGCAAACATTACTTATCACAGGGCTGCAGCGCAGCATCTGTTCCTTCTACACAAACTGACTTGATTTCATCAGGCAAAAAGATTTGGTGACCCTTTTTTTCCCCTATAAACATTAATTCGACTCAACAAATAAAATCACCTCCACCCTGTCCTGGAGGTGCTAGCAGAACTCAGAAGTCCTGCTGTGACAAGGATGCAGTTCCATTAAAAAAAAACTCATTTTCTGGAAAAACAAAATGATAATTTGTGATACTGTTTTTTTTTTTTCCCATGACAATAACTGCACCTTTGTTGCAGGTTAGTGTGAACCCCAAATCCCACCTTTAGCTGCCACACACCCTGTTCATGTCAGCCCTGTCCTTGGGGTGATGTGCCTGTGCAAATGTGGGCAGGTCCAAGGGACAGATAGGTTTTGTTTTTGCTATTCCTGAACGTGTACAAAGATGTTCAGAGATGTTTTGACAGGATGACTGGGCATACTTATTACTGATGCTAAATTCAGTTCCATTCAAAAGAGTGAAAAATCTGTGTGTCAAATGATGTAAGGAAAATCAAGGAGGAACAAAGTCTTTCATGCTTTAAAGAGGACAGTCTCATTAAGTTTATGCCAACACAGTTTGCTTATAAATATCCAGGAGAGAAAACTATCCCTGCAGATTAAAAGGTTGGTTCGAGACACTTCCATAGAGTTTATGCATAATAAGCAATGACAATATCTAAATCAAATTTACTGTACAATTTGAGAGCACCAGCCAGCCACCAGTACCTTTACTCCAAAGGTCTGTGTACTGAACAAAGCTTTTCCACAGTAAACTCACACTCCACTGGACTTTAGTGACCAACTGAACTCAGTGGCCCCTTCTCCAAAAACCCATGAGCCTGTTGCACATGGTTAAGTAGAAACACATTCTTTACAGGAACTATTGATAGGCTGAAATAGAAGATACCATGCACAACACAAGGACCCTGAACCAATTGTTTATCAGTTCTCTGATTTCTGTTCTGTAGCAGGAAAACAATTACTGTATTTGGAGTTTCAGCTCAGACTTCTCAACCCACTTTTCCCCACTTCGTTTTTATCCTTCCTTTCCCCCTTTTCCTGCATACTCTTGGCAATTAAGGATGCCTTGATCTCCTACCAGTGCTGAAACGCCAAAGTAACATATGTTTGATAATGAGGTCTAGATCTAATTTGTCAAGGTATTTTAGATGTCTAACGATGCAAAGATGAGCCTACTGAGATTTTCAAGCCTTTTCAAGACAGATCTTAATTTCCCACTTGAATAAAATTAAGTACCTGGATGTTTCTGAAAACTTCATAAACAGGTCTTTTCAAAAATCAATTTACTTTATAGGCATAGAAACTTGAATTTTTAAAAATTTGATAAAAACAGTCATAAGATGAAAACCTACTGTTAATAACCTTAAATCTCTATCTTCCTTCACATTACAAGGTCTCAAGATTCACATGCAAGAATGTACGTCCGGTTTAAAACAAATGACATAATTACATTTCAGCAAACTATTTCTTAATTAGGTCTGTTTTTCAGTATTATTTACTCCAACAAGACTTGAATTGGGATCATTAAAAGTGAGATACTGCCCAGAAGAAACTAGCATGGCATACAGTATAATTATTTACTCAATAACAGGTCAAATCATTACCATTTACCACCTGTGCAGAATGTAAATAATGATTTCTCTATTTTTGTTAAATCCCTAACCATATTATAAAATATTTATACTGAGATGCTCTCAGCCTTCTTTGGACAGGAGGTATTAATCTGAGCTGGATCTTCTGGACACACACTGTAACACAAACAACCAAAAAATCACAAATGAGCCACGGCTCACTTCTCATTATCTCCCTCCTAGCCCAGGAATAAATTACATTACTTTTTAAGGGTTTGAAACAAATAATTTTTATAAGAAACATGCAAAGATGATATGCAGTTAATCCTGTTTTATTCATAAACACGGGGGCAAAGAGTAGGGAAATGACTTGTTATCCACTAGACCATGGGAAGGGCCAGGAATAGCATCCAGATTTCCTGAGCACTGAGTGACATGTCAGCAGGATCCATCCTTCATCTTCATAGCTATGACTTTGGAGGAAGGGAAGGGGAAGGAAATTTGGATGAACTAATTCAGGTCTATTCTGTAACATGAATGACTGAAGCCAAGCATTCCCAAAGAAAGAGCTGTAACAAGGAACTTACTGTTTTGGGTGACACTTTTCATTGCCTGAGCTGAGGCTACAAGCCCTGGTGATTACTTGGTAACACTACTCTCCTTGAACCTGGGATAAGGTTGCATGTTCCTGGTCAGGCATTAGTATTTTCTTATCAAATTAAGGGAGCTTTCATCTGACAGCTTTACAACACAGGTGTGCAGCCCACACTGGCTGCATCCATCACTCTGAATAGGCCAGTGCACATGACAGCAGCTCTGAAAGATGAGACAACACATAATCTGTCCCAGTGCAGCCAGCACTTAGAGTGCTCAGATTGTTTCAGCCACAAGTCCCTTTCTACATATCTGACAGATAGCAGAGCAAATGTGATAACAACTGAATTTCACCTTGTGATACTTTGGCACATATAGAAGACATGAAAACCAGTTCTGACCTTTCCACTGTTGTGAAGCACATACTTCTAAACAAGTGCTATTTAAAAACACAGCAAAGTTTCTGATGAGAAACATCATGTCATCTGTTTCAGTTTAGCATCAGACATTCAAATTACACTTCTTAACCACGTTATGTCATCTGTGAAAAATTACAGCCTTGCTGAAATGAAATTGGTTCACCTAATAAGGCTGCAGGGATTCTGTATGGTTCCTACCATAGTCTGATTTTCTGCTTAGGGAAGTATATTCTCATGGATAGATCACCACATTCTGGAACTTTGCCTTCTGTTCTGCTTCTCTCACTAGCTGAAAGGGTCACCTTCTTATGTTTCATTTTCCCCACCTATAAAATAGACAACCTTCCTCCTTCCTCATACTATTGCTGTAAAAGCACGTGCAATTCTGAGTAGTATGACTGGCATGAAGGCTGGAGATAAATCATAGCTCTTTACAAACACTAAAGGAATTTAGAGAACTGTTTTACAAGATCGCTGCAGAATCCATTGGGTAACAACGACCCTCTGTCCATCAGAGTATGTAGATTTGATTTGTAGGTACCCTGTTTTTCCTTCATTCCCAATCAGTTGGAAAAAAAAAAAATTGTTTTTCTAGGTTCTTCTGCAATTTGTTGAGTTTTACCTACAAATAATCACAGCCCAAAGGGCAAAGTGCAGTTTGTATGGGAAGGAAGTCTGGTACCGTGAAATAAACAGGCCGAAAATGTTCACACACATCGATCAAACTGTGTTTTGGAGATGGCAGGAATTTATTGGAAACCACATACAGGAGCTGCAATATATTTTACCATCTGTCACCTTGCCTCAGGGTCAAGAGAACCAGTCCCAACAGAAGCTGTTGAAGTTCAGTACCATTTTTTTCCCTCCCTTCAAGGCCAGCACTAAAGTTAGACACGAGTGGAATCTGTAAGTGGCTATCAGAGTCCAGGTGCTGTGGCCCCTTGGGAAAGGAGGGAAGGACACGACTGACTCACTCCTGTCAGATCAGGCAGGATGCACTGGGGAGGACTCTGAGGTCACTGCCACTTGAAAGACACTCTTTAAATCCTCAGGCATTAATTAGCCTGGTGCTGGGATGGAGCACACATCTGAGCCAGGCACTGCTCCCGGTGAGCCAGCACCTCTTTATAGCTCCATGCACAGACATGAGCTCAGCCCTGAAAGTGCAAACACCATTCTGCAGTAGCACAACACCTCCAGTGAATTAATTCTGAATCCAAATTAGTTACAGTTTCACTCAGGTTAAGTTGCTGGAGTGCAGAATGCACAAGAATGGTTGTCCATTCCTATTAATGGAATAGAGAGCTTGTTTCACCCTGGCTGGGGATTCTTTCCAATCTTAGGGTAAGGTTTTTATCCTGACTGTGCATCTAGAAAACCCCTGACTTCAGAAGTTCCCAGAAGAGATGTTGGGCTTCTTTTGCATTACCGCTCTAGTCAAGGTGAATTTTAAAATTAAATTAGAATTTTAGATTAAATGCCCCTACCTGCTCCAGGATATGTTCCCAGAGATCTTCTGCATCTCACCAAGTATGGCCAGCAAGAGAGATGACTTACCACAGCCCACCTGTCCTACAATCATTGTTAGCTGACCTGTGAGAGAGGAAGGTATATGTAAGATTATGATTTACCAAATAACTATGGAAAAACATCTTATTCTGCTTATCTGATGTAACCTAGTACCTTGAGGGATTCGGATATCAATATTGGACAATGCTGGAGGACCTTCAGGTGTCCAAGTGAAAAATCCATTTGTGATCTGTATCAAGATGGAGAGAAAAGAAACAGAAACCCAGCTTTAGAACTCACTTTTTTTTTCCCCAACATCAGAGAAACTTCTATTTTCATTACACTGAGCACCGGAACAGAGTTAGCCTTTGCCCAGTGCAGGAAGTGTAACTTCAAGTGACTGACTGTGTAAAGGACTATACTTCCATGGGCAGAAACCTCTGAAAACAAACAAGCACTATTAGACTATTAGAAAATTATTGAGAATTCATGAGGGGAAAAAAAGTTGCCCTTTAGAGTTTCTCTTGTTGGGTTATTTGTAAGGTGGGTACGTGTAATAAGTGAAATGATTACAACACAATAAATTACACACAGCCAGTTTGCTCTCTGCAGAGCCCTGAATGTCACTCGAGACACAGTGCAGCTTATACAGCAATTACACCATCCAAATTCCCAGCAGACCTGCAGAACCTTCCACGAAATTAGATGTTGCTGCCCATAACAGCATTTTCCTTTGTATTTCTGACAAGATTCTCATATAATCTAGGTTTTGCTAGATACAGAAATTTCATGCAAAAAGACTAAAACTAGGAAACAAAGCCTGATCAGACTTTAAATGGAGATTTCCATGGATACTGTGAAAAACAAGGAAGGGGAGACAATTTTAAAAGGCCTGCATTTATACAGGACCCTCTTCTCTCACTTTCTCAGAGCCACTAAAGCCTTCAATGTCTTTCAGCTATGCAAAGTACAATAATTTTTTATCTAAGAAGAGTGGAAGTGGACACTTTGATCACACCCTTGAGAAAAATTGATACTCCTATCTTGAGCAAAGGTGGTGTTCCTCCCTCTGGATTACCAAAGGCAGCCAGAGGATCCTTTCTCAACTCATGCCCCTTCCTGGGCAAGGAGCTGCAGACTGAGAGTACCTGCACAAGTCCCCCGACCCAGGGGTGACAATGGTGTCAGCAGATGGAGCCAAAGATTATCCCTGGGCCTGGTTTCCTGTTCAAACCTTAGAAATACTGTCCTTACAGAGGTTACTGCATTGGCCTCTCCTTTGTGACAAACTCCTCTGCTGTCACTCCAGACTGTCTTTTGACCCAACACTGCCCCCAAAACCCTCTTTCAAATATTCCTCTTATTTTCCTGGAAGTCTGTTCAAGAAGGATCCTGCACCAATTCAGCATGTCTAAAAAAAACCTGAAAGCATTACCAGTTGTCCTACTTAGTCCCATGAAACTGAATTATTCATCCTCTTTTGCTGGAAATGCAAATGTAATAGCAGACTTCCTAAATAAACAGCTTCATCACTATAACAACCATCAGGATTTTTATTACTTCTGGCCATTTCCACAGCAAATCAAGAGCATCAGTCTTAAAAGTAGCATGGGTAACTGTAATTTTTTTCTTCCAACAAGTTAGGTCTTTGGGAGTTAGTTTTTAATTTCATCTGGGGAAAGGCCACTAGGAATTCCAAAGAGGAAGGGAAGGTCTGAAATGAGATTATTTTGGGAGCGTCTAGAACAAATTCTTTTCAATTTTCTTCATCCCATTATTCTATCCAGACCCTGGAAATGGAATAAAGAGTCTGGCATACATAAAAGATTGGGCCAGATGATCTTCTGAGGTTCCTTCCAACCTAGGCTGGTCTATCTTTTGAGTTAATTCTGGACCTGAGAACATGGTAATGACTTAAACACTTGAAATAGAAAATGGCTGGGTGAAATCTAGAGGAATAATTGCAACTAATCACAACCTAGAGATTAGTAGTTAATTCTTGAAAAAGAAGACAGACAAGAAACGTGGAGGTTAATCTCTGACAAGTGCACAAGTGTCTGACAGTTCACACCAAACACTGGTTCTCGAACTTCAAACTGCCATCAGAATACAAAAGTGACTATTAGTGAGCTTATATAAGTGGTATTAGAGTGACCTTCATATCACCTTTACACAAAAATCATCTGCTTCTGTGATGTTAATGGGTCTTCTCATGTGAGAGCTGTAATTGTTCCAGTCCTCCCTGGCAGGCCTCTTGCGGTTCACAACCTTGAGTGGCTGCGCAAAATCAAAAAGACAGAAATAAGCACTAATTGGTGGCAGCATCAGCAAAATGTCCTAAACCCTAGCAACCATAGTGTGAACGATACGGTTCAGGGTATTAAAATAGAGGGTTTGCAATTGCAAGAAATAATCAGTAGGAAATGGAGAAGTGAAAAATTAATTCTGGGTACAAACTACTGCAGCCACTTCACTGGCAATGAGGCAGCTTTACTCACCACTGCCTGGTACTTGCTGTGATTATCTGCACTTCTTAGCTCTGATGATTTATCATGCTCTTCTCCAATTTCTTCACTTGACAGGAATTCACTCAGTTTCTGCACACTGAAAGGGAAAAAACCCCACAATCACAACTCAACCTTGGAAGTAAAACTTTTTTTCACTGCAATGTTTATTACAGAGCATCCCTTCTGGTACTTCAGCTGCTGTTTGCCATACAGTTCATTTGTTTGTTCTTGTTTTGTTACAGGTGTATGAAAATGTGCAATGGGAAGTTACTGCCAGGAAGTTTTCAAAACCTGTCCTGTTGCCTATTAACAGGGATGATACTTTAACACTTTGCACAGAAGCTCCTCAACTCTTGTCTCTTCTGACACCACAAGAGAGATCTCACACAAAGGTTTTTTCAGGCACTTGGTGGGACACAGAAGGGCTACAACAGTGGCTTGTTTTAAAGCCACTCACCCAAGCAGAATTAATTCATGCTGATCAAGGGTGGCCCAGTCAGTCCTACTGAACAGTCTTATGAACACTTGCTGGCAGTCTGATGGAAGCTGTACACTGTGAGCCAAATTCAACCAGCTGTGGTGAAAAATGATGGCCATAAGGTACCTAGCTAAAGGAATATACCTTGACAGAATAGTATTCAACAGATGAGATATAAAAGGGATCCTGACAACCAGCAACAAAGAAGAAGGCATAAAATTTTCACTAGCTGCTTTAAGATTTAATTAGCTAAGAGATAATGTGCCTTTATTAAGACATTTGACAGATCAGGGCATTAATTTTATTCCTGTACCTGACTTTTTAAAATGTATGTCTAATCTACTCACAGGGACAGCAAATGAAATTTGTGAAAGAATTGGATTGAATTATGAACTCAACATCAAAGGAGCTCAATTAGCTGGAAATAAGTTAACTATCAGTCTTCAAAACGATAAAGTGCCAGAAGGCCTTGGGTTCCTAAAAATAAATTTTATAGACAAGAGCTGAAAAAATTGATTTCAATCTTTAGCCTTAGGCTAAGTGGGGAGAAAGAGGCAAACAATGCCACTGAAGCATTGTGATACGTGGTGATCTGTTAGGATGCCAATCTTAAAAAATAAAAATAAACTTGCCAGCATTTATTTTGCATTTCACTGCCAGGGGTTTCTTCTTTAGAAGACAACCTAATTTTTTCTAAGGAGCTTGTGAAATACCCCACTGATGCCAAAACGTTGCTGGATCCCAGCAGTACAGCACTGCCTGAGGCAGCCTCCCTGTACACTTAACTCTTGTCCTGCAATCAGAGATCAAAGTCACCTGGGGACTCTCTAGGAGAGAACTGGTTCTACATTTTTCCTGTCAACCTGCCTGATTGCTAATGGCAGCTGAGAACTGAGATCAGTGGATCTCTTGGAGGGAGATGGAGTGGATTCAGTGGAGGGAATTTAGCTAGAGCAGGTACTACAACCTAAGCAACAAAAAGTGGGAGAATAACTATTTGGGAATGGAATAAGAGGAATAATAATTCATTTGAGATCAATTTTGGATCCGAGTTCCTTAATGGGAAGGTCTTTTATCTCACAGGAAGTGATTAGAAGCTCCATTGCTAGAGATATTTATATCTATTTGCACAAAGCTCTGAGAAACAGGGCTAGGAATCCTACCCTTTTTGTTCAGTGAACCAGATATTTAAAAGAAGATTTCAAATGTCTTTAAATGGACCAAATGATGGTTTAGATGCTGCCCATATGGATTTGATATACAGTTGCACCTATATTCTCTGTATGAAAATTACACCGATATTTGAGAAATTGCTCTAAAGATAGAGGGAGCAGACAGAGAAGTCCCCCATGTATCTGCCCCAGGGCCTGGAGAGGCAGGAAGAGAAGACAGCAAACGTTCTCAGGCCATGCATATCCAAACAAGACTATGTCTCTGTTAAGCCATCCAACAATTTGATTTTATTCTCTAGTTGTGTCTCCAGGTGTCTGTACTCTCTGCAAACCCCTGCCCAATAGTCTGCATAATTCTGGAGTCACTGCTCCTGAGGCAATTACTGAAGAAACATAGTAGAGGTGTGAGAAAATCTTGTGTTAGAGGCAACAGCTCTTATTTCAGGATGCCAGACTGTTCTAAACTCTTAAAGAATAAAAAAGGACGTTCCCTGCAGAGCTCTTGCTGACAGCACAATTTCAGTATTCCAATATCTCCACAGGGGAACTTATTTTTAAACCACAGGACAGATGTATTGATTAAAACACGGTTATTTGTACAGCTGACTGGAAAGGTGGTTTGATATTAAACCCAGTAAGATACATAATGCCACTCTTGCTGCTTAACCTTTGCTGATTGAAAATGGTACACTGCACTCTTTGTCCCTGAAGACTCACATTGAAGAAATACATCAGTTGGCTGCTCAGTTCTAATTTTCAATGGCAGAAACACTCCAAATATTAAAAAACCCCAAAGCACCACTTTTCAAAGACATATCAGAATTTATCATCTTCCTAAAGGCTTTGAAGTTGTCCCTCTCAGAAGCAGACACCCAAGCCCGTAATTTGGCAAGTTTTCAGGGGTCCTACATGGAACAGATTTAAATCTGTCAGTACCACAGTGGTTCTGAGTGTCAATGACAGTTCATAGGGATGCTTTCCAATTGGGCAAATGTGTAATGATTAAAGATACCAACGAGGTTTTTGGTCAGTATTACTGTCCTTGATAGCATCTGGCATCAGAGACTGCAGCCAATATTAACAGAGCAGGTTTTGTGAAGTGCCTGAGATGCAAAGCCATTAACACCCTCTTACTATCCTTTACATGCTGGTTTCACTGCTGGATCATCTTCTGCTCCACTTAGTCCCTGTCACTACAGGAGAAGCTGTCTTTGCACACTTGCTAAAACCATTTAGAATATCTCAGCCTAAAGAAAGCTGGAATACAACTTGTAAAGTTAGGTCACCTTTACCTGATTTTACTGACCAACTACTTATTAGCAGGAAGGTGTAACAGCAGGACATAGTCGAAGCAAGCAAACATCAGTTGTGCTCAATTGATGCAAACTATTTAAGCAAGGTCATCTTTGCATGGCTTGAAAACATCTGGCGTGTGCTTCCAAAATAGTGCTCTGAAGGATGAGGTACTCCAGAGAGTAGCACCACCAGCACTCTGGAGCAATGCACTCTGGAACCCTGCCTGGGTGATACAGACAGCCCAGAAGGCAAGAATCATGCCAGCTTTGAAACAGAGGTTGATTCCTGTCTGCACCACAAATGGCAGGGCAAGAGCCTGCCAACAAGAAGGTATCTACAGAATAACCCATTAAGAACTCCCAGCTAGCAACAATTAATATTTAGCTGATACTAATCACTTTCAAATTGTTCCTGTGGCATTAACAGACACAATTCATTTGCAAAGAAATCCTTAGCCAAGCCAAAATAAATGCCTGTTGGTAACAGGCAGTGTCAGTGCGGGCTCCCAGACACTTTGCTGGCTGTAATCTTTGCATGACAATTTGCCATGGCTCTAGGGACTACCACAGTGGCTGCAAAACATTTCCTGCCAGCTGCTGATGCTCTCAGATTTCACACTCCTTAGGAGAGGACACAGCTGTGACTTTGCACTGTCAGGGAATTTTCAAACACTGAAGGCAATCTCAGCCTCGTGCTGTAGTCTCCTTTCCATCTCCAAAGCAGTACAAAGGCAATTAAGCAAGGGCTGGTGTCCAGTATCTGTCCCATAGTTTAAATAAGCTTGTCAGACAGCTTCACTGGAGGTCATAAAGTTGTCCTAATGAAGAAGGAAGCCCAAACTCTGCCTCCTCTATCAGTCAGGTAGAGTTACACTGCAAATGAAAAAGCATTAGGAGGTTTTTTACACTAATCTGTTGATACTCAAAATCCCCAGTGAAACAGCAATTCTACTGGTCGTTATTTGGTTAGTTTTTCAACACTCAAACTAACATGTTCATCAGAAAGTAAAAATTCATCAAGTCTGGATTAGACACTTAATCATTAACTTACTGCAACTTTTAAAAGTGATTTTTAGGGTTTTTTGTTTGTTTGTTTCAGTCTAACTCTGCCCCAACAGGCAGCAGCTGAAAAACAAGAGATACTTTCTGAAACACGTCCTTCTGTGATTACCTTTTATACTTCTACATGCTTGATGGAGAGGGAAAAAAGTTGGGGAGCAATTTACAAGAACAGATAAATAATCACCATGCTATTTCTAAACTTGAAATTGTAAAATGAGCAATGGACACATTCTCAGAAACTGGATAGGTGGTAGCAAAGATATTAATTTTACAGTTCTCACCTTACTAATGCTTTGACAGTGGATCTAACCACACTTGAGAGCAGGAACAACGGAGACACAAGGATATGAAACAGGGAGAGGGAGGCAAATGCCACTGATGGGGAGAAGTCAGCCCTTCTTGTCAGATGAGCATGGACAACAAATGTCTACAAAGAGACAAACATCATTGTCAGCGCTTTGCCATAAAGGAGGAAACAGACTTCATATTTCACAAGCATTTCATTACAGAATCTTAATTCATACTCTCTTAGCAGTTTGGGGGAGTGCTGCATGCTCTGGGCTGCTTCTGGTCCCAGAAGGCAAGTGGGCATTTTCCATTCTCTCCCAGAGGAACTGTGAACGTGTAGCAGGTTTGCATCCTGTTCTCCTCCTTCCTCAATCCCACATCACTTATACTTGAAAATGCAATCGTCATTAACACTGTTTAGAAAAGTCCATACTTACTATAAGTACAGCTGCAATTGGTATTGCTGCATTCATAAAGACTGTGAAAGAAAACACGTAGGAACATTTAGACAATTTTCATTCAGACATGTTAATGCTAAAATACTACTAGCACTGGTTTACAATGATATTTTTCTATGCTCTTACTGTCTGTCCCCTCTATCACGACCTGAGGATATTATTTAATCACCACCTTTTCATTTTGACCTTCACTCAACTTTATTTCCCATAAGTACACTACACAGAGAAAGAATACAGACTCTAGAGCTAAAATAGAACACAAGCACTGGTACAGGTGTAACAGAAAGAGGCTAGACACTTCTTTTGTGTTTGAACTGTGCCTGTCAATTTCTCCTACCAGATATAGCAATGTTTAAACAGTAAAAGCTCTTCCCAGTTACTTCATCTGAAGTGAAGTGTCATTGTTTGACTCCCCTGGTTGACTGTTTGGCCATTCTTTTCTCAGCACAAACCCCTGAAGGACTTTATATAGCGCCAGATATTTCTCTTGCCCACATTTAGATCATCTTTAATGAATCCTCTAACATATTCATAAACTCTGTACTCATGCTTATATAGAATAGCTGAGTTATTGCACGTAGCTCTAATTCCTTGTCAGAGAGGAGAATTTGAAAATATAAGTATGTTAGTGTGTGTAATCACAAAACAAAAGCTTAGGCTTTGAAAGACTAACAGGTATTGAAGTCTAGAAATGCATAGTTTACACCTCACCCAAGGAAAAAAAACCCCATATTTTTCTGAGGAAAGTGTTCTTGCTGTGTTGGAATACAAAGCAGCCTCTCATGTCTCCTTAGTGGTTCTACATCCTGACCAGTTTTCACACTTTGTATCAACTCAAGGTAGTTACAGCACAGAAATTGTACAGAAGGGAAACTTGCTGCCTGCAACTCTGTCCTTCTGAATGTCATTAAATCCTTGCCTTTGCAACGTGCCTTTGAGACTGCTGCAGTACATGAGTTTGCTTTTAGGAATGAATCTGGTGGGAGAATCTAGCAAAGCTGATAAACTTCTCAGAGATGGATCCTGCTCTTCTCCTGCCCACAGTCCAAGATCATACCTGTCAAATATGAAGCTGGCTGGATTAAATATCCTGTAGGGCTGGCAAAGCCTTCTGCAGTTCAGACATCTAAACTACTTGGTGGCTTCCAAGAAGCTGATCTGAATTTTGCTATTATGTGAGATCACCAGTACATACAAGGACTTCAAACTTCTTTCAACCAGACAAATAAGAGCCATTGGAATTTGAGGGTTGTTTTCCTTTTTAAAAAATTTATTTATTTTTTCAATTATGCAAGTATCCTGAATAATAAAACGTTTTCTAAAATAACTACTGTGCCGCTAAGAGTTTAATTAGATTTAGTCAAAAGGACTTTGTTACTGGAAAAAGGTGGACTAAAAACTGGGAAAAATGCTCAGTTGGTCTGGATATTTTAGTAACAGTAACCACTGTTATTTTCCTGTGAGAAAGCCTGGAGTTATTTTGCTTCTGACAGATTAGGCAAAAATCATACAAGTAGGAAAGCCACTCCTTTCTTTCTCTGTCTTTCCTGAGTTTTAATGTATATTAAATCCTTTAAAGATGTCACCCAACTATGATTCTGGTGGGAGCATTCCATTAAAATATAGGAAGAGATAATTTCTATTAACAGCTCTTTTAGTACACATGAACAATTTCATATACATATAGCCTGGATCCTGGCACAGGGGTGAGGCACACGAGATCCAATTTCCATGTGGTCTTGAAATGGAATTTTCTTGTAGTCTAGCCAACACTGCCCTGAAACTTGCAGGTATATTTTCTGTAATCCAATGCAAATCTATTCCTTGTGAATAAAATAGCTCCAAACACATTCTTTATTTCTGTTAATAGCTATGTGTACTTAGGAAAGAATTCCAGAGTCTATTCAACACTCTGTTAAAAGAACCATATATAAAAATCTCTTTCCTGCTTTCTTAGTGTTCTAGCATCTGTCTGCCTTCCTTTAGATCACAAATATATAAAATCTTGGTCCTTTACTGCCTTTTAATTTTTTTTTCCTTAAAGAAATTAAATCATTTAATCACTATAATATCAGCTAACGTGTTTTGGGTTGATTATGTCGCTCATTCTAATTATACTTCTGGTAAGAGAAAAGAGCAAATTCTCCTATATTTATATTCCCTTTTCAGTCTGCAAAAGTGCAAATTTGTAAAGATAAGTGTAATTTCTGCTAAAGTCTGAAGGTGTAAGGAACTCCTAGGCTGAAACATTAAGAACCTTTATAAGTCAAAATTATAAGCACCATCAACATAAAGCTGCACTGCTTTACCCCAAGCTGAAAAGTTATCTCCTGTGTACACATAATACAAAACAAGAATGCAACTGCAAACTTAGAATGTTTCAAGAAGCATCAGTAAATATTTAAAGTTGTTTCTAATAATACAGATTCTTATGTCATTGTTTCACAGAATAATCAGTACTCCTGGGATGAATACACCTTTTCCTAGCTGCTACAAATGACACTGTTAGGATTTAAAATCCAATAAGCCTTCACAGCCCTACAGCTGAACCCCTGGCCCTGACTGCAAACAGATTTTAAGGCCACATGAAGTACTGCAGACAAAGGGAACACATCTATGCTGATCTGGGTGTAAGACAGAGTTTCTGGTCTCACAGCCTGCAGCTAAATTCTGTTTTATGTCAAAGCAGAAACTCCTCTCCAAGCCCACAGTGCTTAGGATCACCAGAGAGAAATTCTGGTCTCAGAAGTCAATGAATGCCTCATTTTAATGTCAGTTAAATTCAGTGGGATCACGATCTTTCCCTTACAGTGCCTTACCTATGTGATCATAATGACTAGGCTTCCTTATTATTCCAGGAGGTATTTGTACAGGTACCTTATAGCACTCAAAAACTTCTTGCTAAAATTTTCCATTTCATTAATATCTCTCAAATTGTATAGTCTTCAGTGTGAGTTTACTAATTATTTCTAAAATATTACAGGAGCAATTACATATGTAGCATATAATCTCTTCAAATACAGAGCTCAATTTGCTGTAGGTCTTTTTAAAAGCACAATAAAGTCTTAAAGCAGCTTGAAAAATAACAGGAGAGGAAAGAATCTGGATACAGAATGACGAAATTGCCAGGATGCTCGTGTTTTTCTTTCCAGGATTTAGAAATGGTTTTAAGAATCACTTATTTTAACAAGAAATCCAAGTTTTGAGTAAGAATGTGAAAGTCTGTTGGAGCTTCAGCCTAAAGACAATGCCTGTCACGTATTATTTGTATGCTCTGAATTGTGCAAAATGCAGAAAAAACTGCAACAAATAAATTTCAACATCAGCTTCCTCTTGAATGCTGTGTTCTGGAAGAGAATACTGCTACCTAAATATAGTCTGTGAAACATTTGTCCCTTAAAAGCTTTTCTCCAGAAAAAGTCAATTCTATGAAGCACTGATTTTCTCTTTTAGGCACATTTCCCATACAAGCAAAGTTCTACTGAATTAAATGGAGGGTCTGACTGGATGGAAAGTGAGGAGTATGGATCAGAGCCTAAAGCAACTGAAATAATCTCGACAGAGAAATGGTAAATTCATTAGTAGCTAATAATTCAGTAACATTTAGCTGAGCAGTGGATTACAATGAAGGAATAGACTTACTGGATATGGAGGTATAAAGGGCAAAAGACTTGAGGCTAGTCATTTCTTTTTGTCTGGTTTCCTCCACGCTGCTGTGAAATATGTGCTCCCAAGCATAGAGTTTAAGGAGCTTAATGCCTCGAAGCATCTCATTTGTCTTCTTCAGTCTCTCGTTGGAGTACTCCTGCAACATTTACACACACATTTACCTGAAGAGTACAATAAAAACATCTGTTCCCTAAGCATAAGGATGACACAAAAATTGTAAGCAGCCCCCTTGCACAGCGCAGACATTTCTACCACAAACAGCACTCCTCCCGTCTGCAGGAATTTCTAGGTGACACTGACTGTATGATTGGATGCTGTGGGGATGAATGCTGTCCATATTTCTGGAAGGGTGCATACTGTTGATGGGAAGGAATTCCTTTTCACACAGGAAGATGCACAAATAACTCTCATTACTACCCATGATCTGTGGGGGAAGAGATTTCAGCAAGCTCTGGCTCCATTACAAGTTCCTGTGGCTCCCTTGGCAGTGCAACAGTTGCTGAAAGGGGGAATAAGGTTCAGAGCAGCTGGGCATGGGAATTCCAATGAACCAAGGTGACTTTTTCAGCAGTGATGCAGGTGATTCAAATTATACACAAACCAAATGAGGGATCAAGGAATAGCTTGTGACTTAGCAGACCTCTAGGCTCCCCAGTCGAGGCACACACTGTGGGAGTTAGGACTGCATGGAGTTTGTTTAAATAAATCAGTTTGATAGATTTCCACATCTGGGGTCTGAATTTGGATGCAGCATTCCTACTGTCCCTTTGGACAGCTTGCCCTGCACAACTCATTTATTTGTGCATTGCCCAAATCTACTTCAGGCAACGACTACTGACCATTTATATTTGTAAGTTAGAAGGTTTTTAGGGTTTTTTTGCTCTTAGGGAACCATACCTGTTGAAAAAGATAAACCCCAAAAAATAGGTTTTTACTGCTTACACTTACAGTCTCACATTCTTGAATGTGGAATTCCTGAACATCAGTAAAGGTCTGAGAAGGAATTCTGGGTCAAGTTAGCTTTGTAATTCCAAGCACAGACCAATGCATAATTACCAGATATGAGATTTATATCACAAATGAGTTTGAAGACACTTACCAACGTGCTTCTCTGGGCCTGTGAGAGTTTTGTGGCTACAAAGTACTGAACAGGTGCAAGGACTATGATTACTGCTGCTCCAATTAAGGCACTGATTCCAAGAAGGTAGTAGAGCAAAAGAACTCCTACAATTATCTGTTGGAAGAAAAGAAGGTGAGGAAAAGATTTTGGCTTCCCTTGGGGTATGCACCACAAAGATCAATTTCAGGGTAAGGACAATGTTCAACCAACAGCAGCTGCAGTTACACCCACCCCAAATGTCACAAGTTCAGCACTGCTGGTACAGCCAATGTGATCAGTCAGGGCTTCTCCCAGAGACCCAGACACCCCCTCAGTGCTCCTGCCCAGTAAAAAAACTCTCTGTATTTCTGTTTCTGTATTTCTCTCCATTATGCACAGTAAAAGAAGGTTGTACAGGTTTGTGTATCTTCTATAATTTAACTCTCAAAACTATTTAAAAGAACTTTATTTAAAACCAAATAAATTTATAAAAAACATCTTTAAATAAAATTTAATTTAAAAATACTTCCAAGTAACACGTGATACCACTGAGAACATCCACCTCAAACAATCTCCGACATAAACTGGCAAGGACATGTTTTAAGGATCTACAGTGCCAGACTGACAGTTACTTTTGAAAAAGTGTGAGACAAACAGCTTAGAAAAAAGAAGCTTTGTCTTTGGATAAGTAAGAATCTATAAAGAAAGCCACAGTCTAGATGGAGAGGGTTTAGTGTAAGCAGCTCAATAAACACAAACAATATACACAAGCTACCAAAGTTAATTATCACTATTCTAATGACTGACTCCTAAATAATCTCCAACATTGACCATCTATGTATTTAACAGTGTAAGCTGATAAATTAATCAGAAGACACAGTGATAGAAAGTTAATTTCATACATCATTTCTCTTAATTTAAAAAAAAAAAAATTGGAAATTTCCTGAAAGTGTTATCTACTACTCTTGCTATGTTGGTACACTCTCATTTCCTTAAACAGTCTTCCATCACTTCAAAGCTCAATAGTCATATGCCTATTTTCACACATTTATAGGAATTGGCTGTGTACATGAAGAAAAGGAGTCTGTAGTTTCCACATTTCCATCTTGATGTTTTCATTAATTTAAAGCACACAGAAAAAAGATTTCCTTTTTTTCTTCTTAAGAACCCTCCAATGCCTCTCTACAGCTGAACTAAACTGAAACATGACTCTCAAAATGAGCCACAGTATTGACTTAGAAAATAAGCAGTGACGTGGAAGTAAAATCCTATTGTATATGCACCAAAATAATGGTGAGAGGCAAGGTTAAACTGCAAATTAAGAAGTCCTTCAGTGATGAGTAAGTGAGCAATCTGCTTCCACCTGAAGCAAGGAAATTAATGAGTGTCTGAAGCCAAACAAAACACACAAGAACCCTGCCAGATACCCCCGTCAGAGCTCTCCTCCAAAACACAAAATGCTCTTGGTCTTTACAGATCAAGATTTTCATTCCCAACTGCTTCCTCATGGGCAGACACTCTGGGCACTCAAAATACAGGAAAGCATTGAAGAGTGAGCAGCCACTGCAGAACACTGACTCCCTGTTTTCCTGCTTTCCCTCACTCCTGGTTGATTGTCGAGGACATTATGGGACCACCTGGTTCCAAACAGAGAGCATCAGCTTCTCCCATAGACAAGGAGAAAGCTACGCCAGCTGGATCCCGAGGGAGTTGCTAGCTCACAGCTGCTTTTCCACCCCTCATCCTAGGTACTGAGAGGGTCAGTCTTTGCAGTAAAAATCCCGTGTTTCCAAGAGTTTAAAAATTATCCCATTTTCATCTTCTTTATAACGTGAGAATACAGGCAAACTTTTGAAATACATTCAGCATGTATGGAAAAAAATGTGAAGAACTGTACCTGAAAAGAGCTGTAATCCTATTGAACATAATTCTATATCACATCACAAAGTACAGAATCAAGAATAAAGAGTACACAGATAACATCTGAACTCTGGAGGACAGTATTTGGCAGATGGGAAGGCTCTCATCAATATTCCTGAGAAGTCAAAAATCATATTTTAAAAAAAAAGCCTGTGTAATGAAACACTGCTTCTCTTTCATCAAAATCCCAAAGCTCTTCTCTGCCAGAGATATATATCAGGAGTGAAAAGCTCACCAATAGCTCTGGTTATTTTGTCTTGATTATTTATTGAGGATGGCAAATACCTTCAGCCAGAAACTGCTTTGTGGGCAGTTTTAAAGAGACAAATGTCCTTTCATTACAAGTGTAAGCTATCCCTACCAATGAGCCAAGGATATGAGAATACAGGATTTTTTAATAATGACAATGAAATCGAACAAGGGTGTTTATAAAATGGAGGCACAGGGGGAAGGCCTTTATAAGGCCTCATTTTGCTCCCAGGGTTTGAGCCAAACTTACTGAGGGCATCTTTCAACTGACTGGCATCCCTGGGCCTCTTCTCATGGATTTCAATAACATTCAAACAGTAACTTAAGGCAATGATAAAGCTCCCATTGACTCCAGTCAGAGCAAAGATGGGGCTCAAATTATTTGGGCTGTATAGAAAACCTAACTTGTCATCAATGGCTATTACAAAATCCACAGCAGATGCTGAAATGTTGATTGCTAGACTAAGAGCTACAAAACGATTAAAAATCTGTTTTAAATAATAATGGAGTTTGTGCACCTTAGTATTAGCCATCTTTCAAGCAGCCAGTAATTGTTTTCACTGCCTCATAAAACAAGGTATTGAATGAGCACTTTGGAAAAATGTTTTGAAGAAGCCTTTGTGACCAACGTGACTCACTGGTTTTGGTAAGGAGTGCACCATCCACAAAACAGGAGCATGCTCTGGCTCTGATCGTCCTCATCTGGTAAGGAGCATCACAGGGGGAATTTTAATGCAAATATAATCAGATTTTCTGCAGACTGTCAGGAAGTCTTTATGAGTCCGTGACTTCTGGCACATTAGAGCAAAATGTTGTTAGAGAATATGCAATGAAATTGGATTAATTCTCAGTTGCACTAAAGCACTCTCCGTGCCGAACTGTCAGAGAGGTCTTATAAAATAAGTGTACATGAAATTGGTAGCTTGTACATAGTTTTTCTATAATAATTGGTACCCTAGACATTATCATTAATGGGGTGGATTCTTCTTAACTCTTCACAGCTTTTCAGCAATACCATTTTAGCAGTCTACAATCACTGACTTCTTACTGTGCTTCCCATAAATGGAATGAAAATACACTGATATCCAAATTATTACTTACAAACTGCCAATATGTAACCATATTTAATATGATATTTCCCATCAGTTTCTTTTTATTACAGCTGTCTTCTCTTTTGCAACTAGACATCAATATTAGGACATATTCCTTGATCATTGGGTTTTTTCCCCCACTTTAAAATAATCTTGTTCCCATTTTTCCTCCCCCACCCATAATTTCATGGAAACCATGCCAAAAAATAAGCCAAATTGCTTTCTGAAAAATTCCAGATGATAATTGCTTATATCCATCACTCTCCCATAATTCAAGAAAGCAAAACGTTTTAAACTCCCATGTAAGTTCCTCCAGAGTAAATCAGAAAAACTAGTCCATACTTCTTGTGCAGGAGTAACTGCATTGGAAGAGGAAAATGCAGTTATACTGTGTGAATGCAGCCACCCTGTGACCTAAATATGGCTACAATCCCTTAAATCTTGATATTTTAACAGGCACAGTTCTATGTATCACACACATATAGAAAGCACAGTTAAAAGAAGCCATCAGTTAGTGAACTGCTGATTGTTTACACCTTAATATGCTCACTATCCTGATTTGAGGCTTTCCACAAGTCTCATGGAGCTAGCAAGAGTTTTATGAGAGATTCAGACAGATTACTTCTTCCTCCACATCCCACTCCAGTCTCAGAAGGGATCTACCCCCACTACCAGAGACACTAGAAAATCTGTGCTAACACAACAGGTTCCAAACACGTGGCAAAAGTGTGAAGATTTAAGAGTATTTCAGGACGACACTAATTGGTTTTTCAGAGAATGAACACTCCCCAAGACTGAGACTACACAAGAGGATACAAGATGAATTCAAAGATTCACTATAACTGACAATAAAAAAGAACCTGCATTGCCCCTCCCAAGTATTTTCTTCAGTGAGGGAAAAAAAAAATCAGGGCAAATAGTTAAATCAGGCTTCTTTTTTTTTTTTTCAGAGGTTAGGAAATTAAGCTGGTTAATTTGATTATGTTCATGATCAGATGTTCTGAAGGACCTGGTTTTAAGAGGAGTTGCTTATCTGATCTGTAGCAGCTTGACAAAAACCTATTGTATTCAACAGGAACAATTACAAAATCCACTCAGTTTTAGTAAATATCTTTATTATCAGAAAAAGTCCAGATCTCCTGATGGCCAGCAGTCTAACACCACACTCTTTGAAAGACATTCATACAATTTACCCAATCATCTGGATGGCTGGCTTTTCTTCCTCATCCCCAGCTTTTCAACATCATATTCTTATGTGCTTAACATCTTATAGAAGGGAATCACTAGTATAAGAGGCTGATGGACACAAAATCCTAAGCAACACTCCTAAAACCACATTATAAACTGCCTGGAAATACGATCTGCTAGTTGCACTCTATACACAGTCTCATGAAAACCATTTAATTTTTGGGCAAGGCAAGCAACCCAAGATGCAAAGCTGCTGGGTAGATTACTGGCAGGTTTCTGACTCACACACCAGCCAAATCAGCCTCTGTGTGGTGCTGGAACCAGCCTGCCTTTTTGACATGAACACAATAGAGTTTTCACCACGGTTTTGAAAGTAAATTATATGTCTAGAAAATACCAAGTGAAATTCAACTTTACTGACTCTTCTGTTTGTATTTACTGCTAGCATTGAAGCACACCTAACAAAAATGCACTGAATAGCTGGAAGAAAGCAGGAAGACTTGCAGGGTACTGAGACAGTATCAGATGGAACTTTGTGCTTTAAGGTCAGCTCTTTCAGGAAATTCTTACATGGAAGTATAGGATGATCCATGTGGGAAAGGAGACTGAAGGGATGAAACTGGTATTTAGAGACAGGAGACCAAAGACACCAGAGGACAAAGTAGCAAAACCATTTTGCATAACAAATATATTATTAAAAAAAAAACAAACAACCCTAAAACCAACAACAAACTGTGGAGTCTGTCCTCCAAGAACCAGCAGTAGTTTCAAGGGATGTCCAACAGATCATCTCTAAGTAATCATATTTATGCTACTTCTCTTGCTTCTGCTGGGATTCAGAAAACAAATGATTGCAATATCTTCCAGTTAACTTCCCTGATGTAATAAATGAATGCACTGCAACCTGCTCCAACCTATAAATTCTTGTTACAAATGCAAAGCATGTTTGGCAGCAGCACAGATCTTAATACAATCATAAATACCTGAAGTCCAGTCACAGATGTGCAATCTATTGCAGGCAATGTTTCTAGATGTTAATAGTTTGAAATTTTATTTCAAGTTATTCTTTAACTTCTTTAATGTCTCCACTTTCATAAAATTCATATGCAATAAACCACTACAGACTGACGTCCATTAAGAACAAAAGCACATTCAATCACCTTACCTGTACTGGCATAGCCCAAAGGTTAGGGCAGAGGAAGAAGAACCACATCAGCTGATTTGTGTCTATGGCAACCAGGTTACAGATCTGGCCTGCTGTCATCTCCCCCATAGACATGTTAGAAGTTGAAAGCTGCATAATTTTATTGTAAATTTTTGTCTGGAAGAGAGATCAAAAGGTGTTAGCTTATAGAAATAAAATTAGATTTCTAGCTCCATCCACAGGTCCAGCATGTAGTGAGAAAACTACTTTTCCAGTTACTTGAATGAAGAGCTTAAAGTTTGGCCTTTTATGTTATTTTGTAAAAGTTAAAGCTACTATTCTTCACTGACACAAAGCGCAGTTACCTGCATCATGGTTGCCTAAGTACTTTGTTTTTGCATCTCTGTGCATCAGTAAGAGAATGAAAAGTTTACTGCCCAAAAATGCCCAAGAACCACATTAGCAACAATGGTTTATACCTCCAGCATCTCCACAGAGTGCCCTTCCTGTAACTAACACTAAGAAGCTATTAGATTCAATATATAATCCTCAATGTATTAAAACCCTTGTTATTTTTCTCTGGCAATTGACTCAGGTTCCCGGCTGAGAAAGTTGCTACATTTTGGTTAGAGAACTCAGTTCCATTACAAAGTTTAATTCACAGACAGCGAATGCCACAGGTACAATTCTGTACTGAATTAAGCAGTTGCCTCTGTGCAGAATCAGGTATTAAAATAACAGTACAGAATAATAAAAGCTCACTTTTACCAGCTGGTTTGGTAAAAATCATTTAGGGCACACTGAACAGGTGCAGATTTACACAGGAGAGGAAGAGATAAAAGATTTAAAGAAAAAATTGTAAGGAAAAAAATGTATAAAAACACCGGCCCTGAGACTGCCACTAACACTAATCTGCTGCTTAGAGTGAGAGCTAGAAATTTCCCAATTTGGATAATCCAGCTGGCATTATCTGAACCTCTAATATCCAGAACAGAGAATACAAAGGTTTTCTTATACAAAATTAATTCAGCACTATTTTCCAACTATTCCCCTATTACACTTGCTGTGGTCCATATATTTTTCAGTCAGTTGCAGCACTTCCACTTAAAACAAGACATGCAATATTTTTTTTCATATTTTTGGGTCAAATTTTTATCCCTGTAGGATTTTTCTACTTCACTCTAGTCAGGGAAAACCAATGGATGGAATCCAGAAGGCTGGCAGCTGACAAGTGCTTCCAAGTGTAAGATCAAAAGAGAATTAAACAATTATGCTGCTATTGAAAGCATCCATCCATCACGGAGACTCCCCACAGGATCCATGCAGCCCAGTGGATAAATAGTGTAACTTATAAGGCTGGCTTTCAGGCTGGCACAGGGCAGGTTTCAGCCAGTGCCTTTGGCAATCCCACACTGTAATCTTACACCAAATTCTCTCATTTCCAGGCACAGAGCTTTGTATGCTACATCAAACTTTGATCTGCAGTTTTCAGTTATACAACCATTACACACCCCATTTTTGCAATCTTATGTTCAGTGCTTACAGACTCCACTGTGCCTGGCAGATTTTGTGGCATGACCCATGGAATAAAGCATTACTCCATGCATTGGGAATACAACCTATCCTTCTGTCCAAAGGATATTTACAAGACATTTTAAAGGTGCATTATTTGCATGGGATGGGATGTTACAAAAAAATGCCCTTGAAATGGGAGAGGTGCACTTCACACCTAAACAATTTCAAAAGTTACATTCAGTTTTATTGTCAGCAAGTTTTTGCTTGAAAGTAAGAAGAAATACAGCATTAGGTATTAAAAATGAATATTTATATAAAATCATCAAAATAAGATGCAAAGGAAACAGAACTCAGGGCTAACAATCCCTAATGGCAATGGGATATTCAATACATTTCAGGAGAGAAGCGTTACAGAATTTAACAACTATAATTATAATTTGTATTTACAAATGCATGTTTATGAGATTCTGAAAAGGTTAATTAGTAATATATTGGGTACCTGTATTGCGCCTCTCAAGTTGATTCCTGTCTCAATAGCAACATAGTATGATGCTTGCAGAAATGTCCTTTGCAATAGAAGAGCAAAAAATAGGAGTACAGCCAAAACGTAAGCATTGGACAGGAACTCTTGCGATGAAATAAAGAATACGCCAAGAATTTTAGTCTATAAAAGAAATGAAGTTAGAAATCAGATGCAATGGTAATTTAATTACCTGCTTTGCATAATTAATAAGCAGAGATAGTCACAGTTTGTTACTTTGAAAGTGCTCCCAACCTTGTCTGAAACCTCACAGTTTATCAATTCAAAGACAGTCTCATAACATGCCAACTCAGTAAGCTTCACTTAAATGCAGAATGACATTTATAGGATTTCTGATATCCTTCCAAAGCTCTAGGACACTGAGTAACTCCATATGGTCATTTATTAAAAGATGTGCACTCTCCATTATCAGAAAGAAATAGTTAACATCCTTTGGGGAAAATTGCTCTCATTATTTTAACACCTCAGGTTTCTGAATACTAAAATCAACCTTCAGAACTTGTAAAAAAACCAAAACTCCTGGAACCATGCAAATTATTTTGGTCTGCAGTATCTTGATCACTTTTATTTATGGTCATTACCTTCTAGCAAGCTCATGAAATCATCAAAGTGCACTTTGAAGCATGTCTACAGCTTAACGGGAAAACAGTGCATTTATTTCAGATTATATTAAGCTGACACCTTTGGTGCCACGACAAGTTGAGAGGTTGGCTCACCATGGGAAGCCTTCTGCGACTAAAATGTCTCCATCTTTCTCCTTCTCCTCCTGGCTCCTTCAAAACTTTGATTGCTGGATTGTGTTTCCATTAAAGGCACAATTAGGAAGAAGACTCTTTCTATTCCCTGTCAGAGGCCATTTACACTCCTGCTGTATCCCTTGCTCAGCACGTTTTTTCTTGCCTACATAGTTTCTTTGCTGTTGGAGTTTTCACAACTCCTGTAACACTTAATCAGCTATATTTCACAAACTCTCAGTGTCTGTACATTTTATTAGATCTGATCTGCACCTTGCAGTTAACTTCATAAAAACCCCATATGGCAAGTTCATACAGAGGCAAAATTTAGTTTTTAAAGCTGTTCCTTTGGCTAAGCGAGCTGGAAAAGAAACAAACTTCTCCCTATTCTTATTTACACCTGGGTTGCTCCAACATGCACGCTTCTGTTGCTTACTGTGCTCTAGCTGGGGAGCTAACTGGATTTCTTCCTGAGCCAATTTAAATCATTCAGATAAGAAAACCAGCCCAGGAAAAAAATAACATGCCAAATGAACCAAAAAAGTGCCCAGTCAATGCCAGAGATATAAAGCAAAGGAGAAAACAGGAGCAGAGTTGACAAGGAATGTAAAAGGAGAAAGATTTTTTAAATCTGTATCAAGTGCAAAGCTCTAAACAATTATGATACATGTCAGCAATTACATTCAGATAAAGAGATATTTAACTGCTGTTTTACCTATTTGCACCCTAAAAGGATTTTAAAGCCCTAATCCATTACTTATCCCATAGCAATTCAAATAGACTACACCAGCATTTCATACTACAAATAGTCTAGAGTACACTAAAAATGAGTTTCTCTTCAAGATTATTTACAGTCTTACAAGTTCAGATTTTCAGTGCTGTCCTACATATACATTTGGCCAGTACCGCTAATTTCTGCAGCTAATACCACTTTTTACTGTAGTAAAACAATACATCTTTTTCCCCCAACCATGTTTGGAAAATCATGCTTGTCTAGTAATGAGATTTTGGTACAGCTATGGTTCCCATCAAAACATTATATAATAGACAAGGAGGGAGAGTGAGATGAATATTCTCATCCTTCCTTCTACTACTCCCTTGAGAGAAAAAGAGGACAAACATATATACCTAAATATCACACCCTTGCTGATAGCACCAAGACGTTTGCCGAGTCTCAGATGCATCATCAGGCCATTAAGGCTTACAAAGTCACTGAGCATACCTGTGTTTAAGCTACAACAGGTGTCAACACACACTTGCCAGCCTGCAGGAAACACAGAAATATCTGAACACTTCCTGAACCTTTCACGTTAAAAGGCAAATAACCTTTTTTTGAGAAGCTGATGGAAATAATTACATGTTTTAATTTCAGAAATGGCTTTGCAAATATGCAGTGTCCCACCTTCCTGACAACTTCAGAGTAACACCAATTCTTAAAAGTGGCTCTAACCAGTAAAAGGCTGAGCAAAAAGCTGCTATTTAAATGCCTAAAGACTCTAGACTCACGCAGTTCTAATGTCAATACTGGGCTTTTTGCAACCCTGGGCCCTATGACTTCTAGAGCTTTTTAAATAATGAGTTTGCTGCATCTCTGATCGTGTTATGTCAGCAGGTACTCGTAATACTGGAACTGCTAATCCTAACATTGCAACGTGGAAGATGCTACCAGCAAATTATAAAGGTTATCATTCTGTCAGTCTCTTCTTCAGTGTGAAATGATTAACGCTCAGAGAAGTCCATGTCATAGGAACGTTCTGGGGTGGCCATAAATATTGATACTGGAGTTATAAATAAACATGAAGAGCATGACAGAATTTAAGACACTGTCGTGCTCTGACTAACTACAGCACTAACTAGAGCAGTTAATACTGCCTGTGACACCCATGTGATCTGAGTTACAGCTCCGTGGTGGGTTATATCTGTCACAAAGGACCTGAGGAACAGAACAATTATTGTTATCTATTTGCCTTCGGTTTCACAAAGAAAATTTCTGTTTGAAAGATACAGGTGACTCATTACAACATCTCCTCAATCTAAACTATTTAAGATGTAGATGGGTAAGAGATGGTAAAGGACACCCTCCATTGTACTCACACCTTATATTGCTTGTCTGATTCTGTCTCACTGTGTGGCAACTCTTTCCACTCCCCTCAAACTCAGCAGCAAATCCAGCACAAACACTGTTTCTCCCAACTTGTCTTTACCTTCCTATGACAGCACTTTAGAAAGCTTGTTTCTCACACCTATGAGGCTCACAGGGGCAAACTGTAAGGCAAGGTTATCTTCTTTTGATTCATTGCAAGCAGGGATATAACATTCCCAGCAGTGGAGCTGGTGTATTCCTTTCTAATATAGAGAGTTAGCTAGGTATGCGAACACACATGGGAGTCTTCCTGAACATCCCAGTCTGCTTCCAGGCAGTTAAAACTGAAACCCTTGATTAGAAAGATACTTCATCTAACCCAGCAAAAGCATTTTTCAAACATAAATGTAGTTAGACCCTTACCAGAAAAAAACAGCGTGTATAAATCAGGTCCAAACATATGGAAAAGCCTCTTGGAGACATTTTAACAAACCTAAAATACATCCTTAAGTGTCACTTGTGGACTACCATTCATCAGTGAATACTGTTGTTAGGTGATCCCAAATTGGTGTCAATGACAACACTGAGGCTACTGCTTACATAGTGAGTGAGGATACCAGGCTGGATGAAGCTCTGCTTAGGGCCTATCAGGACCAGACCTGAACTTTTCTTTTCAAAGAGAAGCACTAGCTGACACTTCTGTAGGAAAATTAAATAGGACAATCTGTAAATTATAATCAAATCACAGTTTCAGCTGAAACAGTGTCCCAAACAAATTACTGAAAAGCAGAGCTCAAAACCTTCCACACTACTTTGCTGCAACATAGTCCTATAGTCTTAATTTTCGCATTTCCTGCTTGAACTGGTTTCCATTGAACCAACTTGCTGTAATAAAGTTTCCAAATATTAGGATAAGGATTGCAAAATGGACAAACAGTTAATTTTAGCCTGAGGCCTTTGTTAAATTTTCTGCACTGCAGCTGATGGACTTCAATATTTACAGTGGACCTAATCCAAAGTGTACTTGAATGAATGGGTATATTCCCATTAGTGTCAACAGACCTCAGAAATAAAGTCTTATATCAGACTCTAAGTGAGCTGCAGAAATAAACTGATCTATCTCATAGAAATCCAGCCTGAGTGACCTCACCTTATAATGAAAAGATGCTTCCTGAGTTACATTTCTTTTTTTAGTTAATCAAGAAATATGTCTGCTTCTTCTTGAAGAACATTCATTTAAATAGCATGTTTTAAAAATATACTTCAGTTGATCTTTCAAAACTAACCTCCCCAAAGGCACTAGTGGAAATTCTTGGTTACAGTTAAATTACTTGGCATTTTATGATAATGACAAAACTCTGCTTTAATCCTCTTAGACATCCCTCATTTTTGGAAATGAAAAGCCAAGCCTACTAAAAACACACTTTTCCTTTCTGGAAAGCACTCAGTCGCATACTTGATTCAGTCTCCACTCAAGACTGTACCTAAATTCCTTATGATATTAATGGGATTCTGGGTATGCTTCACTGTTATACTGAACGAGGTTATTTTCCAGAAAGCAAGGCTGACTAGATGCATAGGTCACGTATTTTGATCCCAAAAGAATCACGGAAGAGGTCAGATTGAAGGGACCACAGTGGAACATCTGGTCCAACCTCCCTGCTCAAGCAGGGCCATCCCAGAGCACACTGCACAGGATTGTACCCAGACTGTTCTTGGGTATCTTCAGCAAGGGAGAATCCACAACTTCTCTGGACAACCTGGTCCAGTGCTCAGTCACCCACACTTTAAAGAAGTTTTTCCTCATGTTCAGGTGGAACTTCCTGTGCCTCAGTTTCTGCCCACTGCCTCTTGTCCTATTGCTTGGCACCACTGAGAAGAGCCTGGCTCCATCCTCTCGACACCCTCCCTTTGGATATTTGTATACATTGATGAGATCCCCTCCCAGTAACTTCTCGAGGCTGAACAAGCCCAGCTCCCTCACCTCAGGCTGTCCTTGCAAGAGACACTCCAATCCCCTGATCACCTTTGCTGCCCTGCACTGTACAGACTCCAGCACAGTACAAAAGTGGGTATCAGGCAGTGCATTCACACTGCCACTTCCAGCATTCACAAATACAGTGCAGAGTCGCTTTCCTTACTGAGGACAAACAATGCAGAGTCACAGCATCACTTTTTCGGCTCCTCTCTTTGGATGACATTTTGACAGTACCTGTGGGCGGATGGTGTTATTTCCTTTCCCAACATTGTGAACAATCCCAGAGATGCAGAGTGGCCCGGCGAATCCGAGCAAGTCAGCCAGAATACGGAACGTGCTGCTGAGAAGTAAGGGTCTCCCAAAAGCACAGCAGAGAGCACGCCAGATGGATCTGGATCCTTGGGGAGATGATGATCTTTTGTTCTGGTCAGAATTAAATGAAAATTAATAAGAATTATGTTATAAATTGGCCTCAGGTCTGATAAATCATTGGTATTTGTATCACTGCTTTAGTTCTTTGACAACCATTTGTAAACTCTCAGCTAGAAAAGCAGAGGAACTACAACTATTGTTTCATTTCTTTTTATAGTGCCAGAACAAAGCATTAATTTGCACATCCCTCCACTTCATAAAAAGAACCGTGATTTCTTTCCTACCCTCAACAGAGGTTAAATAAGTGTGTTGTTTGTGGCTTGCTGAGGAAGGACACAAAGAAGAGGGAGGGAAGTGACAGTTTTTTGTTCTCTGGTGAACACAGAGACTGGAAACCTACACTTTTTACGCAGGATGCAAACAAGTTGTCTTAAAATCCTGAATACGCTCAGCTCCCACTGAGGAGTGAAAATCAATTTGAGCTGAGGTAGTTTCAGCCCTGAACTCTCTTATGGACAAACTCTAATGGAAATAACATGGTAAAAAAACAGCCCTCATTAATACTGACTCTCTAATTGAATGTTTTCAGGGTCTTATTAGGAAGAATAATGGTGTTCAGTGAACACAGTTCATAATTACTTTCCACATCAAAACAGAGGCCGTATGCATTTGACACACATTTAACCAGTAATGTGTTTGACGTGCACATTTGGTTAGAGGAATTTCATTATTTGTACAAGGTACAACTGAGAATGGGGTCTCTTGGTACATGGGCAGCTATGCTAATAGATACTTCATTCACATCATATTTGTTTATACCTCCTTGTGCCATACTTATATGATAAAAAGTAATTAAAAACACAGGCCCTGAGTAAGCAGACAGACCTAATTCTATGCTTCGCATACCTTCTGTGCTTCAAAGGCCTCATTAAGGCGAATGTAATTGGTCAGAGCTCTCATAGCAATGGGAAGCTTGCCTATGGTTTTCAAGTCTATTGGTTTTTTATGGGCAGTCTTGATGAATGTGTTCATCCACCAGTATGTCCCTTTGGATAACAGATTCACAAAGGGCTGCAAGAATCGGACACCGAGATCCTGGAGATCCTCAGGAGGTTTAACTTCTTTAGGAGTTTTGAAGAAAACATACCTCTGAAATCCAGAAAAATGCCAGCAGAAATCACAGTAAATGCATAGAAAATACAAGTGCATAAAGCATAGATAAGAACATTGCAGATAATCAATGAATCAGTCTTGATTTCTCAAAAGACATTCAAATTCTACCAATACAGCAATCCAGTTTTCTCAGGTACTGAGGAAAATCAAAGGCATCCAGTCTAGAAATTAGTAATTCTTATCATTTACTATGACTTCACTTATGGTACAAAAATTTGCATACCTATAGGAAAAAAACCCACCTCACAGAATCAGAATCATCATGGTTGGAAGAGACTTTCAAGATCATCCAGTTCAACGACCAAACCAGCAACACCATAATCAGCCCTACACCACATCCCCAAGTGCTACATCCAGACCACTGTTTCAGTGAAAAAAAGTTTTTCTAATAACTAATCTGAACCTCCATGGGACAACTTAAGGCCATTTCCTCTTGTTCTTTCTCTTGAGACACGTCAGAAGAGACTGACCCTCTCAGTTATTTAAACAGTACAGCCCCAGCACTGCTTTGAGGTCCAGGCAGCACAAGGTGTGAGACAGGAGCTTAGGCACAGCCCTGAGGTTATCACTGGGCTTCATCTCCCACAGCACATTGCCTCACATTTGTTAGCTCAGAACATGGAGCTGCTGGTTCTGAAGCAAGAAAATTTACATGAGAATATTTCTTTCCCTCCTAAAGTAAATTTCTGCACACAGCTGGTGAGTGCTAGCTGAAGGGAACTTTGGCATTTATGTGTCCAGCAGTCTCTAAAGTCTCAGTTTAGATTATGACTGCAGACACTGCAGAGAGGAAAAATAAATATATAGCTGGGAGGAACCCCAGTAGCCCAAATAAATCACTTATGGTGATTGTCTCCTGTAAAATGAGAGATGCTATTTGTGTGTCTAAGATATTCTCTGATAGAGCAGACAATTCCTTTCTACCAGTCTTCCCTTGCATCAGAAATACTTGGCTGTCATGACTGAAACAGAATCATTAAAAAATTTACAACAAACTTGAACAGATGAAATTGATCTTAAATTAACAACAACAGAGTCTGGCATTTTTTGAAATTACAGATTAATCTGACCAAGTAAAATAGTATTAACCTTTGATTGTCAAATAGATTTTATTTCTGACTGGATTTTTCTTTCTCCTTTAGTAATGCATTCCACACCAAGTACCCAGAAAAGGGAATTAAAAAAAACCCCAAAACAATAACCCAAAAACCAATCAATAAATGATAGTTACTTACCCTCACCCTGATGACATTGATTTCTACAGCTAGTAGCATTCCATAAAGAACAACCAAGAGTCCCGTGAGGCAAAATCGAAGCTGAGAAAATCCAACCCCATTATCACAGAACTTTACAAATTTGATGCTTTTAGTTATGAAAGCTAAAGTCCAGTAGAACAGCAGTGCTGTAGAGAAAAAAAAAAAACCCAAACAAATGAATCAGCTCCACAGTTGCAAAAACATACAATGGCACTATAAAATGTAATTAAGGAAGAATGCAACAAAATATATAAAACCAGAGAGTGTCCTTGCTCATGTCAAACAGAAGCCTAATTCAATTCCAAAATCATTAAAATATTAAGATAATGTTAGTTCTAAATGCCTTTTCTATTAGATTTAGTGATATTTGAAAAGTTTCACAAAGTAAAGTCTGCTGAAGAGAATTTCCATCTGCTCCAAACATGTGACCACATGATCAGCTTAAGGGAGGGTGTTGCCCCAAAAGTGAAGGTGCCTGTGAATGATGTTCTTCAGGTTTGGTTAATGCTACAAGACTGCTATGAATGTGTCTTGAAGGAAAATCCCCTGCAAATCTCTGGGATGTGTCAGGAACAGATATTAAAATACTTTGTCCAAATTGCTGCTACACTATTGTTCAACACAAATTCCATCCATGTAATTCACAATGTAGGTAAAGCAGTCACATCAAGGAATGATATTCTAGCATTCATGGAATACAGCTTCCACTTTTTAGTGTTCTACCAAACCTAAAGGTGCTCATGGTACCATTGACTATAGATAAATAATCCCAGGATAAGCTCTGGTGATTTCGAAGCACTCTCCATACCATTCATCACACCATGAGCCAGCTCCTGTTCCCTATTCCTAAGGAAATTCCTCCCAGGGTTATATTCTTTTAAATGAATCTTTCATTGCTGCTGTATCTGCCATGGTGCAACAGATGGAATGAGCTCTAACTGCCAAGAAAAGCTTGGATGTGCTTTCCAAGTGTCTTGCTGGAACACCAGACTTCAACCAAGGCATTAGCAACTCTAAGTCTAGCTTAAATATGGATAATCATCAGGAAGTTGCATGAATTTCAAAGAATTGGTGGTGTTCCAGCTACCCTGAGGCACCAGAAAGCTCTCTGGAGATGTACTCTGGGGCTACCCTTTCCAAGCAAAGCTAAATTCAGTGTGGAGAATCCATGTGAGATTTGGGAGTGCCAGTCCTGCTTCTACAGAAATCAAGTTAAAACCTCTCCTTTAAATGAGGACAGTGAATGGAACAGTACAGGAACACCATGCATTAGGACATTTGCCAAGGGAGCCTCTCTTCCTCTAAAATTAACAGGCCAGCTCGTAAGAAGAAACCAGAGTGGTCAGGTATTTGCACACTGTACTTCAGTGGCTGATGCAGTTGCAGAGAGGGTTTAAAAGATGTAATTACCAAATTTTTCTTGCAAAACTTCAGGTTTTTTATGTGAGGTTTCCTACCATCTTTCCACCTTAGATTGCTTCTCATCCCGTTTCAAACTGCTTCCTTCCTTTGAGGCACTAGCCCTCCCTATTCACAATACTTCTGACTATAAAGTCTCACTTCACCCAAGAATTACATTCCATGCTGTTCTACCCTTAACCACCTTGATCTGTTAATCCTTGTTTTGTCTAATTCCTCTAACAACAGGCTGAGAACACATCCTGCTTGGAATAAAAGGGATTTAAACACTGCACACTGAAAATACCCATCAGTAGAGGACTTCCAAAAAAATAACCAAGCCAACAGGCATTAATGTATGTCTTGGAATTGTAAATAAGAACTAGCAGAGCCATTCTCCTATTGAGGGTTTTAATAAGGGTTAATATGACCTTTTATTATTATTATTGTTATAACATTAATTTATCTTTTATCTTAGAAGTATTAAAAAGTGCCAAACACAATATTTTCAGGTGATACATGGCCACTTGCTGTCACACTTCCTTAGAAGCAGTAAAGGAGTAAATTTGAATTTCCTTAGCTTGTCATTTTTGAATACAAGTGTATCTAGTCTGATCTGGACAATGCTCACAGGCCACTCAGGATAAGACTCCTTGGAAAATACAATTATGGCTCTATTCTTTATAGATGGTGTTTTCATCATCTGGCTGGTGCGTCCATCTTGGCTGAGAACTTTTAGAAATTATCTCTGAGAACTTCCACAGGTCTGAACTGCGAAGTGATCAGACCACAGAGGCATGCTTGCTTTTACTGGATTGCTTTAGACCTATTCTAGATGCCTAAATGACCTCGCTTTTTCTTGGGCCGTGTAAAATACCTCAACCCACAAGACCAGGGGGTAGATTCTCGCCTAGGCCACACCTCAAAAAAAGGCAACCCAAACTCTTCTACACCTTTATTGAATTAAGCCCAATCTAAAAAGCCACACACTTAACTGGATGGGATTTATTAATTAATCTGTGCCTGTCTGGAGAGAAATTTTTTGTGCTAAGTAATAAGCATTATTTTTATGCAGGAAGTTCCATTTTAGAGAATAAACTAATTCCAAGGGAAACAACTACTATGTAAAGGGAGAAGAATTTTAAAGTAGAAAACCAGATCCCTGTCCAGTAGTAGTAAGGCAGTCATATAATTAGGATTGGTTAAGAAAAAGGACACTTTTCTTAAATAAAAAAATTCATGTGTTCCCACACTACCATCCATTTCAGATTAAAAACTCAAAGTCCTGTTGTTATTTGCAAATTTTCTCCTACTATTAATTTTTGAGGTTTTTTTATCTATAAAACAAAAAAATTAACTTAAAAAATAGTGGAATCAGATGCTACCATTCAATTCCATATTTTGAATGTTGAGAAAGCAAGCAGATTTTCAAATTCAGTATGAAAACTATTCTTAAATGAGTCCTGCTAAACTGTACAAATGTTATGCTTCCCTGTGGTGCACAGAGCATCAAAATTAGCATTATTATGAGATGCTGGTATTATTATGCTGGTAAACAGCATAGGAACAGTTACATTTCTTGAAATACAATTACAGACCAAAATCATACAGAGAAAAACATATCCAGACCAGATCAAGGCGTTCCAATAATTGGGACACTCAACTGCATCCATGGATCATTAGCTTCAGTGAATAAATATTCCAAACCTTGTCAACTTTTTTTGATAAGAAATAATAAGAATGACTACTTCAAAATAGCCGAATTCCTGGGCTAAAGCTGAAAGGCAGGCTCAGTAGAGGAACTCTGAGTCCTCCTTTTGCATACCCCAAGGAAACAACGCTAATCCCCAGGTCTGTCGTGGTATCTGCCTCTTACCTGTTTATGAAGAGCTACAAATGGATTTGGTTTCTTACAGGCACCAAGTGAAAAGGATCTTTTAAAAAGAACACATCTCAAAATTTCATGAGATCAGAAAATTTCACCCTGTTCAGAATTAATGAACAGACCTTTAAGGGTCCACTGCACTGCATCAGTGAGAGTTCCCCTGCTGAGTGTAATAGATTTTGGATAAGGCTCTGTTAGCCTTTGCTTTAAACAGCTACCATTCTTTGCAGCTGGGAGCATTCATCCTGCAGCTGAGGCAGGTGATGCCCTGCAGTTTGCTGGAAGTTCACTGATGCTCAGATGTCACATCAGCTCTTCTACTTTGCTCTGTGTGTGTGTGTAATATTAGAGCTCTTCTATTAGAGCTCTTCTTTCCCATACACCCAGCAAAAAGTTTATCACCAACTTTAGCTTTGCCTCGTGGTTCTCATTTACCTCATAAAATGAGGCTCTAAAGTAAAGCTGCTTCATGGTCACACTGCACTCTAGTGGGTTGATAGCTGAGTAAAGGTATAATTTAACTACCCATACTGGGCTCATTTGCATGAAGTACTCATTGCCTCATCCCAGATATCAGTACAATTAAGAGTGAAAGATGACAATCCCCACAGTTTGTGCAGTTAAGAACAAAGCACAGAGACTTCCAGAAACATCTGTCGTAGGACAAATGAAAAAAAAAAAAAAAAAAAGAAAATCAAAGACCATCAGCTTGTGAAGATTTTGGACTAAAATTCAAATCAGAAAAACTAAGTGGGAAAGACTGTAATCATCTAATTTTCTTTTTTGCCTAAGAGCTATTAAGATCACATTTTCTGAGGGAGTCTATTTCTTGGAAATTGTTGCAAAATTAAAATTCATCCATAAGACTTAAGTAAGTGTTGGTATTCATTGGTACAACTGTTCCGTATTCAAGTATTGTCCAGAGCTTATCCAGCATCAGCACTCTAAACACTGAAAAAAATTATCATAAAAGAGAAATCTCTACTGAGCAGGAATTATGCAAAAATGGGTAATCAACTATCAGCTGTAACTTTGTGCTACCCTTTTCAAAGACTTAACAGCAGGAATGTGGTAGTGACACTAAATTATTTAACACTGCATTATACATCTGAAATAACAAAAAGCCCAAACAACAAAACAACCAAAAAAACAAAACCACAAAAATCACTGCTTGCTTTACAAGCAACTGTAACAGGCTAGCAATGCTTCCTGAGGCATAATGCCTTCCTGTAAAAAGGCATTAAAAAAGACTGTTGATTTACTTAAAAATCAACTAACTGGCCTCACCTGTTCATAAAGGATAAAGAAAGATCCTGCTTAAAAGAAGGGTACAAGAAGAAAAGCAGTCCCAAACGAGAAGACATAAAGGTCACTAAGCCTGGATAGAAATCTAAGTCTTTGGAGAGGAATTTTTTTTGCAAGAGTTACAGCCTCCTTCTGCAGAAGAGGATTCTCACTTACCACAACATGCAGTTCAAAATAATCTTCAGTATTTAAAACTTTCTCAAATCTAGTTATTACTGACTTGTCCCCACCTGACAAAAACTAAAACAAAACTCTGAAATACAGCCACAGTGGCACAAGATAATCTTTATCAGGATCTATTGATAGAGAAATCCAGCTCAAACAAAATTTCATGAGCCAGGACCACCAAAGAAATAACAGGTAACAGGATGTGACTAAGCATGTAGACATCCCCAGCCTGCAGTCTACTTAAACAGAAGAGAACACATCACCAACTGCATGACTGTCAGCAGCAATGGACTTTCTATAGCTACAGTTTATTCACTGTCTTGCAAAATATAGAGTAGACTAGGTAGTTCTCATACATAGCATCTTCCATTCAAAAGGGCTTAAAGCAGTTTTCAAAGGGAGTTTTAAGAACATGAAGCATGAGCAAGCAGGCAGAGTAATATATTCACAACTGAAAGTCAGGGATGTCATTCCTTAACTCCTTGCATATTTCAACAGACCAGGCACACGAAGATTTCTTCACTCCTACTTCATGCTTACACACAACATACTGACAAGCAGGGGGTTTGGGTTTAGAGTTAACAATTTGCCATGCTACTTTTCCCACAAAAGCACTTCTTCCTAGAGAAGCCTCTGGCTCATTGGATCCCTGAGAACACTACACAGAATATTATTAGAAGTTCAAAGCATTTAAAATAATGAACTGTTTGAGAATACATACGACTGCAGTGACCTGTCACTGAGGAAGCAGACACACAGCACCACAGTCACACTTCCAGGTTCATAGGTTTTGAGACATACCTATTAACAGCTTGGGGAAATTAGATGTTTCAATATTGTGGTAATAGACAACTGATGTGATGGCTGCCAGGAAGGCCATCCCAGCTGGCATGTACAGGTGTAAATGGCGGGATTCGGAAACCCTTCAAAAGAAAAAAACATCTGTTAGAGTCAAACCTCTCATCTATTTAAGTATTTCCCTTTTAATTCATGAATTGAACCCTGTACCAGGCTCTGATGTAAGATTTTCTAGAATGAGTTATGGATGCAAACCTCTCCATGTTTTAATTGAATTTATGCTCCTAAATCACACAGTTGGATTTCAAATTCCTCCCCTGTGCTGAAAATGAAAGGTGTGTACTCCTATTTCCTACTGAAACCAATTGGAACATTGTTTAAATTAGGACAAGCAGCTCATCTCCAAAACGAGAAAAGTTAATTTAAGCTAAACTAGTTTGGGAGCTGTCCATCAAAATATGTAGATAAGACCAACTGACAGCACAGTTCAAGATTTTCTACAGAAGCATTTTGTGGAAGAGTTTCCTTTTTTCAGTCTGGGAGAAGGAACAGCACCGCAGCACAGGAATTACTTAGAGTGAGGTCTGTCTTCAGTGACTGCAAGCCAACAAAAAAAAACCCTGAAAGAGAATCATACACCCTGATGTTTTGCCCTGTAAGGCAAAACAGTGCTGATGCTTTGCTTCAGGTAGCAGCAGAAGGGGTCCTTCCAAATACAGCTCTTTGGGATATTGGAATTGTTGGGCAATGTTGTTGGTTTGTGCAGCATTCAATAGTAACATCTTTTCCACCCCTTCCTCCTACTTATTTTCTCTTCCTCCCCTTTTCTTCCTTTCACAAAAAGAATTGAGTGCCCTGTGCTACCAAGGGCTATAATTTCCTCTGTATTCCAGACAGCTTCACCAGAAGAGGCACCAAGATGACAATTACAGGACACAAATATTCAGGGAAATTCACACTTTGTCCTCTGAATGGATTTCTTTTTGCTGCATCAAACACTACTTTTGTGGAGTTTGAAGAGACAAGAAGAGCTGTGCTGGGAGAGAAATGGGAGATCATCACAGGACATCACATTTCTGAGAGCAGAATATCTCAAATGTCTCGCAGAACCATAGGAGCTCAGGACAACCATTTCCTGCATCTCTGCTCTAGAAAGGAGAGCTCTCCCTCAATGAAGATTGTGGTGAACTCTGTAGAGTTGGCTGAAGCCATGCTGACAGTCTGTGACATGAACATTCAATTCCTCTTCCTGACAATAGCTGGATGTCAGTATAGCAAATAGAAAAGGATTCTCCGAAATTCCTAGTAAAGCCAGGAGGTTTTGTACATCAGGGCTGAATTCTCAGTAAGTACAAAAAAAGGCAACAGGAACAGATTTCTTCAGACAGCCTAAGCCTCAGTAGGTAACACTGCAGCAGTGGGAGGCTTCTTAAAATCTATTTATTTCACAGTTGCTGGAATTCCCCTATATAACTGTACCTCCAACAGGCCGCTTCTATTGCTGAGATGCCAAAGCCTTTAGCACCCAGTTGCTGTCAAAAGGACTCACCAGCATGATCCATTTTGGTTCTTAGAAAGCTGATGAGTCTCAAAACTCTCTTCTATTCATTGGAGCCCTCGCCAGCCTGCTGAATGCTTGGGAAGCAGGACTGTGGGTTGGCACTCCCCCAGCAGAGCTCTGAGCTTTGATTCTCATCAGGTGACACCTATTACTTAACAGCAGTGTTCTGAGTCAAGTTAAATAGCAAATAAACATAACGAGAGGCATTGCTAAAGAGCAAAATAAAGGAGAAAACTCAAAGCAGGAGATTTTGCTCTGAGCATCCCACACCCTGATAACTTTGAATAAGCAAGAGAAAAATTTCTTTAAAAAAAAAACTGGCACCGAGAAACATCCTATTTTTATATGTTTAAGAGAAGTTAAAATAATAATGATTATATCATTTTCTACACCAGAAGACTGCAGTGAATTTCACACTGGTTGGTGGATACTTGTTATATAGATGGCTAATCAGGGAGGTTTTGTTCTATTTAATGAGGAGCTTCAATTTCATAATCCTTGGGTTCAAATTAATAATCATTATGAAAAATCATGCCTCTCTTCAGAGGAAGAGATCATATTCCTTGTTATACATAATTAGCTTTTTTCATAATAGTCACTCTCCTGTATCACTTGCTTCACTTGGAATAATCTTTTTCCACATATTTCTGTTTAGAGATATCCCAAGGTGAATAACAGATGATGGATCATGCTCACGTAATGTGAGCTGCTCTACTCCAGGTAACAGAGGAGATACAGTGCACAATCATCAGAAGAAACTCTGTGGGGTGTGACATAAGGCCTGGAAGATTCATTCCTTTTATTTAGATGAAGACAAATCAGTTTGGGTGGGGGGCGGGGGGGAATGGTGTGACCTACTGTGCAAATGGGAGCTCCTCCTAAGTAAGGACTGTGGGACTGGGTCCTTGGACATAAAACACATCATGAAAATATCACCATCTGCTTGAATCATTAGGATTTATCTATGATTACTCTTTGGGAAGATAGTGTCATTAAGCTGAACTAAAAATGATTAAGGTCAGTTGTGCGTGTGTACATCACTTGGCAAGGTCTGTGGAATTTCTGATACAAGGTTGGTAGGTTAATCACTGAGAAAACAGATTGTATGTTCATAACCATAAGGAATATGGTTTAGATGAGAATTTAGACAGGGAGAGAATATCTACCCTGAAACGTTTAAACTGCTCAGTGCTACCAGGAGAAGGCAGACATACACTTACCCATCAGACACTATGCCCTCTGCAATTTCACACACCAGCACAAACAAGAGGATAAAAGTCAGTATCCAGCGTAAATTGTGGCCAGGAAAATGAAGCCACGTGCTGTGATGTATATGTACTTTGGAACTCTGACTTCCCCATCCTAAAAGGGAAAAGAGAATTATAGAGAGCTTTCTTAACCAAAGTGACACACAAAGTTCCTGCATACAAAAAACCCCAAAACATATATGTAACAACCTAGCATACCAACATTGACACAGCTGTGTTGTTAAACACACACGTATTTGAGTATTATCAGAACTGCCTTCTCATTACCTCACTTCGTATGGAATAAAATCAATAATGCAGACAGGACAAAGCCCTAAATTCCTATACTTCTAGCAACTTATTATCAAGCAATTACATGCACTAAACATTTTCCAAATCCATTCACAGCTTAAATGAACAACAAATTAACATTTTGACAAATACACACAAACACTATAATAAATGCACTACTTGTTTTCTCTTCGATTCTTTAAAAAAGTTAAAAGAAAAAAAAAAAGGGAAACGGTGAGAAGCTTTATTTCCAGGGAAATTAGCAATACTGAGAGATTCCAGATAAACGCAGAGGACCCGAAGCAGCAATTCAGCTGACCCCGTTTTCACCGTCCTGCTGTTCTTTCCTCACCGGACCTTTTACAGGGAGCGCGGGTCACTCCAACCCGTGCCGTGGCTCTCCGCGGGCCGGCGCCGGCTGAGGAGAAGGGAGCCCGGAGCAGTGACAGCCCCGAGTGCTGAACCCCGGGCCACCTGCCGGCCCCGCCGGGCTTGTGACAGCGGATCACACCCGCCGCAGGTACCGCAGGAGCCGCCGCCGGGCAGCACTCGGAGTGAGGGGGGCTGCCCGGCGGCCGCGACCCCGCAGGAATTGCTGGGAGTAACATTTCATAACGCAACGCTTAATTGTCAGGCTTCCTGGGCTTTAAGAGCACAGATATTTCTGCTTCCCGCGCTGCTGGTGGAAACCGGCAGGGCAAATCCTGCGGTCTCCTCCAGCATCACCCATCCCTGCACAAGGGGTTCCACCTGCGGGGAGCCCCGCGGGCTGCCCCGACGGACGGAGATGGGCCCCGCCGCCCCGGGCGGACAGCGGGCGCTGCGGGGGCAGCCCCGGGAGACGCGGCCGCCGGAGCATTCCGCAGCTCGCAGCGCATCCCACCACCCTCCGCAGCCTCCCCGCGCGGCACGGGGGCAGGGCCGGCCGGGGGACACGGCAAGGGGAGGCCCGGCGGGCGGGGGAGCGCGGCACACGCGCGGCAGCGCGGGGGAGGGAAACCCACGGCGACACAAACCCGGG
>VZRO01005748.1:1023969-1088940 GCA_013397915.1 Daphoenositta chrysoptera
GACGTGCGGCACCACGTTGAGCGCGTCCACGAAGCAGCCGTTGTTGAGCACGCCGTGGTCCACGTTGTAGGCGGTGGAGTTGCCCTCGTCGCCGCAGAACGCCAGGGCCATGGCGGGACCCTGCGCGCAGCCCGGCGCCGCCTCCGCCTCCGCGCACATCAGGCGGGGCCGGCGCGGCCGCGGCTCTGCCCGCACCTGGCGGCGGCNTGACAGCCTCGGTACCCCAGAGCAGCCGACCCAGTGTTCCGCGCTCTCGGGGCTCGGTACTGAGCGCTTTATGCATCGTTAATGTGACAGAACATTGAAAATCCAACGCTAAATTAGTGATGACAGAGGAATTGTAGATTGCAGAAAGCGTGTTCTTTCAACCTTGTCAGCTTTTGCTTTTTTCTCCACTATGATAAAGATATTATTAGGTTATGTCACGTATTCAGCCATACCCTCTTCCCTAAGGAGACTTCAACATCATATCCTGAACAGCTGTTGTGTTTGTGCCTTACCTTTTTTTAACTCCAAAATGAGTTAAATCCTAACTTTTTCCCCCGTCACCAAGACTGCAGCAGTCTCAGAGAATCAGACGATTAATTTGAGTGGGCTCCAAATTACTGCCTAAGCGTTTTTATGTACACCAAAATAATCTACAAATCAAACTTTCCAACCCCTTGTTTTCTTGAGTAGAAGTTAGGCTCAGCTGAGCCAAACCCAAACAAAAACTGATCAAATGCCTCCCTGCTGGGGGATAACACTGGAAAGTAAAATGTGATGTGCATCAGAAATTTGCACCTGGCACACACTTCCCAGCACAGGCTGAGTCAATGTCCAAGATTCAAATATCTCTGGTGGGTAGCCATGAAATACTCAACATAAAGATTCATAACCAAATCCTTTCCCTTGGAGCTCCTTTCATTCCTAGTCATGCTTTTCCTTTGTTTTGCTGAGTACTTAACACTATTTGCCACATCCTACAAAGAGAAATACAAACAAATAATGCCCATATATCCAGGCTTCACTCTTCAAAATGCAAAAGCTACAAGCTGGCTAAATGCCTCTAGGGGAAATGACCCCACAAATGAAAAATTTCCTTCTTCTTCCTTCAACATACCAGAGCACATTCAATTTCTAGGACAGACAGCTCCACTAATAGACCTGAAAATTACTTTTGTCATGCTGCTTTTATTGATCTTGCTGTTGGACAGGAGCAAAGAGAAAACAATTCTTTGCATGGAACATTATTTCCTATAGATGGTCTTTTGGAGCTACAGCAGTGTGGTTAAGAATAAAAATTAAAAGATAAACCCCAAGCCAAATCCTGTGTATATGTATTCTCAAATGTGAAAGTTACACCCACACTGGAAAGTCTATAATTATTTTAAGTTTTGGACAGAATCCAGCATTCATTTGAGCTTCTGGTCAAGCTCAGCTCTGTTATCCTAATAGTTATTTAATAAACAGTATGAGCAGTTTACATGCAGATAATTTAAAAGTCATTTATATTTTAGCATTTCCTGAGTCCCCAAGTGACAGAAGATCCCTGTGTTACACATGAACAAAGAGCAACAATGAACTCTCGGCAGTTTACACTCTGGAGGCTGAAATCATGGTTAAGATTTGAGGAAGAAATAACTGTGGCCAGAGAATTTAACCCAGAAATTAAAGTTTGCCAACATCTCCAAAGAAATCCAAGAACTGATCTCACATCCCCAACCTCTGCATGTTTTCTGAACCTTTAGACAATCTTCCTTTACTACAAGGCGTCAATCACAGCATTTTAAAAAACATGTATGTTAAACAACAAAACATCAGGAAACTCCATGGTTTTGAATTTAAAATTTATCTTTTCAATGATTTTCAGACACAGCCTGGATTACATAGTTCATGTGGAGGTTTAAAATTAATGGCCTTGGTTCAGGTCCTATGACAGATCTGCACCTGTGACAGAGCTAAAGCTGAGTCAGAAATATGTTGGCACCCTGAACAGGAAGATGATGGATTAAGTGGGGAAGAATCTTTGATTATAATTAATAACTTAATGAAATACAGAAAAAACACAGACTGACAGAAATCAAAACAGTTGGTAAACTGAAATTGGTAAGCTGAACATTCATAGCAATAAACAGGGACACACACACACACAAACTCTTTAAATAACTCACACTTCCAATAACAGAGTTCCAATTTCGTCCCTACTATTACAAGGAAATCAAGTGAATAATGTGGACAATGTAGTTTTCCTTACTAAAGCATTAAATAACAATTTCTTTTCCACTCACAAATGGTGAAACAGACATTTTGTGACTTCACAAAATAGTGCTAAGACAAAGTTTGATCCTTTTCTTAGGAAAGGCTTGGATGTGATTTGATACCAAAGGACTTCTTACCCAGACTATCTCTGCTAATCCTGTGGGCTTTGAAGCAGGTCACAGAGGAACAGTTTCTTTCTCAAAACTGTAATTTCATGAAGCTTTGTGAAAGCAAAATTACTTTTCAAAGTGCAGAAAAAGGCAAAGAAAATATGAGACTAACAGGTAGACAGCCATGTTTATCTGCATGGTGCAAATGCAACCTAATTTTCCACTGAAGTCCCTTTAGATATTATTTCTCTTACTCCTGACTATTTCCATTTCACAAGAAGTCAGTTTCCTACTTCATTATTTCAGTATACCTATTAGAAATGAGACATCAAGTTAGACGCTGGCAGCCACTAGCACATTCAGTAGGTGACTGGAAATATTTTGAAAGCATTTAGAGTACATAAAATTGATTTCCAGAGAGACAAGGGCAATATTTTTAACTCCAGTCAAAATCAGGTTTTATGCTTGCCTTGGCATTTGGCTTTGTCTACAGGATGCAGACAATTTTTGGTTTTGTAGTAAAAGACTGACACTTCAGAATTCAGTTGTTTTTAGCAGATATTCATTTATGTGGGAGCTTTCATTTTTCCTTCCTACCTTTGTCATTTGTTTCTCGCTCCTCTTATTCAGCTGCTTCACGCTGACCTCTCTCATCAATGAAGTGCTCCCTTCCTAAAAATCGTGGTTTGCTATTGCAGATCACTCTGCAGCTTTGTGCTTTTGTCTGCATCTAGAAACACAGATGCAAAAACCCCCAAAATTTTGAAAGTTCTGAATAGCCACAGCCCAAAGTTCAAAGTTAGAATAGTTAGGCATATAAATTTATGCATCAAGCAGGAAAATTTCACTTTCCTGTGTATTTTAAAGTCATTAATGAGACCAATTATAAACAGGAAATCATAGGGGAAAATGCTAATAAAGCAAATTCTCATTGTGATTTAGAGTTAGCTAAACAAGATGCATTAAACTATGACTTCTAGTTCCTATTAAATTCTGCTCTTGGAAGAAGACAGGAAAAGCAGTATACATGTGTGGGAGGAAGACACCAATCCCCTTCTGAAGCACGTTGGGAAAGGTTGAGGGAAAAAATTGGAGAAAATCACCTCCAGAGAAAACCGTTATTTTATTCTTGTGGAACAAAGAACTCCATTCTATCATTTCATAGAAGACATCACTTAACAAAAAAAAAAAAAGAAATTTCTTTATAAAAATAGTCTAAGGTGGTGCTATTAAAATTCATGCAATAAGCATAATCAGAGAATCTTAGAATGTTGGGGATGGAAGAGACATTAAAAATCATCCAGTTCCAACTCGCCTGCTATGAGCACCTTTCACCAGACTAGGTTGTCCAAAGGTCCATCCAGCCTGGCCTTGGACACTGCCAGGGATGGGGCAGCCCCAGCTTCCCTGGGCAATCTGTTCCAGTGCCTCACCATCCTCATAGTGAAGAATTTCTTCCTGATATCTAAACTAAACCTGCCCTCTTTCAGTTTAATAATAGTGCAGAGATTCACAGAAATAGATGTTTTTCTCTAAATAAACCGTATTAATTTTTAATTACTGTCCCTCATTAAAAATAAAGAAAGAACTTATGAGTAAGCTGATCTATCTTGGAGTGGAAACAAAATACAAACTGTTGAACAATCATCTTCGGGCAAACACTTAGACAAGTGTTTTAGATTGGAGCAGCTTATCTTTAAGTATGTTCAGACATCTTGTGGCTTCAGCCACATCCATGACCTCTATCATTAAACCATTTTATGAAGCACATTCTCCAACAGCCAATATAACATTTAGCCAATTAATCTCACTTTGAACTAGCTCCTCATTTTAACAGTAGCTTCCTAGTTCAATAGAGCCAGAGCAGTGCTTATTTGGCACCTGAAACCTGGTGAAAAAGCTCACTTTTTTGTTCATTCACCCTCCTTTGCAGTGTTAAACAAACAGTGACACATTTGGGGCTACCTGGCACAACTCAGGGTGCATCACCTGAAGGGCTGCAGGCTATTTCCCTTACCAGCCTGACCTAAGGAGATGCCTGATGCTCCCCTGCCCTCCTGCATCACCAGGATTCTTCACAGCAGCGACAACAATGCTAAACCAACTTTCTATTCACCCCTGACTATCCTTGTGTGCAGATGAACTTTTACAACCTCTGCATGATCTCACTGATCACCTCATACCTGAGTTTCTTCTCCAGTATCTAAATGGTTAATGTTTTGAGTACTCCCTGTGTAGTACTTGTAGTACAAGTGTTGTGTTTTCCTCAGGGGAATACGCTGAGTGCTGTGAACTAACCCGTGCCAATAAACAACTCACGTGCTGGCTCCAGCGTGGTATTTTTCAGCAAATATTATTTTAGTTACTGATTCAGTTAAGTGCTGTTATGATGCTTGCCTTGTACATGGGCTCTCGTATAGAAAAGATTATTTTGTCTGTTTATACTAAAAGAATCACACACACTAACAAATAACCATAACAAATATCCACAATTAATTTCCAAAAGATAACGGCTAAAAGTCACCGGCCTTTCTAGGAATCCTTTCAAAAACCAGAAATTAGACGGAAAACTAAGATTTGAAATTTTTTTTAAAGATTATTAGAAACAAACCAAAGATACCATCTTTCCTTTTCAGAATATAAAACACTTTTCTGCTCAAGCTTACAGTTTTAGTTAGTTGATTTGTTTATTGACCACCAGGAATTGTTCCAGGCTACCCTCAATTTCTCCAGTGGGTAAAATCGACACAACAATTAGAGAGAAGAAAAGCTATCAGTTCAGACTTGGATTTGGAATGTGTTTCTCTTCTGCCGCTATTTGACAAAATTATACAGAAAATTAACAAAAAGGTTGTTGTAGTTTAATACAGCTCTGCACTTCAAAATTCTCTTCTATTTATTTTTAATAGGTTGCAATGTGGCATTTGTTCTAGCTCTTAAATAATGAAAAAAAAAATCATATTATGGATTCATGAAAAAAAAAATCGTGAGTATGCACAAAGGTTTGTTCCTGCATAGCAAATACTGTTAATTCCCTGTGTGATTTATCATACACTTAATTAATTTTAAAAGGCCTATTTCAGGAGGCATTCCTCTTGAGTTCAGCCCACATGTAGATTACATTTGGGATTTTCAGAGGCTCAGGGGAGTTAAAACAATCAATACCCACAAAAATATAAAGAAAATTAGTATAATAGTTTAGTAGTTGAACTTCCAGCCAGTAGTATTTTTTTCTTTTTCCTATTTTCATGATGATTTAAACCTGAGGCTCATTATCTCTTGGAGTAGTACAGTATTGGTTTTTTGTACACCAAAGTGCTGTACCTGGGTTTGTAGGTGTGGAAGCCCTGCAAGAAATTAAATTGCTCTTGACACACTTACCTGGCAGGAGTAATTCCCGAATATTATCACTTAGGGAAAATGTTCACAGCCTCAGCCTTCAAACTATTCTTTATATTGTCAGTATTTAGGAGGAATCAAGTAACTTTTGTAAAAGGGTAAAAAATAAGAGATAGCTGTACAACTCCCTCCAGTATTGAAATCTGGGATTGCTTTTCACTCTCTATAGCAAGAGAAAAATATTTTTTTTAACATTGTCTATAAATTCGTATAGGAATGTTATTGTAACAACAACAAATAAGACAAACTGAGTACCAAACCTTCAAAAATCCCCTTAAGCTGGGCAAAATAGTGCAGTTTCAAGGGGCTAAAACTATTTGCAAGTTTGGGTCCCATTTAATTAGTGTTTTTAGCCAAAGAAAAGAAGGAAAATTCTAAACAGGAGCAAAAGCAAATAACAGAAAATAACAGCATGGCAATCATGTTAGCACACAGGAAACAGGCTTTGCTGACACCGGCCAGGCTTCCAGCCTTTGGACAACAAATAGTTTGTCCTTAGGATTCAGGGTCGTGGAGTCTCTCAGCTGTTCATGCAAATGCCACAGGTCCCTCACTGTGAATAGCACAGAGGAGTCACCTCACGGACTGATCATGCCCTGGTATTTTGAGCATACTCCACTCTCACAACCAGGAATTCCTTTAGCGGCTGAAGTAATGGGTGAGTGGGAGTAGTGGATATTCAGATTAGTTTTAATGTGTTATACAGTGCATTTACAAGTTGCCTTTTTTAAGAGCACATAATAGAAACAAGAGCTTTGTACAGCCATAGTGTCTTCTAAACTTAGTGTAGTAGAGAATGGGTTGAAAGTAATTGAGAGATTACTTTCCAGCAGCATTTAAAATAAAATACTACAGCTATCAGTAGTCCTGGCTCACCTGGGAGGTCCCAGTTGACTGGAGGTTAGCAAATGTGACACCCATCTACAAGAAGGTCAGGAAGGAGGATCCAGGGAACTCTAGGCCTGGTGTCAGTGCCCAGGAAGGTCATGGAGCAGATCATCTTGAATGCTATCATGTGGCACAAATGGGACAACCAGGGGATCAGATGAGGGTTAATGAAAGGCAGGTCCTGCTTGACCCACCTGATCTCCTTTTATGACAAAATGACCTGCTTAGTGGATGAGGGGAAGGCTGTTGATGTTTCCTACCCGGACTTTAGGAAAGCCTTTGACACGATTTCCTACAGAATTTTCCTGGAGAAACTGGCTTTCCATGGAGTGGGCAGGTGTACTGTTTACTGGGTAAAAACTGGCTGGATGGCTGAGGCCAGAGACTGGGGGTGAGTGGATTCCACCCAGCTGCCAGCCAGTACCAGGGGTGTCCCCCTCGGGCTCAGTGTTGGGCCCAGTCCTGTTCAAAATCTTTATCAGAGATCTGGATGAGGGCTCAAGGGCACCCTCAGTCAGTCTGCAGACACACCAGGCTGGTGTTAGTGCTGATCTGCTGGAGGGCAGGAAGGCTCTGCAGAGGGACCTAGACAGGCCGGATCGATGGGCTGAGGCCGATGGTGGGAGGTTCAGCAAGGCCCAGAGCCAGGGCCTGTCCTTGGGTCACAGCAACCCCGGGCAGTGCCCCAGGCTGGGGCAGAGGGGCTGGAGCTGCCCAGGGGAAAAGGAGCTGGGGGTGCTGTGACAGCAGCTGGACATGGGCCAGCAGTGCCCAGGTGGCCAAGAGGGCCAAGGGCATCCTGGCCTGGACCAGCAATGGTGTGGCAGCAGGACAGGGCAGGGATTGTCCCCCTGCACTCAGCACTGGTGAGGCCACACCTCGAGTGCTGTGTCCAGTTCTGGGCCCCTCACTGCAAGAAAGACATTGAGGGGCTGGAGCGAGTGCAGAGAAGGGAAATGGAGCTGGTGGAGGGTCTGGAGCACCAGTCCTGTGAGGAGCAGCTGAGGGAGCTGGGGGTGTTTGGTGTGGAGAAAAGGAGGCTCAGGGGAGACCTTATCACTCTCTACAGCTGCCTGAAAGGAGGCTGCAGACAGGTGGGGGCTGATCTTCTCCCAGTAACAACTAATAGAAGGAAAGAAAATGGCTGAGATTTGTGCCAGGGAAAGTTTAGATGGGATATTAGAAAATATTTGTTCACCAAAAGGGTTTTCAGGCACTGGAACAGGCTGTCCAGGGAAGTGGTTGAATCTGCATCCCTGGGGTTATTTAAAAGCCATTTAGATGTGGCGCTTAGGGACGTGGTTTAGTGGTGGACTTGGCAGTGCTGGGTTAATGGTTGGACTTGATGACCTGAGAGATCTTTTCCAAACTAAACAATTCTATGATTCTGATTTTATTCCTACATATTATTATTCTCTCTCTGAAAACAAGAATATTTAGAGGTAGGACAATGTTTAAAACATCGGGAATCTGATGCTGAGTGACACTTACATGCACTGTCATGATACAAGTGGTAGCAACAATTCCAGGTGCCCAAATCAGCGCAGGATGTAAAGCAGCTGCAAATCTCTCTGTAAGAACTGCTCTGAAGAAAGTATGAGCTATTGGTAGGAATATGATGTGCCTATTATGAAAACTCGCTTAATTAAAAAAACCCAACAAACTACACTGTTGTGGTAAAGAAAAAAAAGTTGAAAAAGTTCCTTGTGTTCCTGACAATGGTTAGAAAGAGAGTAATTTCTGTTTCCTTCAGAAATAGTTCTCCCCTCAACACATGTATTAGTTTTTCCTGACTGGCGATACCACACAGCTGAGGATAATGTTTTATATGCTACATCTCTTCTTAAAAGAGAAGCCATATTCTTTTGTTGTAGATTTTCTGAAAAAAATAAATATTTTCTCAAAGTTGTTTTCATAACAGCATATGTTGCACTGTTTCAATCTGTAGCATTAGATATGAAAACAATACGGTCTGATGAGTGCAGCAGTCAATTTGTAGTGTGCAAAAACGAAAAACAGTTGTGTGAACACAACTGTGATTGATAGAGCTGAAATTCACCTGAGGATATAATGAGAATTGACCAGTAACAAGAATGAACACTGTGTGGAGTTCTATAGTTTTTAGAATAAATAGCCTATGAGACCAATTTGTAAGACACAGTAGATAGAAATGCCTTTCTTTACAGGAATTAGTTTGTAGAGAGTTTGCAGAGTCTCTTTGGGTAGAGACTGGTCCTAAAAGAGTCCCAGGTATTTCTCAGCCTAAGTCATGGCTCCCAGTAGGTACCTGGGCAGCCCTGTGCAGACACAAACACCCTTGGCTGCCCACCTGACACTGCAAGGGGATGTATCAGAACCACCTACGCAGGGCATAATTCCCACACTCTGATCTTCCGTCCCACATGGAATCAGGCCTGATTCTTGCTTTCTCTCATGGCTGTAGGTAGCCTTTCTCAGCATGCTTTCCCCAGGCTATATTTGTCTCCTGTGATAAGGCAGCAACACGAGCCAGTGGAAACGTTCTGCACGTCTGCATTTTGGCAGCCCAAACGTGAAGGGGGATGTCAAGTGCTGTCAAGCCATGGAGGTTTTTCACGTGCAACTCTCAGCTGTCTGTTTTTCATCTGCAGCATCACAGCAACGCAGTGGAAACAAGAACAACCACATCCAGCTGGAGAGCACTGACAAGGGATGATTTTCTCATGCATGCCAGGGACACATCCTCAGGGCATGCTCAAAGTAACTGGGCAGAAAAAGTAAGATTGCTTGTTACATATTCCCAGTCCTGGAATTGGCCATGGCTTCTTTCACAAACTGAACTTAGATTCTGAACTGACTGTTCTTTTCACCAGATCATAAAAAAGCACTTGCCATTTCCCCATTTGCTTGTAGTTTGGGCAATGAAGGCTCAAGATATTGTAAGATAAGGAATGGATCATGCTACCCCTAGATGAAAACTCCTCTCTCTCCCACAACTGGGAGCACAGCTGACTATAGTGATCATTGCCCTGTGATTGAGACCACATCAATATTAAAGAAAAAATAGTTGAGATTTAATAGTCAGGTCTTATCTACTTTCTAGGAAAATGTTGATGTCCCTTGTATAAAAGTCACTTGCATTGTCCTTGTGCAAAGAAGGGTAAGCATTTTGTCCCCTTGTATCATTTATAAATCTAGCCACTTTACACTATCTATTTACTGTGGTATTTTAAACATCTGTTCATGTACACATGGGTTTAAAGAAACCAATAGAAAAGGCAATACTAGGTAATTTTGTCCTTGAGAAGTTATATTAATCCTGATGTACTTCAATAGCATAATAATAATAAAAAAATCTCTGCATCTGTTTGTATGGCTGGAGGCAAAGAAATGTGAATATTGTCACAGTTAACAATAAACACAGTTTTCCTGCAGCAGTACAATCTGGGAAAAATCATTACAGCTTAATGGCAGCTTAATACACTCAATTAACTTTTTCCCGTGAATAATCCAACCACAAAATATGCCCACCACCTCTCTTTCAATCAGCCCTATGAGTGTTGACAGAAATTTCTTGCAATCAAATTCTCCAAGAAGAAAAGCAACATTATAAATTTTGTACCCACCTGTAAATTCTGAAATGACTGATGAGAAATTTATACGTTAGTTGGAGAAAAGACTTGTGTGTCCTTCTCTCAGTCTGGATTCCTGCTATGTATATCACTCCTCTGCATTAGGATGGAGCTGCCTGATTTTCACTGAAGAACAGTATGCTATTTCTTCTATCCTAGAAGGTTAATAACATTCAGAGATCTACTTCACCACAGGTCTTTGTGAATAATCAAAATGGGAACATGCATTTACCCTCTCTTTCCCTTCTGTCCTTCCTCGCAGTTGGAATTACTGCTAATCAAAATCTGTAACTGGGTGTCTCTGCTCTGAAAATTCCACATCTTATTCTGAGAGAGGGAGAAAGAATAACAAGAATACTGGTATTTGCAAAATTATAATCTACTTAGGTTCAAAGGCTAACCCTGAAAAGTTATTTCACCTTGTCAGGGAAATACTTCTTACAAGATTTTAGTCAAAGCTTAATTTTTTCTCCAGTGTTTTTAAAGATGTTCTATATCTAGTGTTCTTTGCACTCTGTTAAGTGGCATTAATCCTCAAGAGCCTCAAGCTGTTGCCAGCATGAGCGTGGGGTCTCAGTGCTAAAGCGTCCAGAACTGCTTAGGGGAAAGGCAGGAGGAAGAGAATGCAATTTCAGAAAAAGTAGTTTGAAACTCTCTTGGTTTTATGTGTGTGTGTAGCTTTGCATAAAGAATAACCATTAGCAGCTTTCCCTCTCACTTCCTTACTGTTTAGAAAAGTCCTTGTCCTCAAAAAAGCTGTCTGATTTCTATCTTACACCGTTTATGTTGGGAGAATCTCAGTCTCTTTCTGCCAAACTTTACCCTAAGCACCATATAAACAAACTCTGTTATAGCTATTGAAGACTAATGAGTTTTACTGATGTCTGGAAGAGAAATGGTGAGAAAAGATAGGATGAGGACAAGCCAAGAAAATGGGCAGTGGGAGCTAGTGGGAGGAATAACCTTTAAAGATTATTTGAGAAAACGAGGAGGAAATAAAATTCAGTATGAATACTAGAACTTTAGCATTAACAAGTTTCCATACTAAGCATGTCCAGGACTAAGGCATCAATTGCCTTCAGATTTTGACTTCAGGCCTCCATCCAGCAAAATACTTAAGCCTGAGTAGGATAATTGAACTCAACCCATGTCAATGGGATTGTCTCATCTGCTTAAATTTAAGCATGTACTTAAGTGCTTCGCTTGTTCTAGTCTAGATTGCTTTCTAAGTGGCAAACATCTATCAAGCACAATTCAGGTGTGCAAGGGATACCCATTGCTAATCATGCAGCAGGTTTTGTGGATCAGGAAGCAGCTCTCTGCAGGACATCAGACTCCACATATTTTCCACGTAGACAAACATTCTGAGTTCAACAACAGCCATTCAGACTTACATATCCAAGAGCAGCCATTCTGCAAATTACCTAATGCCTTAAAACTTCCTTCTGGTGGCTTTTACACTATTATGGTATGCATACATCATCACAGTTTGGAGAAGACTTTTTTCTTAACTGTAAGCCATGATCCTCTGAAGCTTCACATTTCAAAAACTTCCTTTCTAGAGAACAGAAATTTTATTGATTGCTTTTCTGTTACCACTTGTCTGTTACTTGTCTTGTCTGTTACCACTTCCTCTTTCATCCTAGATGATTTCAGTAGAGACCAAAAATAGCCCAAGTTACCTTGTTGTAAATATAAATAGACCCTGAACCTCACCAAAGTGTTGTGCTATTATCTGTGTCCTTCAATAACACATCAAATGTGGATCTAGTGATAGAGGAAGAAGTATTCCAGCAGAGGCCCCCAGTATTCCAGCAGAAGCAAACCTTTAGCTGCCTTCCCTAGGAAGAAGGAAAAAAAGCATCCTAGTCATCCTTGAAAAAAGTTTGCATGACCTGTGAACAGCCCACCTGGAGCCACCTCAGATCTCAAGTCTGCAGAAAAGCAATTTTGAAATCTGTTCCAGAAATTTCTGTCAGTCAGAAAAACAGAAACCTCCTGAGAACAAGGACAATGGCAAAAGATAAAATTAGCAGAGGTGCAGAAAGGTCAAACCCAGGTGTTATCTACTTTCTACTTTATCTACTAAGTATGAGGATCAAGCACTTCTTAGCTTATCATAAATTGATTACGAGGGACGCACCTGATTTATAACCCTAAGGGTCAGGTCCTTACATTTAAGACACTGGCTTTTCTACAATAGACCTGGTCCTTAGATGGTATAAAAGTGTCTGTTCATATCAACAGAGATCTCAGGGGGTATTTCTGTGGTGAAAGATGGCCAAGAATTCCACAGCAGCTACCCAGAGTCTGACCACACTTTATGAGGGTCAACATACAGCTAAAGCAAACAGGAGAACCTCTATCAACTTTTGCATATCAAGCTCCTTACAACCAGATAGGCATCCTTTGACATAAAGCCATGATTTTTCACTTTTTTTTTGTTTTTTTTTGGTGAGAGGGTTTATAACAACTTATTGTTATTCAGAGGTTATATATCATATTTGTGAAGTGCTGAGATTATTTGTACGTGTGTGCTTCTCAAATTAATTTGATTTAAAGAAACCTTACTGGTGTATGTACATGTATATACCCCTCCTTATGTTGTACATTTGTTTGTGAATAGAGCACTTTTTAACAAACATAGCTTCTCTGAAATGTATGCACAATTTCTAAAAGATGCCATGGCCACGTGATAAATAGTAGCTAAATTATGAATTAGAAGTAATAAATAGATCAAAGACTTCCCTATGCTAATATCCATATGAGTAATAAACCATGGTATTTCCTATCCTGTAATGCATACCGTGGTTCTGATCCATAGGGTCTCACATTTTTTGCCTGCACGCAGGCACGCACGGGCTCACAGAACAGATGTGAAAGTCACAAGTCTCTAATGTAATTCATGCTCCAGTTCAGCAACTGCGAGGGGTTTGCTAGAGACAGCGTGGCCAAGAAATTCCTGAGAGAATAAGAGTGGTTGTTAACAGTTCTGAGAAAGTCTTCCTCTGGGTTATTATCCCATAGAGAGAGATAGTGGGGTTTGGCTGTCTTAACCAAACAAACAGCTCTGAGAAACTACACATATTCCCTCTGAGATTACAGTACGTGAAAAACAAAAAACCATCTTCTCTTAAAAGTGGTTTGAAGCATTCATGATACTGTCAGTGAAGTACTTGGACTTCTTCCTGCTTCGTGCATCAGGTCACAGTTTCCATACTCCCAAAGGAAACTGAGCACTGGCTGAAAAAGAGAAAGCCCCATTTACTCATACTGTTATCTTTTCAAAGCTGGGCTAGTTGAAGGGGGGTGAGGCACAGGCACGTGTGATGACTTACAGCTACCAAACAACGCAGTAGAAACTCAAAATGGGCACCCCTGTTCAAATTGTTTACACCTGGGACACTGCTCACACACATCAAAGTAAATGAAAGTAAACTTGCTTGAAAAACTTATTTTCTTGCAGCATTTTCCAACCCCTTGAGCTAGCTGGCAAATGAAAGATGGGATGCAATCCTAGAGCACTGGAAGTCAGAAATACAGTAAAAAACTACCTGGCTAATGGCTTAAGATAATTTTAAGATTTCAGAAGTTTCAGGCTCCTTTCTCCCGACACCACCTCCTTACATTGCCTAAAGTGACTGCCATCCTACCACAGGTTAAACTCTCAAAGCAACACTTCCTTAATATACCTGGAGTACTGAGCAGGAATTATTTCCTCAACTGCCTCTCATGCATTTTAAACTGTATCCAAGCAAATCAAGTTAACAGGGTAGATGGGGAGAAGAAAGATAGTTCTGTGACTAAGAAGCAAGGCTACAACTCAACTGCTGGTACTCCCACAGATTTCCCAGCTCAGTCTTCTGTGCTCCTTCTGTCTCTGAAAAAATAACACCAGTAGAAATAGTTCTAATATCTCACCTCTAAGTTTCGTTGTGTTATGTTTCTTCGTGTGCTGAGACAGTGTTTAGCACAATCAAGCAATGGTTGCAGGCTGAAATTCTTTACTGGTGCATTACTGTGCCTCTCTGTTTGCTGGTACAAAACATCCGAGCAGCCCTGGAGAGAACATTTGATAGCACCACTTCTCACTCTGATGCATTGTCATACGGTCCAGATGGTTGCAGTATGTAGGCAACTGGGAACCAAAGCAGCAGGAGAAGTACACCCTGCTGCAATTTCCTTCTGGTGCTGATCTCGATGCATTCAGCATTTAGATTAGTTTGTGGTTAGGAAGTCTACAGGCCTGGGTAGATGCACGCTAAGACCTAGCAAAAAAAAATTCCACAGTAGCAACTGAGTTCAGTAGCTGGCCAACTACCAAATGACCAGATTTGCCCCCAAAAACTCTATAAAAGATTATTGCAGCTCAGCCAAGTGACAATTTCCTTCTGCACAGAGTGAATTTTGAGTTCCACAAGGGTGGCAATCTCTTGCAAATAGGTCGGTTACTGAAGAAAAACTTAGAAATCTGTGCACTTTAGCAGATTAACTATTACCATGATGTACAAACCCAGAGACAAATAGGAAACTAGACTTTTTCCATTTGGCAAATGCAATTTTATTTCTGGATTAGTTGTAAGAGTTAAACATTTTAAATATTCTAACATATACACCCTGTCACACACATTAATTGGCATACTGGAAGAACACTGCAAGTAAAGAAGGTCAATGTAAGTAAGCATCTGCATATGGGTTCTCAGGAATGCAATTGTGCTGGAGAAGAGCAGGGCTTCCAAACCTTAAAAAGGCAAGCCTTCAGTGAGAGTCTGATATGCCAATGAACTATAAACTATCTCTCCTTAGAACAGGTGCAAAAAATCTAAAGACAACACGAAAAACAGAATACAAACTGGCAGGTACAAGGAAAGAAGACGACAATGCCATTTCTAAGGAGATAGCTCAATTGTATAATTACTAAGTCTACAACTGTAATAATACTTAAAGCCAAGCTAATATCAATTTTATGGTCTTGAGAAATTTACTCAAACCTAAGATAGACAGTCACCAAGAGCAGAATGTTACACTTGGTGGCTTCCTGCACAGTTTAGTCACATATATAGGCTCACTGAGAACAAAGTACAAAACAGCAGACTGTGAATCACACCCAAATTTTCCACCCATGACTATATGAGGGAGGAATTTTTGCCACCGATACAAATACTCAGTAGTATGACTGTGACTACACATAATAATTTTATTTAACTTGCTAGTTATTTACTTTGCTGGTACAGAAGATTCTCTATACTGTATGAGCAACACAATACAAATTATTCCTTATAATGCTAGCATTCCCAGTATTCCTAATTCTTCCACCAGCAGGGTTTTTATATTCAAAAAAAACCTCACAACTGAGACACAAAAATGGACATTAAGAGAGCTGCAAGAATATGACTGAGAACAGAAGTTACCTGTGTACTTTCCCATTTTCCCAGGAAAATCACTATCTAGGAAGTAAAAATATAATCCTTTTCACACCCAAACTGGCCTGTGAATGTGTATTCACAAGTGTTGCATGTGGGGACAGACATCTGTGTTCTATCTTCATTTGTCATTTTAGAGTCTATTTCCAGGAAAACTGAAAGGTAATTTTCAAAATTTGGCCCCTCAAAATAGCAAAAAGAGATCAAGGACTCACAGACTGAACTATGCTGGTCAGCAGTTCTTTTCAATCATCTTGCAAAAAAAAAAAATTACTCTCTGTCTGTAGAATGATAATAAATTATTTAAATTATCTGAAGAAAATGAAGTCTCTAGTTCAATATACAGGTCAGTCAATAAAGATGCATTTCATGTGGTTATTGATTTCCTATTAATTTGGTGAGCAGCAGGTTTCTGCTGAGGAAAGACTCCATTTCAACAGTTGTAGTCTTCCTTAAAAAAATGTCCTGTGGAAAAAAAGAAAAAGACAGTGAGAAACATGCTGTTAGCTCTCATGCAACTTTTAATCTTTCTAGTAAGCACAGTTTTTAAACTGGATCTTAAGTAATTTTCGTTTGTATTTTAAGTAATAACTGAGAAGACCCACATGCAACAAGAAACCTTACCTTGGCAGTTCTAGAGATCTGTGACTGTACTTACAGTGATTACAGCCACAGAGAAACCATACAGAGTAAACGGAATTTCTGAGACAAGGATAATTTCAGAACAAACCCATTGTATAGGTATATAACACACTAACAGAGACAAACTTCGGTTAAAACCAAACACTCATGAATACCTTTTTACAGGCACACTGTGAATAATACAAATGGAAACTTGTTCTTTGGACAAGCCTTCACAAGAAAATAATTTATAGTTGCTTATATACTTATGAACTCACAAAGCCACAGCAGTGGTCCACAGATAAGGAAAAAAACTCAGGTTAATCCTACTTGTTTAGACAGGGCCTATTTCTTTAGTAGTATGGAAGGGGATAAACCAATGCTGCGGAGGATCTCTAAGGGACTTTATGAAGTAGAAACTAAATACTTGTATTTTAATAGCACAGGCATGGCAAAAGCCCAAAGAACACTCCAGCTCCAGCATGCCAGGAACAAAAGCAAGCATGGCAAGCAATGCACAGGCAGGCACATGCTGAAAAAATAACACAGCCTCACAATGGCCAGTCATGTTAAGCCAGGTGTGCTATTCACCATGAGGGACACTGCAGTGGCTACAGCTGCAGGAGATACCCTTGTCTGTACACAGGTGCACTGCCTTCAAAAACCTTTCTGTGTGTGGTGGGACTGACTGCTGATGAGGGAATGGTAGGGCTAAAGAAACAGGATATGAAAACAAAAATAATAGTGACAGTTATTTCCTTGCCCGTTAGTTTATGCAGAGCTATTAAACAAAATTTCACATCAATCTGCAATTGCTGTTAGCCAGTAAAACTGATTTACAGCAACTAATACTTCAGTATTCTGCACAGAACAAGAGCCCAGGTTAACAGTGACTACAAAACCTTACTCTGCCATTTTACTTGGTAGTAAGGATATCTTCAAATCTTTTCCTTCTATCAAACTAGAAAACATGCCTCTTGCTTTTGAAACTGTTTGTCCAAAGTAAAGCAAGTTGTATAGACTTGATACCTCTGTCACACTTGTAACTATGGATTCTTCTGTTTCACACCTATGCTGATTATCTTTAAAATGAGGATTCTGTGAACATCACAAATTGCCAAGACACCCAAATCACTTATTTTCTTTTGAAAATTCTACACATAAATTTGAGCTTGTTAGATAAGAGCAGTAACTGCAATCGAATTTAAAAAAACCCAAACCAAACAACAGAATTAAACATCTGGTTGTAATGTACAATGTTTATGGGGATTTTCCCCCCTAAATTATGATCTATGGGAATATAGTAAATGATTCAGACTCAAGTAAAGTTTAACTTCTAAAAAACCCAAACCCCAAATCCTCAAACTTTAAATTGAAAGAATGTGTATAGTCACATACAACCAATTCTGAGAATCACAATTTTGCAGTCTAGGAACCACTGCTGTACTGCATGACAGGTACTTATAACTATCAAATTAGCAACCATGTAAAGCAGGTTATTTAGTCCACAAGAAGCAGATACTTGAAAAATGTCTTACAAAAAAAGCAAACTGACTATTGTTACTCAGCTTTTAATTCCCAGAGAAAAAAAGCTTATGCACTTACATTTCATCATCATATTCTTTTGGAGGTGATGCTGCAATGACTAAGTCAATCCAATCCTGAAAAAGAAAAGCACAGGCAAACATGTGCTGCTAAGTACTGCTTTTAGAGGTGGCCAGTGAACCACCATGGAATGTCAGATAGAGAATCTGGGGGTAATCTATTCCTGGAAAGCCACAGGGAGCAGCAGAAAGGTCTCTATTAAAAACTTCTGTAGGAAGACCATTTAAAGATTGAGCTGTTTCATTTGCATCTTGAAACTGAAGAAAAATCTACTGTTGCAACAAGATTTTTAAATAAAGTTATTCTAAGAATCATCCTGTATTGGTCATCTGAACAATGAATACAGTCCTTGCTGAGGAAACACCACTGTATAAGTGTTGCTTGTACATTGAGAAATCAAAAATAATATAAGCTATTATTAGAAAATTCCAATCAACTTGCAAGTAATTTTCAGTATCAAAGAGTGATTCTACAGATAAAGGTGCTATAATCACTCAGAATGTAACGTGTTTAAATACCAATCTTGACATGTGGCTAAATGCCATGGGATTTCCCAGTAAATTACACACATTTTTCAGAGATGCTACATACCAACATCTGCAGATTTTAGCACACTTTGGGAGTACCTGAAATACCCACTACTTCTGATGTTTGCCACCTTATTTGTGTTGATGTGACAATGTCATGATAGAAAAGTGTCTCTCATACGAGCTCTATAGGTAGAATGAAGTAGTATTCCAGGTTACTTACCCCACCCATATTCCAAGCTTTGGCTAGAGTTGCCTGTGCTTCTGCCAGCTTGCTGTCAATTAATATCTTGCCATTTACAGCCAGTATTTCATCCCCTTTCACTATGCCTCCTGGGGAAAAGACCAAACGTGTTATACATACACATAAGAAAAAAAAATTCTAGGAGTCTTTTCTGTGCCATATTTGTGCACTACTGGCCATAATGAAAAGTGTTCTCACTGGATGTAAAGGTCTGCACTAAAAATTGTAGGAAGTTTGCTACAAACAAACCCAAAAGGAATTTTTAAGCATGGCAAAGCCAAACAAATCTCTTATTGATCATGACCAGTAAGAAACTAGTTCAGCAAGACTTTCCACAGTTTGCTTGTTTGGGTAATCCAGCTATACATATTACAAACTGTGACTGACTGTAGGCTGGTACTACTATGCCCCATCCCTGGAAGTGTTCAAAGCCAGGTTGGATGGGGCTTTTGAGCAACCTGGTCTAGGGAAGTGTCCTGGCCCATGGCAGGGGGGGCTGGAATTAGATGATCTGTAAGGTCCCTTCCAACCCAAGTAATTCTGCGATTCTATAAAAATGGAAAATTTAAATAAATTCTCAAAGGAATAAAATGGCATTTGTCAAGGTTTGCATGACTGTCATTCCTTTGCAAGCGTATGTGTAATGTTTGCTCCGTAGAACTGATTTTGACCTGCCCGTCTAGAATGAACCACAACCACTTAACTGAGACTGGATTTGAAGAGGATGGTAAGGGGACAGCCTTAGTGGTGAGAGATCCTAAAAACAGTGAAGGGTCAAAAAGAGCACCAAGGAGATCAAATGGCTGAGATATTTTCACAGCAAGAGTGACTTGAACTTAGGTGCAGGCTGGGACAAGGACAGCAAAAACAGCGTAAGGGGATATTGTGCTGTCTGTTGACCTGGTCGTCACAAGAGTTCTCAAGGAAAGGATGGCAGATACTTCCCACCAGGTGCAAAGCCCAGAGATGTTGGTGAGCATGTTCTTGTGCCTTCAGAGACCTAAGCTTCAGAGGCTCTGGCCTTTAGTTGTGTTTTGGGACACCTGTTTCACTAGACAAATTACTATTTAAATTAGTGTGAAGAACAAAACTAAGGAGCGTAGTGTAGCTGTGGTCAGGTAATTTTTTAATCAATTTCTTAGTATGTGGAAGTACTACAAATGTCATTGCTTGGAAATTGTGAAATAATGGAGAAAGTATTCCTTGATAGAAGAATACACCAGAGAATCAGGTGTTGGTTTTTATAAGTTTTATATAATTGTTAATTTAAGCAGCACATGTGGCTGCACTTAGACTTGAGACAGAACTTGGCTCCTTGGACAATCTAAGTGAGCTTTTCAGTACCAGGCTATGAAATCGGCCCACCATTCTCCGCCAGTGGAAGGAGACACATTGCAGCAGCATTCAAATTCCCCAGTGTTGCTCACCATGTTTGTCTGCAGCACCATCCTCATAAATGGCAGACACAACTATCTTTCCAATTGGAGAATCAATTCCTCCCTCGACTGCAAGGTCCAGCGATCCTTCCTGTGAAAAAAACAGTTCTAGTTCAGAAAAGACAGTTAATTTTTGCCACTAACAGGAGCTTAGTCTTCCCTTCTTCCCAGTAAATGATGCTGTACATCAAATGCTTACATGAACCCTTTAAATATCAGTCAAGCAACATAGCATTTACCTTTTTTATTCGTAATAGCCGTACATCTTTTCCCATAATCTGTTCTGGGGTAAACTGTGAAAAGATATAATGATTAATAATTTCCACTTTAGAAACACAAACCAATTAGGCTGATCTATGTAGTTTATTGGGGGAAAAGGGACCTTTCTCTCCTCTAAAATCATGTTAGAGGAAGATCAGAACACATCACCTTTCCCTGCAAGAACCCTCCTGTTCAACATTACTAGAAAAGACAAATACACAGACCCAGCAAAGCAATAAGCAAGAACCTTACCCACTCCCAGCCCTCAAAATCAAGCATTTGGCTTTTTTTCCAGTGTATTTAATCTTAAACAGTGAGGCATGTTTAAATTCTCTCCTTACCATTGAATATGGATCAAAATCTTCCACATACTTCTGGAAGCCCTGAGAATAAAATGATATTTAATTGCAAAAACAGCAACTCACGCACACACTTAACACACAAACTCCATCTTATTTATTAGTGAGAGAATATGTAATTCTGCAAGCTATGAAAGAAGACAGTAACTGAAGAAAAGCACAGAGAGACAGCAAAGAGTCCATCCTGACAGTCAGAAGACATTTCAAAACCTCATGACAGATCAATAATTTGAGTTGGTCATATAATGGAGCAGTTCTGAGGAGGAGTTTACCACTCTGTCAGCTCCATAGTTCCTGTCTACACCTGACAGAACAGAAACAAATCTTGAAACCATCATAGGCAGGTATATTCTGCCACACTCTTTGGAGCAACATTTCTTGGGATTATCAACATGTTGGATGGTAACAGGTAGAAATGACAGGCTCCAAATCACCTCTCAGCAACACTACTCCACACTGTCTGGGTTTCAGGATTATTTTTCAGCCCCCTTCTCTCCTTCTTGATGTGGAGTTTCAGGCAGTTGGCTCCATACCACAAGCAAGTGCAGGACAACAATGTGTTGGACAATTTGCAGGACAACAAAATGATTTTTGCTTTCATATGATTCTGTGGAAGACTTAAAACTTTTGTCAGGGAATGTCTGAAATGCAGAAGATAATACTGACGTTAGGCACAGCAAGATTTAAGCTTTGAGAGGACCCACAAAAAGTAGTGCTTAACCTTTGTCAGACCAAGACTGCAGGGAAAAGCAGGAGTTACCTTTTCTCAAGGATGGGAGTTCCTGCATCAGCAATCTGGAATCAATGGTGTTTGAGTGGCAGTTTCTTGAGAAGGATTAGTAGCTACTGGGTGAGACTGTATGGTCAGTGCTGGAGATTTACAAAAGCTCTGCACTTATCCTGCATGCTAAAGTAAGGACTTCAGGACTTAAGAAAATCTTTACTGAGGCATCTAGCTGCCATTCTTGTGGCTTCAAGCTGTAATAAGCTGGTGATAGGGGAAAACAGAACCACACAACCTTTTGCAGACATAGTAGGCAAGCCAATATCTGACACAGACAGTGGTTCAGTGCATGATCAAGCCTGATATATTCATTATTGGCCTCTTTTCTACTGGATCCATTTGACAACAAAGTCTATTCCACTGTCAGACTCAGCTAAGTCTTCTTCCACTTGTAAACCGAACACACAGCTCGAGATTCCTCTGGTATATTTCAGGGCTGGCTGTTAAATGGCAAAGTTGCAGCAGAAAATTCTAATGCCTCCTCTGCCATGCTCTTTATCACCTCTCTCAGTTGCCTAATTTTGATGTGACTATGAATGACCCTCTGGGTTCTGGTCTCACCCTTAACAGCACTGCCTAACATTAAGTTTGTTACACTGCATTACATTTTTTAACCAGATAAATGGGAATTTCATCACAGACATCAGCAAGGGTAGAATTTCATCCTGGGGGAAAAAATTCCACCAATCGTTCATTAATTTACAAAGTGCATTAATATCATGAACCATTTAACTAAAACTGTAAGAGAAATATTTTACAATGATAGCTACCTAAACAATTAATACTTTGAATAATTGTATTAGTACTGCCTTTTGGAATCATGGATAAAGTAGGTATCTATGGTTTTGGAGCAAACAATTTAGAGAAAAGAACTCCAATTTCAGCCAAGTCACTAAGTCATTATGTAATCTAAAGGGAGTCAGTGAACTCTTTGTCCCAGGTTGTCCTCATGAAAAACAGATGTTGCCCTTGAAGGAAGTTTTCCTGGGAAAATAATCTTTAAACAGGCATAAACCAAAAGAACTCCACGAAAACAAACAAAAAAAAATTAAAAAAAAACCAAAAAAACACCAAAAAAACAACCTGCAAGCAAAAGTCATAGAAACATAGAATATCCTGAGTTGGAAGGAACCAACATGGATCACCAAGTCCAACTCCTGGCCCTGCACTGAGTCACACCATGTGCCTGAAGGGCTTTTCCAAACATTTCTTGTGCTCTGTCAGGCTTGGTGCTGTGACCTCTGGGAGCCTCTTCAGTGCCCAACCACGCTGTGGGTGAAAAACCTTTTCCTAATATTCAGTCTAAACTGTTGTCCAGTTGGGTTCATATCACTGTGCATCAGAGATATGATCTGGATCCAATAATACACAAATATTGCTAAGGCAGAATGAAGACATGCACTGAACTGTAATAAATCTTCCCTGAAATGGACACCATAAATTCAGAGATCAGAGCGTGCACTCCATATCCAAGCAGGGAACAATGAACCAAGGAACACCGTGTGGAAAGCAGAGTCCTAAGCCTACCCTCCCATCACTCAGGACTTTCAGGTGAAAGAGTTAGGACCATTCAAATCCCTTCTTGATTTACAAAAACATTAACAGGACTGAGCATAAGCTGAAAAAGGAACATTAAAATATTTGATTGCACTGAAGTAACACCCTGTCTGGACTTCCAGGTGAAAGGTAAAGTTATCATTTAAAGAAAAACAACCTCCAAAACACAAGCACTTAAACCAATGTTACTGCTTCACAGGTTTCTAACAACAATCGTCAATAGCAATTGAGACCTGAAATAACAACAACAAACCACAAACAAACAAAATACAAGCAACAACAACAACAACAACAAATAATTGAAAGAGAAACTCATGACCAGATATAACAACATTTTCAAAAAACCACCTCTTTTGAGAACACGACTGTTATATATTTAGAACATACTGGCATTCACTAGCAAATAAATGATCTCAAAGCTGGATCTTTTTCAGTCAAATACAGTTTTCCCTTCTAGATATAGATTGAAACTGAAGAAAAGAAGAAAAAGTTATTATTAATCTTAATGTTTTTCCCCTCAAAAGCTCACACTGGCAGCTCACTACTGTGTGCCAACCTTTCATATAAGATGTCAATGCATCTAACTTAGCTTGCACTAACAAAGGGGTTTTGTACAGAAACTGGCACATTTTACAGCAGCAGAGTTTAGCATGAAGTTCACTTCTTCAAAGAGCCATCTATTGAACCACCAGTCAACCAAATGGGTAGAGATGAAAACATCATCACTGTGACAGAGGAAAGCAATGAAAGTAAAAGCCTACACAATACAGGAAGGCTGAATGAACAAGTGCTTTCCACCACCAGTTCCTCTGATTTCCTACCAGCAACCATGGTAGGATAGCTCTAGTTGTTTAACTAATGAAGTATTTTATTACTGAAAGTATTGCAGCAGGACACTAAAAGAAACAAGGAAGTCTTAGGAATATCAGTACCAGATCAGTTATCAATGTTCAACTATTTTAAAGGTTGCACTTGACCATGTAAGTAGTTACAGATGGCTCAACCTGAAGGATTTATTCTTCTGCTTAGACTAGCAAGAGCCACAGGCACACACTTAAAGCTTACAAAGACCAGCAGTTCTCATGCACTAGGGCTGCCTTGCATCCTCTGTTTTAGAAACCGAGCAACAGGACTGGAAAGGAAAGTTTTAAATCTATGATCAGTCAAACAAGAAGTACCACACAAAACATGGAAAATGTTATTTTACTTGTTTTTTGTTAGATCTAAATGATGAATTGTAAACCACCATCCTTTTAAACATCTCTTGTGGCTGCAAAAGAAAGAAAATTGCCAAACCAGGTATTAACTTTTTGCTGTAAGTATCACCTGCTCATAAATTATGCTACTGCTTATTTTGCTCTCCTAGGGACTGAATCACACTCGCACTTGTTAGTGCTTGTTCCCTGTATCATTTCAAAATGAGAGAACACACACAATGAAATAGCACTGAATGCAAAATGGAAAGAATTCTAGGGAAACAACATAAATAATGCACATTTCCATACCACAAGATTTCTTAAAAATATTTTCCATGACTGCTTTTATAACTCATTTCTTGTGTCTTGAAGAGTGCTTGGGTCTCTTATCCATGATATAGAAACAAAATTGAAAAAAACAACCCTAAACATGGACAAAATGGTAGACAATAATTTCCAAAATATTGCAACGTCATGATAAATATATGTTTATGCATTTTACATTTGCTTTCTTACCACAGATTTCTTATACTGAAGAGGTGAATTCCATTATTGCATGGATTTTATTTTATTGTGTTTGGCTTCAAGGATTTCAATTCTATATTCATTCTGTTTTTCTGTCACTTCCACTATTCAAACAAAATGGAAGCTTGGAAGCTGTAGCTTGGAATCACTTAAAATTATTCTGTAGACTACTATCTTAGTAGTCTACAGAAAGTGCTTAAAATGAAATGGGCTAAACCCCCATATTATGATACAAAACACTACTGACACTTCCTCAGCCTCCACTCAAAACATTTCAGCAAATCAGGTAATGTACTTGAGTCTTCTGAAACAAGAACAACTTTCAGCTCCAGCATTTACCCTTTCAAATTCAATTTGCTTTAAAGCAAATTACTATGCATCAGTTTCACTAAGGTTTCTCTCAGTGTCCTATAGTCCTACCATTACTTGGAAAAATATATTCAAGAGTTAATGAAATGTGGTTTGTGTTTAATTAATACAAATGATGAGCTTTTGTCTTGAAGGACTTATGGGAAAGCTTGGAAAGATTTTCCACAAATCTCTTTAGAACCTCTCTAAAACAAAACCAAAACCAACAACCATTTTCAACAGAGATTGTTTTGGTATAGCTACAACTAATGCTAAATGAAATTTCCAATCCTCAGACATCTTGCCACACGGTATCTAAGCATCTGTCTTGACTTTAGTCCTGCAGAATCAGGCTTCAAAGCTTGCAAATTAGAGGAAAGCTTAAATATTATTTTTTCCCCTTCAGAAATTCTTCGTCTAGCCACAAACGAATGAAGGAGGAAAAATCTTTTGTAGCAGCAAGTACAGCAGAGCCTTGTAACTCACTCAACAGGATGTTTGTGATAGATAGGAGAGAAGAGACTAATGTTCCTGGTGGTTTTGCTTCTATGAAAATCTCACCACTAAATCATAACAATCCTCTCCTGTTCTCTGAGCCAAAATTTAATTGGCTTTGCCATTAGTGCATTCCAGTTCACTCTAGTACAGCTCACACTGATTTTGACTCAGAGCAGCCCTCAGTGTTCAAGGCCATGCTTAAGGTTTAAACATCTCCCATCATTTCCCTACTTATAAGTGAAAACAATTTCATTTTCATCAACTGTTAAAAGACCTGGTAACTCTGACCTGAATTTAATTATTAAGATTACTTAAGTGACAACAGAGACTATCTGGCCCAACAACCTTCCAGGTAATAGGAGGATTTTACCCATTCTTGCATTTCTATTTTATTCTTAAGTGCATGATTTTTCACCTTCTTTACCAGTGAAATGCTCAAGCATAGGCCAACTGGAGTAGCTGCTTGAATCAAAGAAGTGCAGCAACCTCAGTTTCTAGAGTTTGGTACGCAGGACAGTTAAATTCAGATTAAACAAGGTAGAAAAAATTATGTGCATTATGTCAAATTAAGACATAAAAGCTGGAGTTCCACAAGGTGTGTAAAATCCAGGAGGGTGAGAAACCAGACAGCAAATGATATTTTGTCTTTGGTGTTACTTTCTTTCACTAAGAGAAGCTTAACTGGTCCTGTATCTGAACCATGAACTTTAAAACACACACAAAAACACACACACCCTACTCCGAACCAAACCCCACCTCCCTTCTGCAAGAAATCTAGTTATAATTCCAGTTATAATTGAAACAGGCACTGTCTTGTCATACACTGGCCTTTTCTTTTTTTAACTAATAGATGTAATCTCCCTTTTCAGTATCCATCCAAGTTTTACTTTACACACCATTCTGACTTCATTGCAGTGAGTATTAATAAATACCCTTTAATGCAGTAAGTCATCAATGAAAGTAAGAGGTATAAGGTCTACCAAACCAATTTATGGACTGATCTTTCTCTCAAAGTCCTACCAGAATGTTGTTCCAATGAAATGTTGGTCTTCCAACTAATATAAGGTAGTTTGGGAAGGAAGAGGATTGCATCTAAAAGATTTTAGCAGACTTGTGATTTGGAAAATGTGCATTCATGCATAAGAAATCAGAAGACATTTCCCTATGGAGGTGGATCTTGTTGCCAGTTTCTTAAACTAATTGTATTTAGCTAGTAAAAAAAAAAAAGTGCTTTTTAAAATTTGTACCAAGACTATTTGATCACACATAAGGGTATTATCAATTTTGTAGACTAATTCCCATATACACACTTTTTCAAGAGCTAGATGATATTGCAGATTATGACTTTGTTTATTCCTCCTATAAGGAATTTCTTATTGCTTAGAGATGTTAAAATACTGAACACAATCAAAGTGAGAGCTCCAACTGAAGGAAACATCTCCACTGGAGGGATCTGAATTTATTTTTAGAGCATGTGCCTGCCTTCTCTTAAGCAACTCATAAAAACTGCTTCCAATTATCATTCAATTCATTTATAATGTAGAAGCTTCAAAATTACTCTGGCTGTGGGAAAAGTGGTTACTAAGTATCACTTAAATTTGTTCAAAGTGTAACTGGGGAAAATAAAGGAACAAGAGTACCTAAATTATTAAAGCAAAAAATGACAAAGAAATCCATCGTGTTTTAATGAAACACAGCTAATAATATTGTGCACATAATTTATTGTCAGAAATAGCTTTTAATGAAATAAATGTAATGCAAATTTAATGGTTTATCTGTCACTTACGGTCTTACAAATGCATATATACACGTGTCCACCAACGTGCATTCAACAAGCACAGAACTCTGCTACTAACAGCATAAGCCACAGTGAACCTCAAGAATAAAAGCTGCCAATTGGTCCACCACTATTTTAGGTGAATTTCAAGGGCTGTCAGCTGGGGGTTATCACCTGTCTGAGCAATATTTCTCTTTTTTTGTTCAGCCAGACATGGCTCACCTTTGCTCATACACTAAAATTCCCAAGGATGCTACATGGCTGGTCCTAAAATGTTTAGCCTCTGATTTTTCTCTTCACTTGCAATTGAAACAGAAGTGGAAAAGAAATATGAAAAAGAAGCTGATTGTGAGTGAACTTTGCAGTAACATTGCATGACCAGTATACTGGAGTCTGATATAAAAACACACTTACTTTCCCTTGAAAATGAAATGATACATGTAAATTATATATATATATATATATATGATAAATTATATAATGAGGCACATATCGTCAGGTATGTTTATGACCATTTACAATATTAAAATGCAGTTGAATTAATTTATATTATTTCATTTCTGATTAATTCAGAATTTATAAAAATAAAACCCAGCATGAATAAATGAAAAATAAGATGTACAAATTATGCTTTATGCTGCTCTGGAATTATGGGCCCCTGTACAAAAATTGTGACTAAAAGTGGCTTTTCCACTATGGAAAAAAATGGAAAAAAACCTGTTTTCTACTTACCATTAGTGACTGCTTGAAAATATACAGGAATTTTAGTTAGCAGGAAATGGGACAAAGATTGATTCTATGAGGACATCTCAAAGAACAATGTCAAAAACAAACCCTCACAGTACTGGAGCACTCAGATAAAGAACATTAAAACGCTTACCAGGGCCTCGGATTTGATTGTTGGCCTGACCACGAAGTTTGGGTCAGGATGCAGCATAACTGGTTTAGAGACTATTGGTACCCCTGGATGACGTTGGGTAGGTGGACTTGGAGCAAGTTGCTATGGAGTTAATTTAAGAAAATTACAGTTCACAACATAGTTCGTGCAAATCCATTATTTCACCAAGACTCCTCCATTCAAATGGTTTATCATAATGAATTTAACAACACTAATACAAGTAAAAGCTTACAGAATTATTTTAACTAAGGCTTACAAACTCCAAACCAAAACACAATTTCTCTTGCATCCAAGTAGTAGCTTTTCCCCTAAATTCAGGCATCACCAGCAAGACTATGGATAAATCTCAGCCCTGCTTTTGGCATTTTTCCCATAAAGGCAACAAACTGAATGAGAAGTTACAGGAAAAAAAAAACCTGCTAAAGTTGAGTGTAAGAACAGAGTGAACCCAAAATAAGACTTTAACTAATCCATGGCTAAATAGATCTTTAAAGAAAATTCAGCTGGGCTGCATCAAACAGCTTTCCATAAAGAATTTCAAGTTAAATTATCTTGATTTAACAGCAAGGGTTTGTTAGGCAGATTCCCTGCCCTTGACTCCACAAAGTACAGGTGCCCAAAGGCATCTGAGACCATCATTCAGCACGTCCTTGGCCAGTCCTGCACTTCCCACTCAGCCAGAACTCCCACTGACGTGAAACACAATTTTATTCAAGAATAGAATTCAAAACTGAGCCCTGTGGGTTAAGCTTCTGACTTAACCCCAGCAACTCTGGGGACACTTTTCTCAGTGTTTCTCATAGGAAATGTGATGTATTCCAGAGATTGTTCTTATGGTACAAGCTGTATCCTCTGAAATCATTTATTTGCTTCCAGCAAATGGGTTAAGTCACATTTTGGGTTTAGTTTTCTGTTTCGTTTTTTTGTGCATGTGTGTGTGTTTTTTCCCCTGTGGGGTTTTTTTTTCCCTTTTCTTTTCTTAAATATTTTTTTTAGAAGTTTGAATTAGATATTTGAAAGTCTCTCTAGATATCCCTCAACTAATCTCATTCCACACTGTAAAATACGTTCTATCATTAAGCTTTTCAAACTTAGAAGAATCAGAATCAACAGATTCACCGATACCAACTTGTTAAAGCTGCACTGGAACTGGATGATTTCTCCTGGAGTTGCACAATTCAGCAACAGAATTTTCTGGAGTGCACAATGGAGAAACCTGACATCTGACCATTCTGACTCAAAGTCAGTGCAAAGAGGTATCAAACAAATGTTGGTGGTTCTGAGACAAAACTTGCTTCTTAGCACCCATTATATTTAAAAGATAGTTTGACCCTAGCAACTTTTGCCTTGACAGAAGAACAAAGGACATGCTCCGTGACATACCGACATTCACGACATGCAAATACGGACCGTATTTTTGCTAAGCTGTTGAAATACCAATTCCTTGCACCATTAGGAGTCACTTCCACTACTTGTGCTTTTCAGCACAGCAATGGATCCCCACACATCATTCCATGTGCTGAATTTTAAACAAATTGGCCATGCAGAGTGAGACTTTTGACACTTGCTTGCCATTAGCACTTCATGGGAAGTTCATGAAACTACAGCCATGGTGAGCAGCACGTGACGTACCAGCGGGTTGCTTGACGCAGAGGACGCTTTGCCGACGTGGGAGGTGTTCCTTACAACCTAAACAGCAACACACTTAGTACTGGGTTCATATAAAGTGTAAAGCTAATAATATTTTTTTTTCAGAAACGGACAATTTATACCAGATATTTTAATAGCTAGTTCTCAAGAATGTCTCTGACAGGATTTTATTCCTTCTGTCAGGTTTTGTTCGAGCTGAATTGGAAATGTAACAATCTGGGTTAAAACCAAAAATGGAGCAATGTAGAGAAGATTTAGCAGCTTGAGTAATATTAGAAAAATGAACTTATGGGACAACTACAGTTGTCTTATCTTTTTGCTTTGCCAGGCATAAACACAAGATCTTTAATCCATATAGTCACAAAAATGCACTGCTTGCTTATCTGTGGGGTGAAAAACTCACTTTGTAAAAGGTAGCAGGGATAAATTCTCAAGCTTTGGATTTTTCTTCCATTTCTGAAACCACATCAGAAATACTGAATTATCTCCTTATAAACCAAGCAGCTTTGGCTCAGAATTAATTTTACTAAGAGCCTAGTTATTTCCTCATATACACTAATTATATTCAGTGAAAACTGACATCAATTTTAAAGGCTAGGTTATTTGTTGTTACCTAACATATTTTTCTTAGTTATTAATTTCTTTTCTCTAACGTACCTAGCAGTGATAAACTGCCAGAAGCACATATTGGAATATATTGACTCAGGGTCAGATCAGTATGGCAATTCCTATATTACTCCATATATCTGAATATTTTCAATTATCTTTAGAAGAGTGTCTATCCTCTCAACAGTAGTATTTTGTACACTTGTGTCATTTCACATCATTTTTATTTTGCAAATAACTTGGGAAACCTGCTATCCATAAGAATATATGACATTTCCATTTCAGTGGATCTAGCACATTCTTGGCACTTCAAACCACACAGATCAAGCACTATCAGAGGTCCACATAAGTTTAAAAGAGATTCATGGGTCACATAAGGTCAATTATTCACAGAGAGAGAATCTATCACTTTCCACCAAAAAGCGGTAAATTTGCATATCCTTCCCCACCCCAAGAAGAATCATGCAAATACAAAGACTATTTAGTAAACATGCAAATCCCCTAAAACCCAGCAATGCAGTCAGTCAACCCATGCAGAAAACTGTGTAGGAAGCAAGTGACCATATGGGATCCTCTTCTGCCGCTTGAAATAAGAATCTTTTGCCAAAAGAACAAGTACATGATTCTCACTACAGTGCTTAGCAAAGGGAATTACGATGAATCACCTGCTGTTTCTTTCCTAAAGCAAGATCTGGCACAAGATTTCTTGTATTTGATACTCTTCTGGACTCAGATTGCAATAAGCAGAAAGTCAATGTTTTCTCAAAGTGCAAAAAGTCAAACCAGGTTACCAGCTCTTGCTTTTTTGTTTTACACAGTTTTGACCTTTCAAAATTTGAGCTTCTAGTTTTAAACCAATTTTTCTTGTCCACTCTTCTCACTTAACAAAGCAATTTAATTACACATTTAAAGCACTTTCACAAATCATTTTCAATACATGGATACTTTTCTCAAATTTAACAATGAATTAAATCTGCTGCCTGCTGTTGTGTTGTTTTAATCAAGTCCAACTCATCTTTTTTTTAACTGATACATTGTGCTGATTGTATCTACAGGTCGTAGGGTTACAATGAATGTAGGCAGGAGAGCAAACCCCTCATAACATTAAAAAATGTTAAAATGAAATTACCTCTGGACTGTGATCATTATGGAAAAAATGAAGAAACCACCTCACTCCCTCTTTTAACATTGCAAGGGGCAGAAGGGTAGGTCCAGTGGTGATGGATCAAGGCAGGGAGGCACGCAGGGGAACGGTGAAGGCACATGCATCCAAGCAGATCCCGAGGTCACCTGGGAAGCTGGTGTTACCGACAGGGCTGGACCTCGTGGGACATTTGGGGCAGGAAGGGGATGAGCTGGCGGTGCTGGGCTAACAGCGGGCGGCGGCGGCGGCGGAGGCGGTGGCGCGCGCTGTTTGGGTTTGTCAACTTCGTCTAAGTTTATATCATCGAGATCTGTGGTGTGCAGCTGCAGGCCCCCGGCAAAGCGCCGCATGGAGGAGGCAGAGGGAGAGGCAGAAGGACGTCCACTCGCCAGCTGCGTGTGACAGAAGAGAAACCTGCCTCAACACTTCTGCCCCAAACAGTCCTGAAGGGATTATGGCCAGCCCTAGAACACTGCTCAGCCTAACTGCTCCCCCACAGGAAGCGCTTGGCCTCTCCCACACAGAATATACACAACCATTTTCTCTGAAAACCTTTCTAAAAGCAGTCCTTGGGGTTCTAGTTTAAAAAGAAGAAAAATGGGAGTGGTGTGACAGTAGCTGTTGGGGTAAGGGGGTCGACAAAAGAAACCCCACAAAACCCGAACAGCATGAAGTCTTCAGAAGGCAAAATCACAGGACAAATGAAGATAACACAACTCTTGCCTCTCTGGCTCTTATGAAGAGAAAGCAAGAATTACTCCATGCAAAGGTGATTATTTGAAGGAAAATAATCAAAGACAGGCCCTGAGGATCTATGTCATTAAAAAGGGAAAGGGATTAAAGTTGTGCAAACATAAGCACACATTAGTACAAGAAAGGAAACGAAGCTTAGGCAGCTATCAAAACAAAAATTTAGTGTGCTATGAAATTCAGATCCTCAAGGGGTTTGAGATCTTACAATTTATGTTAATCCACACCAGATCTACTGGGGGGCTAAACAACTCCAGAGTTTGAACATAATGAGCAGCTCATCCAAAAAAAATAAGGATATGTGTGAAGGAGTCTACTTATGCTGGTAAGAGTTGCTAACATTTCTTTTACCAGTGATGAAACTGGAGTATTAGAGAAAATTCAGTCATTTTGCTATTTTGTAGATTCAGCTAAGGAAACATTACATGGATAAGCTGTCTGACAGACACATTCATCTTCCTCTAATATGGCAACACTTTCCGCAAGTGGGTAACACTTTTCACATTCTTCTTATCTAACATGCTTGCCCTTTTGTACTGAAAAATAGCTATTTCGTTGGCAGAGGTTGAGAGATCCTGACTGCTCTTGTTCCCAAGAAACAGTTGCAGCCTGTAGCACCTGAATATTGTTCAGCTGCATTTACTCCTAAGAAGCCTTCAGGTTTTGTCTTTTAAATGTTTTAGCTGCTTGGGCAGGTTTGTAGAAAAATCGTAATAGAGCACTTATATATAATGTAATGGAAGAATTGATGGAGCAAATACAACACAGAGTGCTTGTCTTAAATCCAGGCAGAGCTCTGAAAATACAACAGTGTTTGTAATCTGTAATGTTCCTTCTTACTTTACAAAGTAAGGGGGACAAAATTCTAGCAGAACACAAGTTGCCAAGTTTAGATGGTGAGAGAAAAACTCTGTACAATCATTACACTAAAGACCTGTACTGAAAAACCACATGGATCTGAGCCTAGGGCCATGAGGAACAAAAGATCATCTGCTTTTTCCAGAGCTGCTCCATGTTGACCTGAAGGAAAATCATGTGAAAGTGTTCCCCAAGGTCCCTTTTGTGGTTGCAGTTTCTCGGGGATCCCACGGGAGCTCAGCAGACTGCAGTGCTCCTCTTGAAAGTGGCTTTCCTTGGAAGACAGCCAGAGCAGCAGGATGGTGGGAAAGCCTCACTCCACATCTAGAAACATCAGGCCCTAAGGAACAATTGCTATCTGCAGCTCCCCTAATTAAAGGGGTCTACTTAAAGCACGAGCCCAAACCCTATTCCTTGTGAGTTTCATATCTTTTTGTGATTTTCTTAATCTGTTCCTTTATTTCATGCAATACAAGGAAGCTTCCAAGAGCTCGTCATCAATGATTGTCTTATTTTCATAGGATACTAATAAATATAGGTGGGTCCAGCTTTTGTTATTGGTAGCATGTCCCACTTAGCCCGAACAGCTAATGGAAAAATAACACTGTTCAACTTCGTGGTAATAATATACTTAAAAAGGTTAAAATACAAACAGCTCATTAAAACAATGTTTAAATTTTCATAAAATAAAGGAACAGCAAATTCTGTAATTGTAAGTCATGAATTACTGACTTTTTTCCCTCCCTCTTAGAAAGAAGGCTGAGGGGGAAAGACAACGACAGATTCTTTTCACCAGTAAAACCTGTTGCCTTTAGGAGACAACTTTCAGTTATTTAGAGACCATGCAATATATGGAAAAGCCAGAATTTTACCTCAGGAGACTCATTCTCCACAGAGGAAATCTGTTCTAACCGTGTTTGACAAAGTCTTTCCACCCAGTGCTGCACCTTTTCTGATTCTTCCAGGTCTTCTCGTTCTGTCTCAGACACCTTGACCATAACATTGGTGCACAAGAAAAGGTTATAGGTATGGTCACAATACAAATATGTTTCAAAAGTATGAAACTTCACTAATAATAGTTTTTAGAATAATAGCGTTTTTAAGAGGGATTTCCTATTTTGCTGTCTTTCATTAAATTCATCACTACACATGGACAAATTAACTGCAGAGCTATCCTCATTTAGGCAAAAGCTGACTAGAAATAAGCAAACATAGGCAACAGAATTTTGCAGTGAAAGAGCTTTTAAAATTTCATTATCTTTGACATAATTAAACAAGTGTCCTGCTAAAATGATTCCACTAAAAATCCATCAAATCTTCTTTCAGTATAGTTTTGCACTTGACAGATCACAACATACCTCTTGCACAAGACGATTTATTTTCAGTTGTTTTTCTTTCTCCAGCATTCCTTCTTTCTCTTTGGCAAGTTTTTGCTCAAACTCCATTTCCTTTTTATTCTTCTTCTGTTCACAAAAACTATCACTTTTTGACTTCTTTCGTTCTTTCCCTTTCTGGGAAGGTTTTTTAATGAAAATTTTTACATCAGCTAAAACCACCACAAACTTAAATTTCTGTACATGAGCGCCTGCCTTGAAAATTTAATAACAGTCTATGCAAGTATGGGGATGGTATTTTAAAAGAAAATCCAAAGTCTATTTACCCCGCAGTTTGCAGGAAATTCAAACTTTTTGAAGGGCTTGTGCCCACTAAGATAAGTTGGATGAGATTAGAGAATTCAACTTTTTTGTTCCTCTGCAAAGTTACAAATTTAGGGCACACAGGCCCACTATAAAACTTTGAATATTCACTTTTGGTTGGGTCTTGATTTGCCATCTCTCTGTTTTGGTATTTATATATATATGATTGATTGCTTTCAGGTGACAGATGCTCATGTATAGGTAGATGTGAATAGTCCATGCATACAACAGCTTCATGCATATGCCCTAAAATCAGCACTGCATCCCCTAATAAAACTGAAATAAGGAATTACAAAGGAAAGGTTTAGATCAGTGCAGAAACTGAGCTGTCTCCAAGAAGGAACATTGCAAGATGAAGATGATATAGCTCCTACAAGCACTGGATAAGTCTACTCGGATGAGTTAGCTAATACAGCACAACGTGACTCTAAAATTTTAGATGTAGGATACAAACAAAGGGGGGAAAAAAGAGTCTTTGGAAGCCTCTGTTCCTGTTGTCTGCTCCTTATTTCTACTCTACACACACTGCTCCTTATTTCTACTTTAATGATGACACATTTCTGCTACCCTTTCACATTTGCACAGGTAGGACTTAATTCATATTGGAAATGCCATGTTCTCCTGTTATTTATGAAAGAGTAAAACAGAGGAGCGGGTGGCCACTTATTGTCAATTATTGCCACTGCCAGAAAGGCTGCACTTCAGGTTTGATTTTATTCTTATCATCATCATCAGCTATTGACTTTTCATGCTTTGAATTCCCAAAACCACCATGAACTGCTTCTCATTAAATAGCATTATTTGTCTTCCTTTCACCTTTTGCACGTTCATATTGATAACAAAGTCTTGGAAAACAGACATTTTCCCTGGCAGTCACAAAAGCCAATTCTCCCAGTCAAGCAGTTAACTGGAACTTTGTACTGCTGAGTTCAGTGGGGTGTGGTTTATTGCTTCATGGTTATATGGTGGTGGTGTTGTAGGGAGGGGAGCAGGGGGAAAAGGAACCCCAGAAACATTGGAGATAAAGCTTAACTAAGACAAATCTAGCTTTTCACACTAATGTTGTAACATAAACCTATTTCTGTGGTGTATTTTAATCAGGGATAATTACTCATTACCTCAACAATTGCCAATATCATCCTCTAAAAAATGAGAAGATACATTTAGTGCTGTCTACTAAATGTAACATCAGGCAGGTCAACTTGCTAGGTACCAACATTTGAAGAATTACTGAATTGAAAGGCACACTAAGAAGTACACAAGCCGAAGTCTTCCAGAACAAGAACATATATCTGACAATCTTAGCTGCATTCACTGCATTCAGATACAACAGGATGATTCATCCTTTCCTACAATTTTCCCCATGGATTCAGTTTACTTCCTATTATAGACATTTTTAGTACAGAATGAAATTTTGTTTTTAAAACAAACAAAAAAATCATTAGCAATAGGGAGCAGGATGAAAATTCATCACTGCCAGATTTAAAAATATTTCTAAAAGCAAGTGATTAAAAATATGTATTTTCAAGCTTCTAGTGCACACTGTGTGGTAAAGTTCAACTGGAATTGTGTAAGATCTTCATTATTATATGGAGAGGCATTTGGACATTCTCTAAACTGTATTTGTCAGCAGCAATACAAAAGATTACCTCTGTGTGAAGAGTTTCCGTAACATGTACTTCTAATTTTCATTATAAAAATCCTAACTGCCCTGGTTTTCACACAGGTTAGAGATCCATGATGATTTACAGTCACTAGCAGTACAAAAAGGTATTGGAATGCACCGTTTTCTCCTAATCTCTTTTAAGGAGAACAGGTATTCCTGGGCACACAGAAGGTTGAAGTAATAGTCCTACACTGTGACACGAATACTTCATCTGTCAGAAACAATCCTGACCTCCTCTGAAACCTTGAGTTCTTGCCAGATACACACACAAAATCTTCACGGCACTTTTACCACAGTTACTTACCAAAAAACCCACCACAAAAGCACACAATGCAATATCAATGCCCCTGTAACATGGCTAATACACCTTGCAAGAAATAAAGAGAAGCAAGCAACAGCAAGTATAAAATATTATTTGAAACTCATAAATCGAAATTGCAATACTTCAGCAGCATTTCTTCAGACATAGAAGTATTCTATCAACTTCAAGATTGTTAGTTTTTTTTCCTCATCTATACATGCCTAAAAGCCTTTTGCCTTCAGCACTCCTCCTACAGGGAGATTTGCAAAGGTATATAATTTTTGTCTCTGTATTGTTTTTATATAAATATATATATATCATTCTGAAGACTTCTGGAGAACATGACGGCATGGATTGCCCACCTGTAATGAACACCTGCTGCATAGTATTGTTTTACAATTCCCTCTGCACATGGAAGAACTCAATAGCCCAAAGGACTGAAAAGGACAAACTCCTAGACACATGCATCCCAAAGGCATCTTAATTTGGGCACACGTTAAAATAAGGATCATTGGACTATAAAGAATGTTTACTAATAACAGAGAAGAAGAAAACTGGGGAATTCAAATTCAAACACACAGCAAACAAATTCACATTTCAAACTTTGTACCTTACGGATTGTGGGAAACTTTCCTTCATACCGATAAAACCATCCAAAAGCTACAAAAGGTAAAGGAAAAGTTGTTTTTTGAAGAAAAGCCAAGGACTGGTTCTTACTCAGATCAATCCATGCTGATATGTGTAACTGATTAAAATTTATTTGAAGGTGTAACACCAGAGGTTTGACATTACATGACAAGTTCTTAGTCAAATTCTTGATAAATGGTTCTAGTACACTTAGTCATAAGTTTCCCTTATTTTAATGACATACATTTTATGTCAAACAAAACAAATGCAACAAGCAATCTTCATACAGAACCACGCAGGCCTGTGCATTGCTAAGATTTTTATGGTCACACTCCTACTTTACAGTAGTTTTAGCAAGCCTTATGAAAATTCAGCAGGTATGCAAACTCATTCAAGCTTCTGGCAGAACACTGGCTTTTGAGGAGACATGGAAAAGCTCCATTTCCCAGGACAAAATACTTCAAGGCAAGTGCATAAACATTACAAAATACATTGCTAAGTAAAAACATACAAAAGAATATATTACAATAACTTTATATAAGAAACACTGCTAACACAGAGCACTCGATGTAGTCCACTTTTCTGTAGGATTGTTAGATTTCATATCAAGGTATCTTTAGAATGCAATGACAGCAGCAGTGTCAAAACCTTTCATCATTTACCAAAGGGCCACACATATTGCCCCTGGAAAACCAAATGGTCAGTTCAATGTCAAGACTGACTGTCAGGAGGAGGTGAGAAACAGGAAGAATCTGAATCAGGATAGGAAGTTAGGGCTGAGTGGCAAACCTGTTTGTCCTGCTTCATGTTCACTTCATCCATATCATCTGTTTCAAGTTGGTCATGTGCAACTCCCTTTAAATCTTCTAGAGAAACAAAGGAGGAAAGGAGTGAGGAGATAGAAGTGACAGTCTAAATGGAGGTTTCCATGAACAGAAAAAGAGATAAGCCATGTGTGACTAGAAGATTCCATGAAATAAAAATAAAAAGTAGTTAGGGATGGGATGTTCTTCTACAAAATTGTTGAAAAAAAAAAAGGCCCTACTAAATCAATCTCCAACCTCCTCCAGTCGTGAAGAGCAGTTAGAATCTACATGTGGACAATTAGTCTGCTCTGTGATGAAGGGAAGCCTCCAGAGTTTGGTGGCTTTTTCTGTAACGGAACCATCAGCAAACTTCCCCAAAGTCACACACAAAATAATATAATAAAATAATATCAGGTTAGGAATTAGCCCAGGTCTCCTATAAATCATGCAACAAGCACTTTCCATGTTTTTCTTTGTACAATACAACTTTAGTACTCTCTCCACGTACAATTTGCAACTTCCAATTTAGAGTCTTAACTGCCAGCTAAGCTCCAATTGTCTTAATTATCTTTGGACAAGTAAGTCAGAAAGCCGGCAGCATCCTGGGCTGCATCCAGAGCAGCGTGGGCAGCAGGGCAAGGGAGGGGATTCTGCCCCTCTGCTCTGCTTCCATGAGAGCCCACCTGGAACACTGCATCCAGCTCTGGGGCTCCCAATATAAGATGGATGTGGACCTGTTGGAATGGGTCCAGCAGAGGGCCATGACAATGATCAGAGGGCTGGAGCACCTCTCCTATGAGGAAAGGCTGAGGGAGTTGGGGCTGTTCAGCCTGGAGAAGAGAAGGCTGTGGGGAGACCTTACAGTAGCCTCCCAGTACCTAAAAGGGGCTACCAGAAAACTGAAAAGGAACTTTTTAAAAGGGCATGTAGTGACAGGAAAAGGGGGAATGGCTTTAACTAAAAGAGGATAGATTTAGATTAGATATTTGGAAGAAATTCTGTTCTGCGAGGTGCTGGAACAGGTTGCCAAGGGTAGGTGGTGGATGTCCCATCCCTGGAAGTGTTCAAGGCCAGTTTTGGATGGGGCTCTGAACAAGATGGTTTAGTGGAAGGTGTCCCCACCCATGAGAGGGGGGTTGGAACAAGGTGGTCTTTAAGATCCCTTTCAACCCAAACTGTGAAAAGGTTGACAGGCAAACAGTGAACAGAAACAACATGCAAAACAATGTACCAAACCCCCAAGCTAAAGCTTATGCTTCAGACAATTTCTTAGTAAGCTTCATTCTTTCTACTTTTCATGCTGCTGATTGTTAAAACCATGACTATTTGAGTGGATGCAGATTTTGCAAGATAGGTACCTGTTAAATAAGAGTTATTAAATTAATTTATTGTATGCTTCCAGCCTTCTGAAAATAACCAATTCATAGCTAGCTTAACTTGGAGACAAACTGGTGATATGCTCCATACAGCTCAGTGATGTGTCTGACACAAGTACAAGGAGGCAGGCTGAAAGCAATTACTTACTTTTGTGTTTGGAACGAGGGGCAGAATGCACTTCTGCAGTTACAGTTTTTAGAGACTTGGGTGGTTCTTTAGGACCCCAGTCTTCTTCCCACTCCTTTTTAAATTTCTCTTCCTCTGCTGTTATCCTAGAGGAAACAAATGAAGTTACACATTCTGAGTACAAAAGCAACAGCATAGTATATATTCATTACCACTAAAATTTTTCAGCATATTTGTTTTTTCTCTTTATAATATAAAGTGTAATAAACTGCTCCTTCCTCACCACCAAATTCCTTTCATCATTGTTTTATTTACTAAGCTATTAAGATAATTTGAAAAATACAGTGTAACTGAGTAAGATATTCTTATTTAATACTGAGACACATAAGGCCAGTTATATAAACACCTCCACAGATACTAAGCCAAGAGTGATACACTAAAGTACTGACTGTCACCTTGACTGAAGTAAAAAAACATCTCTCACTTAGCAATTTTTCATTTTTAGAACTGGAACTATTTATTAGAAAAACTGTCAGTTTTAACTAAAACACTGAGTGACAGATCAACTACCATAAACCTAAATCAGGTGTCACAATGGTAAATTATACCTAAAAAGTGTATGTCTTCTTTCTATATTTTAAATCTATTTTGATGATTGCTTCTTAAACACATAGGTCAAGCTGCCATAAAAAGTGACTCTTCCCAAAAAGAGCTAAATACTGTTAAAACATGAACCACATTATATTTCTTATTCTAGGGAAAAAAAAATTAAAAAGAGATGAGGGGAATAGATAAGTAGAGATAGAGGATAGGGGTGGTGCAGAGAGTATCACATTTCAGAAAAAATACATGCAAAACAAGTAAAGTACCAAGAAGGTACCTAGAATGGCACCATGATCAGAAAAAAGGACATTTCAAACCAAAAACCAGCAAATATCAAGTAGGTCACAGCAGAAGTGCTGTATAACCTAATAGCATGTAGCTTCATATATGTAGCCTTAAGTGATCCAAGGTCTATTCTTGACTATAGCTGGCCTTGAAATGACAATGTGGTGCCAAAATTTACCAGACCTTAGACATATATGATGCTGTTTATACTTGGATTATCTTTTGCATCCCTAAATTAGCTAAAGTAAATTGAAAAAATATTCACATGGAGTCAAAACACTCTTAAATCTGCAGCTGAGCTCACCATTTAAATTTAGAGGCATTGTCAGGGAACAATGGACAGAATGTTTCTTAATTTCATTTTAATTAAAAAGAGTTGGTGTTACAATGGAACTTGCAGTACATAGAGTTAGGGACCTCTGCCATTTAGGCACATTTGAAATTTTTTCAAATGTAAGATACCAAAATAGGGCACAGTGATTTATACAAGGAATTCCTGCAAAAAGGATTCTTAAAAGAAGGCAAAGCATGATCATCACAAACCATTAATACAGAAAAACAATGTATTTTAGCCTGTCACAATTGCTCATGAAATCTCAGCTTTAAATTTCATCTTGCTTCCTCTACTACCATTCTCCCTCCTCCTCACCTAGGAGATTGACACTGACTTAACAGTTTGGATTGTGAAATGGAAAAGCTTAAAAGTGCCTGAGCAACACTTGAAAATTATACAAGGAAGTATAAAGCTGTGCTAGACCTTTCACTGAGCAGCCCTCAAGGCATGAAAGCCCTCCCTGAGTGAATAAAGGTACTCTTAGTGCAGAAGACACAGCAGACATCCAACATCCATTATAACAGACAGGCAATCTAGATTTGGAGAACAGAATTATCCTTCACCTGTGATGGCCCGTTTTTATAGCAGCTTTTGGCTATTGCTGGAATATCTGTAGAAGGCCACAATAAAGAACAGGATGTTATCAATTCCCTGGTATCAGAAAAGGGAAATGCATAAGAATTCATCCATGTGCTGCAATACAGCCCACAGCAGGACTGTCAGATGATTTTTCTCTTGTGACAGCTGGGTAATATATTTCTTTTTGCACCTTAGAAATTCAGAAATCCCTGCACTTTTTCTATCAGAAAATTTTAGCTAATACAGGTACATGAAAAGGGAGTAAAGTGAAATTAAATGAATTAAAACCCCCTTAATGTGTCAAAGTGGCAAAGCTAAAGACTTGAGGGCCAATCTTAGCCCTAAAAGGCTGAATCAAAACAGATATTATTGTGCAACTTGCATTTTCATGCAAATTCCCAGCATTATTTAGAAGTTAATTACTGTGATAACAATTCGTTAATTTCAAACTTCCAAATGTAAAAGAGTGCTTAAGTTACAAATATAGTACTGATCTGTTTCTTAGCAGTACTATTTTTTTTCTGTTAGAATTAAATATACTGTTTCAGATACAACAGAGTAAATAACTTCTGGGACACAGAATATCCTTAATCTTAAGTTTGTCTCTATATTAATAACATACTTTTAAAATAAGTGCTCAACTTTAACTTCACATTGAATTTATTATTGCCATAATCCTCATGTTTTCCAGGTGCTGACTTTAAGATCAGTTTCCTATTCTTTAACTGTGGTGAACTTACTGATATGTATTTGATCCTACATATAGCTAAATGAAAGTACTAGACAATTTCATTTGAAAGGAACATGCAGAAGGTTTTCAGCCAGATCTAATACACAAGCACCCTCTTGCAGGTGGCACACTGCCTGTGTAAGGTTTTTACTCACTGCTCTATTTCTCTGCGGTATCTCTCTTCTTCCTCTGCAGCCTTCTGGGAAATCTCCAGCTTTCTTCTACAATAAGAGGAATTAGGACACCATGATAAAAATAGTATTTTCTGAGTAAGAACCTGAACAAAGTGTGTCAGCATATAGTTAGTAAAAGATATAGACAATAAATACGTATGTATTGGGGGAAAATGCTCCATTTTAAAAGTCATCTTTAAGATACCAAGGGTTCAGTATGGTTTCATAGGAACCCTGAGGACATTCCTGACCACCTGGATAAGAAGAGCACACCATCTACTTAATTTTTTAGTCACTACCTCTTTCTGAGACAGGTCTATAGTGTGTTTTTGTACAAGTATAAAATTTCTAACAGCCTTGCTAAAAAGAAAACATGAGTGAATAGCATCAGGAAAATAATGAATATCACACTTAATCATTGGGGTACGACAGTCAGGGAGCAGAGGGACCCTTCTACTCATGATGGCTTTGAACGATATCAGCTCTGACAGCCCAGAACATCAAGAGCAACACAGGATAAACATTTTATGAACAGAGACTCTGCAACAGCAAAATAAAGTTAATCTAAGTTAATCTAAGTTGAGAATCTTCTCACTTCTGTGAGAAGCATCACAGAAATAATATGTGCTCCTGTCTTCCCTGCCCTCTCCAAATCCAAGCTAAATTTTCAGACTGTCCTATAGAGAGCTCTTACAATCTCTCTTTCTCTTGCTGCTCTTTGATGATTTTGTTGGTCTCCAGCGCAAGCCGCTTCTGATGCATTAACTCCTGGCGCTCCTGCTCACGGAGACGGGCTTCTCTTTGCCTTTCTTCTTCAGTCATGAACAGCTCCTTTCCCTGCAACCAAAACCACCACCCCAAATCAGTTGTGAAAATATCTCACGGGTGCAGTTCTTCTAGGAAATAATTCAAACCCAGTACAAACCCATGCACAGTAGCACATCTGCCATTCCCTTACATCACTCTTCCTGAGGAACACACCCTGAAAGATCCTCAAAGATCCGACCACTTACTCCAAGGAGCTATTCTACTTTCAGCCTCTAAGTTATTATGTGCTAAACACCTCAGAAGAGGTTTGCAACTACTGAAGTCAGCAACAGCACTGTAGGGGTCATGCCAAATACATGCTCAGTGTGTCACCCAGAAAAAATGTCACATTACACTTCCTTGACATCTCACTGAGCAATGAAATGCCAGAGAACACAACACTGAATGGTTCCCAATGAGAAGACAACCACACAGTTACTGTGTTTGCTGCAGAAATGTGTCATCATTCAGGGAACCCACATACAGGGATTGTACATCCCCAAAACACTGTACAGTTTATGTACTTCAGTTGGTTTTGTTCCCATTTCATTTGCTTTACAATTAAGACACCAGCACTATTTTCTATTCAAGAAACGTATTTCCATAGTGCTATAGGCAGAACCCTTTGATAACATTACTCTAATTTTCATTTCTGAATTTAAAATCCCATATTAATTAGGAAGGTAGGATTTTTCCTAGAGCACATTTTTCCTTTCGTCTAGAGCACAAAGTAGACAGCTTGAACAAAACCAGGCATTGAGGAATGCCTTTGCACCATGGTAGGGAAACTTTCCTTTTGCTATCTGTTCTCCAGACAAAGATGTGTATTGAGAAACATGCAAGGTGAAGGAGTGAGGAACCGAAGACTTCCATAGCAACAATTTGCCATTTTAAGGATACCACTCCAGTGATGCATGCTGGGTAGATCTCATATTTTTTAAATTGTTAACATAACTGGGAGTTGAAACTAAGTCCTTAGGATGTTTAATTCCTGGAGCTTAATCAACTAGCCCAGAGCATTTGTTAAAGCAATGTCTGCAGTGCCTTTGGACAACTTCATCTTTTGTTACTGTAAGAATAGATCAAATAAACCATTAATTCCTTACTGGAGCTACACAGTATGCATGAACCCTCAGGAAGCAGCTGAAGTGACTTACTCAATCTTTTTTTTTTCCCTATTTAAGTCAGTTGCAAGGCAATTAGAAAACACAGTCTTTGATTAGTCCATGGAACTTGATTATCCTTTTGTATATAACTACACACTTTGCTATAAGAAGGATTAAAGCAGTAAAAACATTAAAACATTTATTGAAAGTCACACTGAAGTCAGAGGCAAGATTTAATTACTTGCAGCTGGTTTTAGATCAGGCCCCAAAGGCCTACAGTTCTGTTGCACAGAACAGCGGCAATGAAAAATTGAGCAATTTTCAGTGTGTCAATACATTAATGAGATCAGATAAACAGTTACAAAAGGAACTAATTTGGAATAAGACCAAGACATCAGCTATTCAGGATTAAAAATTGTTTGTCTCCAACCCAATTCACCTTTCATGTTTCAGCAGACATCTGTTAGAACAGAAGCTCTCAAACATGAGGGACCGTTACAGTAAAGTTAATTTCCATTCCTTGTCAAGGGAACGGTTTTGCGTTGGCCCACATTTACGAAACTGCTTTATTTGAGAATACTTTGTGTAGTCTGAAATAATCGAAAGCCACTCAAAACCGTCCTGGTTTGACAGAGGTATAGATCTTATAAAGAAACACGGCTTTTGTTTTTATCCATTTATTTTTACTATCTGGGCAAATAAATGGTAATTTTCACAAATGCTCTGCTTTTACAAATATACTACTTACAGCGCCTGCTACCACAGAGATAGTCAAAGTACGACTACTCTTGAGCACTCTGACAGCCTGCAAATTAAAACAAAACGAAAGTCAGTGTGAATGAAGTGATAAAAGGTGATAAAAGTATATATTGGATGAAACATGCTGGTTGCCAAGGCTGGAATTTCCAGAACTAAACAGGGTGGTCGGTATGCAAATCTCCAAATTCCCATCTACCATACACCACCCCTTGAGTCAGTAGCCCAGTATCAAAACATATTTTTGTGGACAGGGAAACAGGTCAGATGTTCAGTAAGATGCCAACTACCAACTGAGAGAATTAAGAAGACTTGACTTTACCTCTTTATGATCCACCTTAGAGAAGTCCACACCATTCACCTCAACAATCTGATCACCAACCTAAAGGAATTAATGCAAATTTTAGTACAGATGCTACGTTAGTACATATATTAAATGAAAACAGAAAGATGTGGTCTCTTAACACCCTTCATACAACAGTCATGGGTACTGCCAGAGTGCAAGGGGAACAGACTGGAAACTGGTTAGGCTTACACATCCTCCTACACTCAGATTTCCTATTGCCACTGCTTGGGACCAAATCCTGAGCTTGAAGGAATATAGGTCTGACTCAGGTCATTCATGTTCTTAAAATTTTAGGAAACTACCTTAATTTAAAATGTAACCACCAGGTATTTCTTTCCCACAGGAAAGCTCCCCACCAAACAATAATACCAACACAACTAGTGCTTTATCGAGATTCAGAATCTTAGAAGTTGTGAATACAAACCAAGAATTCCTTGTGGTACCTACCTTGGAGGTGGCAAACTCACCTCTAGGCCCACCTCTGCTGAAAGAGAGCCCGGCTTAACATTGCTGATAAAAATGCCCGGTTTTTGTGTTGGACCACTGGAAATACTGGAAATGTAAAAACCCCCAAACATTAATAGGATAATATTTATAGAATAATATTCATGGAATAATACAGTGTAATACAGTGAGTAGTTTTAGTTGTTCTCTCGTAATTTGTTTTTGATTAAAGAATATTTATGGTATTAGCCAGCTCTGAAACAAATGCCAAAACTTGCCAGTACACAGTGTTTATCATCCTATTTTTCTATTCTTTACACCACAAAACCCGTTTTAAAGAAAAAGCTAAAATAAAAATATTCAAGCTTCTGTATTTTGCCTTACATGCTGAAACTTATATGTATGCTGACCTACTCTGTCTAAAGGACCAGGAAACTAATGATATTTGAAAGCAATAAAGTAACACAATGAAGAATTACTAATTTTTCACTGAACTGCATGATACTGTATGTATAAAAAAATGTTATTTTGTTAGGATTATTTAATAGAAGCAAGATGGATGTTTCATCCAGAGGCCAACATCTAGCTCAGGAACTTTAAGCTGCCATCAAGCTGGGCCCAAACACGGAAACTACTTTTGTAGGTTATATATCCAACAAGTGATGCTGAGCCACCCCTCCAGATTTATAAATAATTTTTTAAAACCCTTTCCATCCTCCAAATTATAGGAGAGAAAAGTCCTGATCCTACAATATCCCTTCTACTCCAAAACCTCCGTAAGAATTGCAAGAACAGGAGTGCAAGAATATAATATAATATAATATAATATAATATAATGTAATGTAATGTAATGTAATGTAATGTAATGTAATGTAATGTAATGTAATGTAATGTAATGTAATATAATATAATATAATATAATACAATATTTCTAAAAACTCTTGCAAGTTCAACATTCATTTTAGGAACTGGATATAGCATTGTGATGGTGTTTTAGTTCTGAAAAGGGTCAGAGAAAGCACTCTAAGTGCAGGGAGTGAACCTGACAGTGGATAGGGCTAGAATTTGCTACATCACCGAGCACCATTTTTAAGTATTTAAAAATGTAAAAGCATTTAAAAGATCCAAGTCCATTGCAACTTGTACTAAGGCACCTTCAGTCTACTCTCATTTTTAAATTTAAAACTTTTTTTCTTTATAACTGAACTTTTAACACACCTACTTATACTTTGCCTAAAAATATGTTAAATGTGCCACAGATATCCAGCTGTTGCAGCTTGCCTTCCTGATCGAGCATGACTCTTTATTTTCCTGACATGATATCAAAGAAGGATGGAAATAACTGCCATGAGTGTCTCATTTGAAAAACAGTGACATTAAATAAAGAACGTGTACCCACCTGCATCCCATGCCTTTTGTACCAATCAAGCTAATGAAGACTTTCTTCTCTTTATTGTCTCTCCCTCCAGAAGAAGCAAGCCCAGCAACACTGCCCTTTCCTTCCTGCAGAGGGATGAAACAATGCTGCAGATGTTAATTCTGTCTTGAGTTCATATCAAGACAACTATAAAATTTCATGTGGCCAGGATGAATCCCAGCCAGCATCAAGATAAGATTCAAGGTCCTATTCAAGGCTCCAAGGTCCTATCTTGCTGGAAATGAACGGGAAGTAGAGTTATTTCAGTGGAGCTGCATGGCTGAGGTGAAAGACTGAACTTATCTATTTGGAGATTACTTCAATAGTCAAACTTTGTCTTCAGAAAAGGGTGAAGGAAAATTAGAGGTAAGTGATATGGCAAAATAATCATTTAGATGTTCCCTGACAAAAGGGCTGGAGAAATACATGATAAGACTCACTATTTAACTAAATCTTTCTTCCTGAAAGCAAAAGAACAGTAATTGTGGTATTTCTTTTCACTTCTGCAACCCTTAGAAGTCACTTGCATTCAAAGTTGTAATTCCTCCATTAATAAGCCTAAAATAGGCCAAATAATCTGATAAAGGTTTCTGCAGTAGAACTACAGCCTGGGAAGTTAATAATCTCAAGCAAAATGAAGTATCAATTAAGGAGTAAAAGCAATTTCATTTGTGTCCTGCCCTTTCCTTACCTAATAGCTCTAGAATAATTTCATATCACAAAAGATGTTTCTCAGAGAATACTTTCAACAAGATGTTGCATTATAGTAATGCATACAATAGCTTCTCTAAAAGGCCAGAGGAGAAAGTGTTTCAGAACCATTACAAATTCCCCAGAAGACATTTAACAAAATATTGATCTCTTACCCCAGAGGCTGACACAAACTGATCCACATATTGCCATTTAAGCGGTTCATCAGCTGAACTGCAAGGAAAAAATAATTTAAAATAACAGGACAAAATAAATGTCAACATATTCCAGAAGCTACTCTGGAATGCAGCCTTCTATATTGTATCTACAACTTTCTTTGGATACCACTCACATCTGGTTTATTTTCCAGGAATTTAAACAGAACATCACACAAATGTGCAATTATTTGGGCCACTAAAGGTTGAATATAAAATTGATAAAGCCCTCTCAAGTGAAACCATTTTAGGAGACTCTAAGAAAGACTGCAAAACCAACCATAACCACTTGAACATCTTACACAAATGTCTATGCAGAGCAACACCTCCTGTCATTAACATTTCTCAAACATTCCACTTAAAGATTCAGCTTTTCAACAAAAATTGGAAGAGAAAAACAATTTTAAATTTTTCTAAACTTTGAAGCCATCATCAAATGCTACACAGACAGAGAAACAGTGGAGCTCTCCATCAAACTAGAGCACTGATAATTAAATTTTGAGGAGATGTCCATGACAAATGAGGAAATAGAAACTGGTTCATTTAACTAGGTGACCGGTATAAAATCAGATTCATCAAACAAGACATCTGCCTGTTCATTAAAAAGGATCTGACATTTTAATCAGCATTCACACATTTTCATAATTAAAAACAGATTCTTTGGATACAAGAGGCTGTGTGAGAATGAATAATCTAATTTGTTTTCAAGTGAAAAGCCATTACCTTTTGACAGGTATCATGCCAATATCTGAAAAAAAAAAAAAATTGGTAAGTTTCTACAGACCACCAGCAATCTATTAACAGCAATCTTTGGTGATAGAGGTGATTTTTTGCATTACTTACGTCTAACTTTTATGGAGACGATTTTCTTTGTACGGATGAGGTTGATGACTTCTTCATGTGTGCATGATGAAATGGAATATCCATTGATGCGCACGATCTCATCTCCAACCTCACAAATGGAAAGGAGAAGAAAAAATAATTGTGAGTTAACATTTTAAAAAGTTTTTAAGATCAGATACAATCTGGCAGTAATTTGATGCAAAGGTTAGATAATGTTGATTCGTGAATACATTCTGAATTTCAGGTAATGTCCAGAGCAGACTTACCTGTATTTGTTTTGAATTAATACCAAATACTCAGAGAGCAAATTAATGGCCAAATAACAATTTTATAAATACTTTTTACTATATATCATATTTGTACTCCATAGATTACCTTAAACACAAGGCCTGTGTTTTAATTCAAATAATTTTGGAGTTATTTTCTTCTTTTATACTTCAGCAGTTAAAGTTTACTTTTACCATATGTTTTCTGAAATACCTTCTTAACTATTTTTGATGTATAAAAACTAAACTTGGTCTTTTTATCTTGCCTGATTCTGGATTAAGAAAATGCATTATTTTAATGGACTTTACTTCTCTGTCTTTGTTTGGGGACCCTGCTAACATTTATTGGCAATCCAGTGGCAGCACCCCAAGGACATTCCCAAGCAGTGTTCAATTTACTAGTGTAGAACAGACAGGGTGCTTTCAGCCACTTCTATAAAATTTCAGATCTTATTTATCAGAATACAATCAAAAAGTTTCCCTTTCTCTAATAAAAATCCAAATTTGATATGCTATGATGACTAGAGTAGAAATTTCCAAATTCCTACGAACTCTGCCTAATGACCCTCTTATCCAGGTGGGCTGAGAAGGAATCAGTGATGAATATGTTGCCCACTTCATTGAGGGTAGTGCCTTATTATCTGCTCAAGATTACACTGAAAAATGCCAGGTCCTGGCTAGAGCACTGGAAGCAAAGACTTTTATTTGATATGAACCACATGATGTGGGCTGTATGAAAATTAGTGCATGATTTCTTCCATTATCAAGGCAGATCCATCCACTGCACAATAAGATACACAAATGATTACCAGGAAATTACCTTAACAAACCATCAACAGTACCATCTTACACCTCTGATCTCCACAAGGACAAAGCCAAATACTTTGGCTTTACTGCTCTCCAGTAGCATTTCCTCTGAAGTACCATGAATATTTGTTATGCAAAATGTATTTGATGAGACTTTTCTCATTAACATCAACAGCATGGGATTTTTTTCTTAATTGATGAAACTTCATGTGCGTCCTCACAACTGTGTCTGGTTTCATGGCAGCATTATCCCTAGTAAATGATGGCCTAAAATGTTCCATTTAAAGATTGAAGTGTCAAGCTCCCAAATTTCACTTTAGGCTTAAGTTTTCCATGCTGGTATCTGCGTGAAGCCGATTTCAAGTTCCAGCAAAGCTAAAGCAACTATTTTTTTCAACAAAATTTATGGAATGCATTATCATGCTCATTAAAAAAAAAAAAATCTACAATTACTTTGTTGAGACGCTTTGTGCTTTCACTTTATATGAGAGGAGTGAGTGGAACTGGAAGTAGGAATTCCTCAATATAGCCTGTGTTCTAGAGACTGTAACACACACAGAGACACAACATTGGGTGACAGGACATTGGGCATGCTGTCACCTTCTGCCTTTTTTCTTATGTAATAATGACCATTGAATCTTCCTACTGTGATCTGTCCAACTGAAAAAAAAAAGCACAAACAAAAACCCAAAAACCCCAGCAATGCATCTTGTTTGTTTCTTTCACAAGCTTTTCTAATTCTTCTGGGAAGTGTCTCATGCTCTGCAATCCTACACAAAACATTAACAACATGTCCACTCTACCAGCTTCTGTGTCACCCTTTCCACTGAAGCTGAACATTTTTGTCTGACACAACACAGCATCAGAAGGCTACAAAAGCAGAGAAAACTGTCCCGCAGAAGAGAACACACTCGCAGAGGCAGAACAGGACTGTGGTCCCTAGCCCCTGACCAGTGGGACATCCGCTCCCTCTGCTGGGCATCCAAAAACATCTCATCCAGGGCAAGGGCCTGCACTCCTAAGAGCCTAACAGTTTTTATTTATGCCAGCTGGATTTTTAAAATAATCTTTTATAAAAGCAGGCATAGGTCAATAATGAAGGTTTTTGAACATACAGCCTGTGATAAAAATACAGAATCAGACAAGAAAAGCACATGGGGTCTGCAGTTTAGAATTATACCCCTGATAGCTCTTGCTGTCACTCACTTAACCAACTTGTTCCAAAGATTCAAAACCACATCCATCCACCCAATCAATTTTCTGTTGATTTTACATATGTGGTGGAGGGGGGTGTGTGTGGTTTTTTTGTTTGATTTTTGCTTAGTTCAAGACCCCCCCTTTACTCATATCTTCCACATCATGCAGACTGTAACAGACCATGGAGCTGGGTTTGCACAAACCCAAATCTTTAAAAGGGTAACCTATCATTCTGTTATTGACTGCAACGCCTTAATGCACAGAAGCCCCCCAGTTTTAGGGCTGCAAATCACAAGGCCATCATGGGGATTCTGTTTCAGCAGAATGGGTGTTGTTCTGAGGATGTCAGCATTCACTTGAGTCAAATCTGTTCTCATCTCCCCAAGAGGCACTTGCAAAATTATAAATGCATGCAAGAGCATATTTTATTTTTCCCTCCAGTATGGGAATGAGCTTTTCCCATACAGATATTTTCAACACTCCTCTTTACTAGACTGTCATGTAACTCTGAAACTCAAAGCTCTTCATTCAACCTAGTGACATTTATGTTGCTGACAGACAATGACTGAGGGTGCTTTACAAATAACCCAATCTATGTTGAACTACAGGAGATGTATAGGCATACAGCAACCTGCTTCTCTTTAGGATACTTGAACAGCTTTTCCTGAACAAAGGTATCTGATACTGGGGTGATTAATAGCTGTTTTCATGTATTTTGTTACCTTTGTACTGGTATCACTGTATACCAACCTAATGAATCAGAGCTGTGGAGATAAAAGTCTGCGGGACTGAGTAGAGTAGAACAGTAACAATTATTTTGGTATTATATCACAGTTTCTCCTTTCCCTATCAAACAGAGAGATGACAGGCTTTTTAGAAAAAAGATGCAAACCTAACTTTTCTCAAGTAAAATGCCTATTATTTGTAACTTTTAACATGAGAAATATAATATTTAGTGTTTCTAGGAAATTGAAGGGGTTCATATAATAACATCAACTGTTTCAGATTTCCCGTTTTGTATACTTCTTCCATTTTCATCATTAACACCAATCTCTTTGTATTCAGCAGAATCCTCACACACAAGTATCAAAAAGCAGTGGAGGGGGGGAAGATGAAGTCCATTTCTTAATGGAAGGACAAAACACTTGTGCCTTTTAGAGAAACTGCAGTTAAAAAAGGGTCAAAACTACAAGTGCCACAGAGAAGCTTCATTATTATTTGGTCATTTTAATGTAACTTGGAAAGTTCTTCAAGGAGAAATCATGCAATCTGAACTGGAAATTTTAAAAGCAGCAAAACGTAAAACTGATGGTATAATAGAAAATCATTATACCTTTCTCAGACAGCATTTTTGGGATAGAAAATGTGTAGAGATTTTGTTAAATAAAGCAGGTGGGTGAAATTTCAGAAGCAGTTGGCTTTACTGTGAGACAGCAATTTAGAACAATGGGCTGCCTGTCAGGTCTTGTTATTCAGTGAGGTTCAGAAAGTGCCTAGTGCCACCTATTATTCAGGCACTTTAGGCTGAGCTTTAACACCACATATCAAAAAACAGAAGCCAGGCAGTTACAGGAGCTGCAAAGCACCATCTGCCCATATTAATTCATATAATCTGACCCTAACAAAATCACAGTCAAACACACTTCCCCCTTATTGTCCCTACTTTGTCTGCTAAACCCTAACCATGCTCTAAGTAGCAATAAAGTTTGTACACTCCAGCCCAAAGATCCTTCACAATCCCACTCACTGACACCAACATGTACCACGATGACCTCAGCCACAGAAAGCCATGGGGCCTTTTTGTCTACTCAGAAACTAGGAAAAATGACATCCTTATAGGAGCACAAGAGCTGAACATAACTCCTTATCCAGTGATCGTGTCAAAAACGTTAGTCTGAAACAAGCAGAGAAGCAGAGCTGCAACACAGCAGTAAGATCTATGTAGTAGCATGGCAGTTTAAGTCCTTTATTGATCAGCATCATTAGTGCCTCCCAATACTTTCCAGGAGATGTTTACAAAAGCCATATAAGTGACTGGTCTTGGTCTTTTTCTCAAGTTTCTATCAGTGGAGGAAGGAAGCAGATGGAATTTCTCCACAGAGCTAACCACAGCCCAGGAACAACTCCCTTGTCTACACTTCCCATTCTCACTCTGTAACGCAGGATATGAGGTATGAGAACTTTTGTAGTGCAAACTCTGAGAGGGTGCATCAATGTCCTTTTCTGCAGTTACCTACTGGCAAATCCCATGCTTAAATTCGGCTGACAACACATTCAGCACAAGGTTTGTGCTGTCCTGTAACACCCTCTCAATTCTAACTACATCATTTGTGGTTTTGTTCCAAGAAGTTGTTTCTAAAACATCCGAGGAGAGAGTCATGCACCTGTGCAGAGCAGGCTGACAGAAGGTGGAACTAATTCCATGGTGATTCTGAATGGGATATATAGGTATGAATCCACAAGCAAAAGCACACACACATGCATGCAAACAGAAAGAGGAACAGTTTAAGTTTTAGAAAGCTTTCAGCATAAGTGACACAAACATGGAAGCCTAACTTCAACTGCCTTGTTGCAAGAGATTATTTTTATTTTTTAATTAAGAGATTTGTGAGGTAATACTGAAGCATATCTACAAAACATGCTTAATTAAACATGAATGATAAAAACTGTAATGAATCACGCCAATCTAATACATTTTGGACTAGTGCTAAACATACCCCTTAGCCATCAATACTTTCAGCAAATATTCAGGCTTGACAAATTACAAGTAGCCAGGCATATTAACCTTTCCACTCAGAAACTCAGACCTGTAATACACCTTATCAGATTCAAAGTCTGATAGAAAGATGGAGACATTTGTCACAGCTATTTCTCACTTCTCTTTTCACTAAGCAATGCCACATTCAAAAAGAAACCAAACACCCAAAACTTCATTAATGCAAATTGCGTAAGTATTGCAGTCTTTCTACATAATTATTTTTGCCAACCTTGGCAAGTTCATGTATCTAAAATTCAATCACAGTGAGAGCAATTCTATGCAGTACAGAGGACACTGGGAATAGTCAAAAATTTGTTCTTTCCTTTATTGCGTAAACCAAACCCCCCCCACAATTTATAAAAGAAGTTCAAGTAAACATTTTATTACACAAATTATATCTGTCCAAGGTGGAATTAACACTTTTAGTATTTATATGCTCTGTTCTACATTTAATCAGAACTTGGCAACTCAAAACACTCTTCCACGGTCTAGAGATCTTTCTTTGCATCTGCTTACATATAACTGTTGCTACTCATGAAGTATGAACATTCCGGAAAAACCTTTAGCCTTCAAAAATTATCATATCCCAAACAAGAGGAGGGAAAAAAAGGTTTACACATCATTAAAAACAACAAAATGAACAATTGTAATTACTTGATTCACCACTTATATAATGGTATTTACCATGGCATTGACTTGTATATCTTAGGAATTCTATTAGAAGAGACAAAGAGCACCTTAGCAAAAGCAATTTCTAAATGTTAAAGAACAACCCTTAACACCTAACAGTACATGAATATAATTTTCTTACCTGAAGTCCAGCGTTGTCTGCCTGTCCTCCTTTAACTAATTGAGAGATGAAGAGGCCACAGCTGAATTCCACTCCACCCCTTACACTTAACCCAAGCCCTTCAGGATTCAAACGATCCAATCTCACCTCTTTCAGCTTTCTGCAAAAAGAGAAACACTTGAGTGTTCACCTGCATAATACCTTCTCTCAATAATGTTTCATATGAAAGTTAGAAATTATTTTTCTCTGATATAAATTAGGCATTAAAAAAAGCAAGTTGACTGAAGTTTGGATGGATGTGTATTAACTAACACCATCAAGTTTACTCACATGAAATAGCATTTGCAATCACTGAAATTATTTTAGAGGATTAGAGCTATGAGAATTATTTTTTTTAATTATTAAACGCAGGAAAAATGATAAAAGATTGTTTTTTAGTCCTTTACCCTGCTTTTACTAGATTAAACTACTTGCCAAACAATTTCAGACAGCTGTACTTCTAGCAAATATAGCACAAGTAAAATAACTATGCCTAGCTCTACTTAGATGAACAACATTTTACTCTGAATTCACCTAGAAACTCATTATTTCCTGCTTGTATTTAAGTTAGCTGTATTTTTTGGTTTGTTTGGGTTTTGTTCTTCATTTTCTTACCGTGAGCGTTTGGGTGTAAGCTGATCATATTCCACCTGGTGTTTTAATGGGATGAGTGGGCGGATAGCATCAAACAGAGGCAACCTGCTTGGTTCATTAATCACGAGTTTTAGGTCCCCCACAAGCACTGGGAGATTCATAGACCTGCAAAAACACAGTGACAAAACAAACACAGGTAATCAACACACCAACAAAAAGCTTTGTTTTATAAGTTGTTGTGCATGTGGCTTCAGTATATGCATGTCCTTTCAAGCTACAAAAAAAGATATTTATGCAGATACTAGTTTGACAAAAGCAGAATAGCCTCTGAAGAAGCAAATCTTCTGTAAATAAAGAATACTTCCTTCAAAACATCTGAAGTCTTCTACACATTCACTTGATCTTTTACGGTCATGCACATGACATTTATAGATGACATCTCTAATTTCATTCTCAGAGTAGCCACAAGATTTATGGAATCATTTGAAAATAACTTTCCAGATTACACATACCTGCCTACTAGGTTTTTGTTTCCCTACTAGTTAGGGATCCTCATAAGTAAATCTAGGGTACAAGCTCCTTCCTTTCCTGAACTTAAGAGGACTGACAACTTCCTCATTCCAGTATAAAAAAATCACAGTATTCAGCAGCTAAAGCAAAGACTTGGTTTAAGTTTAAATTTTTGTTCGAAATCAAATTTGAAGGTTGATCAACTACTAAACAAAACCTACAAAGTTAAACTGCTGTGAACATCTCTTGAGAGCTATGCTGAGTGGTTGCCTTGAAACTGTCACCACTGAGACAGTCATAGGTGTATAAAATATACTTGGTTGTACAGCTGCAGAAGTGGAGAAACAGCTAAGGTTCAGTGGAGCTATTCCTGTAAAATATCCAGTTAAACTTACTCTGTATTATTTGCTGTTCCCTTTCTTTTGATTTACATTTTCTGGCATGCAACTTTTCTGAGACATGGGTAGGGAAAAAGATCAGGAACACCTCTATGGGATTAGAGGTCAAATACTTCTGGAAACGCTATTCACAGCAAAGCAGACAGTAAGTGGTAACTCCAACAGCAACTGCACATATTTTTGCCCTGGGATATTTCATAATGTGTTCCCAGGAAGTGATATGTGATCAGTATAGGTTCAAAGAGATATTGAAAATTTTGCCCAAGTCATTGCAATCTTGGAAATTGAAGAAAAGTTGCCATATGCATTGTTAATTTTGTAACTGCAAGAAGATTTTAAATAATTCAGTTCTACTGAACCAACTGGCTTTCCAAACAAGAGTCTTTATGAATGGAAAAGCAATTAGACAGACCTGAGTGAAACTGAATCAGATATGCAGTTGAATACCCCCATAACTATAGCTCGGTGCAAACATCAGATGGAAACGTCTACATTTCACTCAGCTGAGATGCTTTTAATTACGATATGAATGGAAACAATGTCTAGCAGAGCCACTTGTCTATGATCAGTGGAAAATACATTCTCATCTTCTTTGAAAAACAACGGTTTAGAGGCTGGTGTCATTCTCAATGATACAAGTCAGAGGCAACTGGGGTTTAAATCAGTTCAGCAAAGGGATTGGTAATAGGCCTATCACCTTGCCAATTTTTTACCATTGTGTTGTAATAAGCTAGAGTCACTAAACATGCCAAACAGATTCCAAGACTACATTTTTCCAGCTTTCTGGAAAAAGGAAGGACAGTTGCAAAATTGTTATCTGAAAAGTTAGCAAAAAATCTTTGAAAAGTGATGTCAATGAAAACCTCTGTATCAAATAAATAAGCATTATTTGGAAAGATTAAGGAATTTTATTAAAGCTTTCTTCCTGTTTCCCAAGAACAGCTTTATCATGAAGGGGCTTCCCCACACACACCCCTAAGTATGAATCCACCAAATGCTTTTTCAAAACTGCCAAGTCATAAAACCAAAGTAACTGTATAAGTGATTACAGACATGCTCCTTCTTTGCCTGCAGGTTATGCTGTGAAAGCACAAGATTTCATTAAGCAAGACAAAAACCTCTTATTTCAACTACATTCCTAGTAGCATATAGAAAGACTATTTAAAATCTTGAATATTAATTCTTCAAATTTAAAAATATTAATAAAATTCTCCACAAACATATATACAGCTAGATCTTACTGGTGGTACATCCGCAGCACATCATAAAGGTAATCCTTCTCCGCTTCATTGTCAATTAATAGATTGACCTGAAAACCCAAAGACAGTATCATTAATCTCTGACTTAATAGCCACAAATACTGAACATAAGAGACTTTCACAGATTCTTAGCCACAGAGCAAAGATTTCATCAAGGAAAAAGAATTTTTTTAAGATAGACATGTTTTTGAAACAGAGCATTACCTCACAATGTCACACGTGAACCAGTATTTTCTAAAATTAGTATTACAACAATTAGAAAAGGTGGTGAATACTTACATATTCTGTGTGCTAGACTTCCCCTCAGCAGTAGTATTATTACAAAAATATCGTATTTGTCTTACCTGATAATCACTGTACTGTTGAATAAATGTCTTCAGAAACCTTTTTGGCCACTCGTTAATGTAGCACATGCTGTCACAGATAAAGCCACCACACTGAGATATAATCTATGTCCTGTCGTCCAAACCACCGATTTCAGGAGCTCACTTATAGCATTATGCAAACTGCTACACCTCTGTTCCTCTTTGCTCCAGCTCTTAACTGATAGAACTTGCTAGTTATTCTTTCCTCCCCCGCTAATAGTACCTTTACCTAAACCAGTGTCATATTACTATGCCTGCTCTTGGATAATTACAGTAAATTAAAGCAAAAGAAAACCGAACCGGAATTCTTACATGAGGAGTTCAATTTATATTCAGGGATAGTGAGATCCCCACTAATCTTACTGGTATTGAGAGGTCACATCACATTAGTTTTACATCTGGACAAGCCTGATGTTTAAGAAAACAATTTACATCTGACCTAAAGGGTAATATTACTGTGACGTGAAGACTGAGAAGCAATTTGCATACTTAAAGAAAGGCCCTTTCTTTCTAGGTTTGCAATGGTTTGTATTATGTTCTAAACTAAATACATGCTTCATATTCCTTTTGTCCCACTTGGCTCTCTAAAGCCAGCAAGTCTTCACATACCAGTGGTTTTCTATTACTTGTACCTTTTGGCTCTCTAAAGCCGGCAAGACTTCGCATACAGGTGGTTTCCTGTTACTTGTCTCCTCTGGAAAAAGACACTTTGAAAACACCTTAAGGCCAGAAAGCTACATGCAGGTCAAGATTGCTTTACAGTAATACCAGTTAGTAAACCAATTTATTCACAGTGAATTTCAGAGGGTAAAGTCTGACTTAAAAGGAAATAAAATATTTGTAATCAAAACTTCAGCAATACTGTGCACAGACTCAAGGCAAGGCAGTACATGTAAAACTAATTCCAACATCCATTCTTCACTTCCCTGACACGTCAAATACAGCATACAAATCAGTTTTGGTTCTGGTACACAGAACTCAATCCCCAGTGCTAGCTAAGATACTGTATGAGCAGTGTCCCACAAAGAACATTAAATGTTTAAGTGCATCAACCCTACACAGCAAAGGGCAGAACCATGATCATCTCTTTTTCCTGACAGGAAAAGCAGAGAGTAACAACATTCCATTTTTCTCTCAATATGCTTGCTGGTGGATGCATCCCCATTTCCTCTCAGACAATGGAGGGCCACATCTAAATTCTGCTACTTCTTGTCACAAAACATTCAGTCTTCCTGTTTGACTCCTGCACTTCTCACCCTACACCAGCAATTTCCTTATCCTCTGACAAAACCCAACACCCACATGACTTCTAATATATTCAGAATGCTACAGCTGGGTTAATCACCCTGGGCTACCCCTAATAATGGGTCATTCTCCTCCTGCTGCCTTCTATTCCACCAATTATCACTGCATCATAGCCACTTGCATCTCTTGCCATTTTCCTAATTCTTTAACTCCTTGGGTTAAGTTAACTTCTTTAACTCCTGAGTCTCTGTCAAGAAGTCTGAATTACCTGGGCTTATCATCAGCTTCTAAAAGCTAACTTTAATTTCATAAATCCTAAAATATCACGCCCCCTACTATCTTTAAAAAAAAAAAATCAGTGGTGACATGGTATAACTTGGATCACAGAAGTATTTTAGTATCTATTTCTAAAGAAAATGACTGCAGAGTCATGGGATAGGTGATTTCACACCTTTTAAACCAAGGATATTAAAGAAAAACCATCTGGACACTGCCCTGGGTGGCCCTGAGCATGGGGGGTTGGGACAGACAACCTCCAGGTGTCCCTTCCAGCCTCAAAACTGTGTGGTTATTTAAAGAGTCTTCACAGTAATTGCATCATTTAGAATACAAAGAGTTGTTTATAGTCTATTTCTCACTACATACATTGCACTGTTTTTCATAGAAATCAATAAGAAGTCATTACACAATCTTCACCTACACACACAAAAAAAAATCTGTCAAGAAGTCTGCCTAAGCGGACAGTGGAATAGAAGCTGTGAGCAGGAAAAAGCACTTTTTGGTGTGGAAGAAGTTCAGATGACAATAATGCATTAGGTTATCACTAGCACAATCTGTCAAGTTTCAAAGAAGAGTATGAAGTCCTATTTAAGCTACAGAGATTTTGGAAAACTATTGAAGGAAAGGGAAGAACTGGCCAATATATTTGCACATATCATATATTTTACATTGCTGCTTGGTTGATAGGGAAACTGGTTAAAACTGCTAAGATAAAAGAAACGAAGAAAAAAGAAAATAAAGAAAGTGGCCATTGACTTAGGAAATTTAGATCCTCTAGTGGGCATCTTCGCTGGTATGTCACAGGAAAAGTAAGCATCCAAGACTGTGGATGCCACAGAGGTCACTAGAAGCAGGATGATAAAAAATAAATAAAGAAAACGCTGTTTCAATGTCTTCTAACTCACATAAAGTTGTCACCAGTATCTGCATCCCAGCTGTTTGCAGCAACATTGACAATACGTCTTACGTTATCAGGGGTGGGGCTTGAATGATTTATGAATTATAGCAGCAATGAAAGGGAGAAGGTTTAAAGTTCAAGACAGTAACCACCCACCCAGAAACCAGACTCTTTACAGAAATGTTGCACAACCCACTGTTGGGTTATACAGTAATAGGGAGCAAGGCGGAATCGACGGGCTAGATGGCTACAGTCATCACTATGGAATATCCAGGTCCTTAATGTTTTTGAACTTGTTTGACACACAGAGGTTTTCTTGCAGTCCCTCTAATTCCTCCTAAAAATCCTTTAGTTAATGTGTTTATCACCAGGTGACAGATACTTCTACTAAACATTACTTTGCAGAAATTGTGTGCCCTAGCTGATAAAATAAATACCAAACCAAATCAACCACAACTTCCTTCACAAAACAAACCAAACCCTCACAAAACCCTACAGAAAACTTTAATCCGAGAGAATCCTAAACGGTTCGGCAAAAACATCTTTTATACGTGTAAACCATTTTCCTCCTCCTTTCCTTAATTAGAGCTTTTGAGCATTCTTCGCCCATACAATTTTGCGCTCTGCCGAGCACTTATTTAAGCGGGTAAACGACGAAAGGACGGTGCCAGGCAGCTGGCATAATGGCATAATGTGCCTTATGTATCTCATAGACTTATGACAGCGAACAGAGAGGTCAATAGAAAACAAACTTGGTAATTTTTTCAAGCATAATATAACCACCTTTCTTTGCCACAGGTAATGCTGCTGTAACTCTGTTTTTCCTGGATACTGATAGGCTCTGACATGAATCCAACAATATTTTTTTAAAAAATTTCTTTTCCCTAGCTTCCCCAAATACCCTGCAGCAGATTTCAGTTCTCTCATCCATGCTACTTTTGCCTATGCAACTTTGTTTATAAATCCTTATCCTTTCTTGTGCTGGGTTTTGCTTTCCTCTTACCTTGGTGGCTCTTTACTGCTTTACCTATTTCCACACTATAGGTAAGTTTTCAAAACCATTGCTTCAATAGCAGAATGAAGACTGCATTTATCAATGCATTATCACAGTCAGTATGTGTTTCAATCTCTTTGTTTTAGAATTTTTTAGACGATATTTTAGAAATGTCCAACACATAACCCCCTAAGGTACTCTCTTCCTCATTCCTTTTCATGTATTTTTTAATGAAAAAGTCNGCCCCGGGGCGGTGGGAGGCGCGCCCGCCGCCGCCTCCAGCATCCCCGGCATCGCAGGGCACCGGCAGCCGGGCTGCCGTACCCTCCCTGCGACCCCGGGCCTCGGCTGCTTGCGGCCGAAACGGCGGAGAAAGAAAAAGTAAATTAAAGTAAACAGGCGTCCATACGCGGCCCCCCGCCCAGCGGTGTGCTACCTGGGCTTTTCTCTGGGCTGAGTTTTACTTCTGGTGCTCCTCAAACGGCACAGAGCTCCCATACTCCTGTATTTGTAGGTCTGCATGCATGTCACCAACCCCAATAGTTAAGGAAAGCACGAAGATGTGAAGTTTAAAGCACACTAACACCCTAACATACATACAAACAAAAAAAAATCCCAAACATAGAGAAAAATTTCTTTCAATATATCGTTGTACGGCAAATAATCTCAGCTTCTTTATTTTTAGGTAAGCGGAGTGAAGCTGATGCATCACTGTCTAAATCTGACTTCCCCCAGCCTTTCCCACTAAGAGAATGTTGTTGCTTACAAATAGAGCCTCTGACGTGGCTGCTGTGAATAACTGCAGAAGAATCAAGCTCGGAGCACCTGAAAAGGAACCTATTTCAGACTAATCTCTTTCATACTATTTTGTCTTGAGCTGGTTCTTCTCCCACTTTCCCTACCGTAGTACAAAATCGTAGATTTCTGCAGTCAGGAGGGTAGCAAGTGGAGGACATCTGCTAGCCCAAGCAGAATCACCTATAACCACATAACTCCAGAGAGAGCAGGGTTTACTTAAGCACAGGTAACTTACCTGCTCCTCCTTCCAACAGAGTGGAAACGTATATGAATACATATGAAGCTGTGATTTAAAAAAAAATAAAAATCCATACTGCCATAAAACCCCCTGGGTTCTATTTAATTATTTCTGTGTGATAACTTTTGTAAGCTGTACCAGGTCCTTAGAAACTGCCCTTACCTCTTTCAGATGATTTTCCTGTATTGGAACATTTCAGCTGTATGTACACTACCCATTTCTCATATCCAGTGTCAGGAATAAGAAAGAAGTGCATATTAAGCTTGTATTCAAATAACTACAGTTTTTTTTCCAGAAAACAATTTTCCCTTAAAATTTCAACTATTAATACATAAATCACTTTTACTTAAGTTCCAGTACCACACAATACCAAAAATCTATTCTATCCAGGCGTTAAACACACAGATATAGAATTTATTCCATGCATATGCAAACCAAAATTGTCTTCTATTTGAAGCACACACAAAAAATTTGAAGCACACATTAAAGCCCATGTATGTCGTTTTTAAATTTACGTATAGTCTAGAACAATCATTGATATCTATCAATCGTTTCCAGAAGATTTCACAGGAATAGATTTTTTACAAGCTCAAAGTTATGTACATTTGAAAGAAAGTAACTGTTTTTTATAATACAGATAAACTTCCCAGGAGTCAGAAACTCCCCCAAGTAGTAAACAATTGTGGAATTAACTTCACTTGGTGATGTGAAAACTGCTCTGGATCATCGTGTAAAGGACAAAGTACAGAAAGGATGGCAAACTTGGTGGGCTGTTAGTCTGCTGGTACATGAATTCCTGTGCTCTACTGTGCATAAATACAAAGCAAACAAACACACAAAGCGAACTCATGTTCCAAAACTGGAAGTTGGATAATCAGTAAATTTATGAGATGGTTCTGAAGTTTTCATTACTTCAAATGCACCATATTAAAAGATGGTACAATTATGACTGTTTAGTATTTTTAGATGATGAAATCTTTCCTAGGAAGAAATCAAATTGCATCTAAATTGGGTCTAAATTATCCTTAATTCTTGTTTACTACTTGTGGCATTAAGGGAAAATGAATAAAGTGAGCAGCACATTTAGTAGGCAAAGAAATACATTAAAGTGTGTGTTGTGTAACTTTGCTTTTGTTGTTTGTTGTGTAACTGTTGCTTTTATCTACTTTCTCTACTTCCATTAATGTAACCTGGATCAGAGAGAGTGCACCAAAGCCAAGCACATGCTGCACTCAGAGCAAATTGGCTCTGCTATAGGCTGTGGCTAGCACATAATTCTAAAAATCTGTTTTGGGTTATTTGGAAAAAGCTGTGTCAAAGTTAAAGGATATCATTTATTCCTCACGTTCTTTTCTCTCGTGCACATTCTCCCTCCAACACTTACAGGACGAAACAGAATTCTCAGCGAAAACATCACTAGTTTTCCATCATTTCATTAGAAATGAAACACAAGAAACACAATCCACAGGGACAAATTACAAAGGCAGAAAAGAGATCTTTTTAATGACTTACTGTTAACAGACTTCCCAAAGCAGTCAGAAAAGGCCCCTTTTTATCTGAGACAGTTTCTCACCTGGTATGGGCAACTTCTAAAGCTTCTGTCATAAGATATGCAAACCTGAAGAATGATGGGGAAAGAGACAGCAGCAGATGGGAAAGGGAAAATAACAGAGGAAAGGTAACAGCGATAGGAGGAGAGAAAAGGGAAGAAATATAATGGAAGGAAGCAAATTTAATCATAAGGGGTGAAAAAAAGAAAGAAAAAAAGAAGAGGAATAAGAAAGAAAAAAAGAAGAGAAATAAATATGAAAAAGGCTCCACAGAGAGCTCCAGAGTGTGAATTTGCAGTTTAAAAAAAAAAGTTATCAGAGGATAAGGAAACCATCCATACATGTTAGCTGCATGCTGCATTCAGTGTACGTCTTACTTAAGCCTGTCATTTATTCGAGTCCTGATCCCTGTTTCAGTGGGGCCAATGCTCCGTGCTGAGCACGGACAAGGTTTGCAGCAGGATCGGGCGGCTCCGGGCCGCGCTCGGTCCGTGCTCATCCCCGGGAGCTGCGGGAGCAGCCCCGGCTCTCCTGGCCTTGGAGTGGGCGCTTAGAGCGGCTATCCTGGCACACGAACGGTCTCCCAAAGCCCCGGAGGGCGGAAAAGTGGAAGTGAACGCGCGGAGGCGGCACGGCCAGGGATGGGGAGGCGATGGCGGGGAGCGGCCGGCCGGGCGCGGACCCCGCTGTCCGGCGAGGGGCGGTGTCCGGGGTGGGTGCCGGGGAAGGGCCGGGCCGGGCC
>VZRO01005748.1:1089031-1208731 GCA_013397915.1 Daphoenositta chrysoptera
GACCCGCCGCTCCCCAGGTAAGCGCCGGCCGGGGCACCGGGGGCTCTCCGGCCCGGGGGGGTGGGTGCGCTGCCGGGCCGAGCCAACCCCGCTGTGTTCTCCCCTCAGCCCAGGCGGCACCGCGGGACCCCGGAGCAGGGGCGGCCTCGCCGCGGCGGTGCAGGTGAGGGGGAGGGTGAGGGCACGGGCCGGGCTGCGCGGGCAGCGGGCGGGCGCGGCGGGGCCGGGCGCTGCGACACCTCTGTGGGGAGACCGGGCCAGCGGGATGTGCCGCTTCCCGCTGGGGAAGAGAGCATCCACCACATGGCATCCAGGGCTCACGAGGCTGTGGAGCGCAGGTGGTGCCAGGCTTCCCAGCGCCGCTGCCCGGGGAGACCCCTGTGAGGGGGGCTGGCGGTGTGGGACAGAGGGATGGGTGTTCTGGTTGTCATCCCCATAGGTTCACAGAGGTACTGAAAATTTTGCCCAAGTCATCGCAATCTTGGAAATTGAAGAAAAGTTGTGCGTCTTGTTTTTTGTCATTGCGGCTTGTATCTTGCCTCAGTATATCAGCCACCCGATAGTACACCCATAGTACTTTGCTACGATACCATCTGTATTTTGGTCTACCCCTGGTGATTCTTTAGGACTTGCCCTCGAATGTATATTTTATCCCAGCCACGAGAAGTGTCAATCCTGAAGGAAAGTTTAGTGTTTAAGCAGCGAGAGAAGGTTGTGTGACTGTATCTAGAGCTTTAGCTTGTTCAAGAAGTTATGTGTTGTACAAAGCATCCTTGCTCGAGGCAAAGCTGAGGTCTGGTCTGGCTCATCAGCAACCAGCGCTGTGTGGGAGCCTTTTTGCTTCTCGGTAGAGGTAAACGAGCTGGCGGTATCGGGTCTCTACAGCTCAGCACTCAGGTTTTTGGATGTGGTTTATCTTGGCAACTCGACTGTGTCACTCATGGCACGTTGCTGAAATGTAATTAGGGTGTGTGGTTCCCACTCCTTGTTCGAGGGTGGGAAAAAGAAGGATTGCTTTGTAGTCCTTGTTTGTGGCTCCTCAGAGGGAGTCACTTTTCTTTCTGCTTTCTCCCTGCTCTTTCTGGGAACCGCTCAGCAAAGAAAAATTGTCACATAATTGCAAACAAGTAACCAGCTCAACCACCAATAATAGCAAATGCTCCTGTATTTAGGTTCTCCCACCGAGAGTGAGATGTAGTAATAGTTGTTTTGTTTCTTTCTGGGCTAGCCTGCTGAACAGAAATCTTCAGTAAGAAATACATTTAGGAGGAAGGAAAAAGAAAAAATGTTGGAGTCTTGAGTAGAGTGTACTTTTTACTTTACAATGGGCTTTTTTGAGAATTTTATAGTAAGCCAATATGAAGCAATCGTCTTACTAAAAATGGTAAATTTACTGACTGACTGAAGGGGCTTTTAGGTGTCTTGTTTATAGCTGCTGATTTCTTTGTTCTTCCTGAAAGGGGTCTGGAATGGCAGTTTATAACACTTCACCCACGACAATGTCCTTGTCTCGGAACAGGAGAATTCACAGTATGAAATGTGGACCATCCAGTAAGTTATTTATGTTTCTACAGAAAGTGACTTCTCTTGACCCTTATTTTCTGCATTGTTTAATCATTCTCAGGAAGAAAAAAAGTATTAAAATAGCTAATACAGGCCTTAATGGTAAGGAGGCTCTGCCCTGTTTGGTCTCAAAGGTCCATAGGAGTGTGGGAATTTGTTGTGGAGTTTCACCTAACTTTAAGTTTAGACCTGGGTCTGGCTTGATAATTTGAAAGACTATTCCTAACTGCAAATTTTGTAATAAAGGGTTTTCAAAAGGGGAATATTTTCTTATAGTGGTATAACTAAAAATGTGGATTGATGTTTAGACACCATTAAATTGTATGTCCCCTTTTCTGTGCTTGGAGAATGTTTGTTTTTGCTGAGGTAACTTACAAATGCTTTTTGTGTGTATGATCTGTGGGTTAGCAGGATAAGGTCCTTTTGGCCACCAGCTTGCAGCAGTGGGCATTTAATTGAGTAATGTGCATCTTTGGTTTTTTGATTAATCTTATTTTCAGAAGTTTAAGTGGATGGGCTTAAAGTATCTTTGCTGAAGGTAAAGATCCTTTGTGTTAACTCTGCAGAAGGGTCTGGGTCATGCTTGTCTTGTAGAAAGGAGAAGAATGAGGCAAAATAATTCAGAGTAATTTTAGTTAGTGATGCAAACCCTCTAGTTTCTCTTCAGTCATCCTGACCACATTGGGTGTGGGACCTGCCTTACAGTGAATAGTCTGGATTTGCATCCCATAGCTTTATAGCACAAAAGGCAAGTCTGATGTTTGGAATGGACTCTTACCAATTAATTTTCAGCTCCAATNACTGATGTGTGGAATGGACTCTTATCAATTGTGATAAGGGTTGTGTCATCTCCAAAAGCTTTTAATGCCTTCAATACACGGTTTTGAGAAGATTTTGGGAAGTGTGCAGCTGAATGTGGAAGAATGATACAAAAGTTTAGAGAAGTATAATATTGTTTAAATAAAAACTATTACCTATGAATCTCTCTCTAATATATGAAAAAGTCATAGATACATTATCCATGATAAAATTGCTTTAGAAACCTAGCACTCTATACTAGTAAAAATTCCTCTGTTTTTGAGGGTTGCATCATCTTATTGACCAAGAAGTTGTTATGCTCTTTTTTTTTATACTAAATAAAGCAGCTTACAAAGAGAAGATATGCAGATCATGCTGAGAAATTTGTTGTCATAATAATTGTTTCCCTGGGTTTAGTTTTTGCCTAGTGAAAATTTCTTTAATGGGTCTAGTAGATGTCATTTTTTGCTTCAGATCTGGAGAAAGCTTCTAAGATGTGTTACTGTTCAAGTGTGCAATAAAAACGAAGCACATAAACCCTTTGCAAGACTTCTATTAAAAAGCTTTTGTCAAGGGTTTATGTGCAAGTTTATTGTTTCTTAAATAGGCCTAATATTCAGAAATGGAAGAACAAATTTAGAACGAGGGGGAACAAAATGATTGTAAATGTCTTATGCTAACTCATTGCATGGCTAAGCTTTTAAAGGAGGATGCAGTTATGATGGCGACAATTAGGTTTTATTGCTCTCTGTAGATGTGATTTCTGTGAGGCAAAGATATTCCATATGGGTTTTCCATTTCTGATGTACTTGTTTTGGAAAGACAATGTTGTTGACGACATGCCTTAAAAATTATTAATTATTGCCTATACTTGAAGGCAAATAAAATCAACATTATTAAACTTTTTTAAACAGTGGAATACATAGACTTGGAAGTTTTCTTTTTAAATCACAGTAAAGTGTGTGGCAAATGGAATCTATTTTTGTGTGTGAAAGACACATTAAAAAAACAAAACAGAAGAATAACCTGATCTGTTTTGTACAATGCTCTAAATACTTAGAAAAATAGTTTCCATTTTGGTCTCTCCGGTTTAAAGAGAGATGGAAGCTGCTATAATTCTGCCCATGGAGTGGAATTTGCAAACACCTGGGGATATATGAAATAATAAATCTTCTTTGTTTAAAATCCCTGAACAAACAGAAACCCAAATCAATGACAAAAAACCCAAACCAAAACAGCAAGGTAGGCTGTCAGCTGCTTTCTCTAGTTTAGCAGTCTCTAAGAACATTATTCTTTGAAATCCTTGTAAAACTATGATTATAATGAGCTTGTATTTCATCCTACTGCAGTCAATTCTTGCTGCAATAACATTTTTTCTTGCATTCTGTAAAGATATATATGCACTCTATAAAGATAAACCGACTTATTTTATGTGGAGTCAGTGCATGACTTTGGCAAGAGATCTCTTTACCTTTGTGTTGTGTTAGTCAGTTGAAAGCATTTCAGAAAGTGATGTCATGTCTTACCTGTGAATGGAACAAAAAATTTGCTATAGCACAAGCAAATGCAAAGAGATAAGTTCTGTATTAGTTTCTTGTAGCCAGGGAACATGGGATTTGAATTGTTTATCAGAATAATTGAAGTTAACATGTAGTTTACATCGCTGTTAAACTTTTAACTTCCTTCCACACAAATCTTTTTCATGCAGAATTATAAAAAACCAAACAAATGTAAAAAAACCCCAAACAGGAAACTCCTGAGCTAAAGCATATTAAGAACCTGGGACAGGCAAACCAAATTATTTCTGGAGGTATTCAGGCTACTGCTGAGATTTCTGACATTCTAAACACTACAGATTTTCTTGTGTTGAAATGCTGTAGCAGGCACGAGTCTCTGTGACTGTAGAAGAGACTTGTCCCTTACAGGGTGTGCTTGAGAACTGATTTCAGGAGATGCACCAGAGCAGAAAATCTGCAGCTAACTGGAAGGCTCTTGGAACTGAAGGGCTAAAATTGCATCCTACTCACTCACCTCAGAATCCCAAGGAGGAAACTTTTACATCCCAGAGTAAGGAGGTACTTGGCCCCTGGCTCTATTGCATCGTGCTGAAGCCTCTGTGCCAGGGAAAACCTGTGCCACTGCAGGCAGGTGTTTTCAAGGACTATGAAGTTGAAGAGTAAAAAAGAACGCAAGAAATACTTGTTGTATTAATTTTCCCATAGCTGAAGGAACACCTGAAAGCTTGCACCTAGAGAAATCTGCAGTGGAAATTAGGCAGTTACAAAATACAGAATTTCAAGCATTTTGACTGCAAAAAATTAAATATTACATTTAAAGCATAACTTCTACTTTTTAATGTGTGGCTCTAGATATAATTTAAGTTTCTTGCAAATTCTTATCCTGATCTGCTTTGCTTTTTCACCTTTTCATTCAAGAATAAAATTTGTTGATTTTTAAATAATTGATAATTTTAATACTTTGATTACCTTCAGACTCTTCAAGTGAACTACTCTTCAACTCTTGCATTGAACTTTTAAAATGTGTAATTTTTAAAGAATTCTGAAAAATAAAATTCCTGTCTATTTCTGTAAATTATTCCAAATCTGTTTGGGTCAAAGTTGATATCTAGGCAGAATCATAAGAACTGAGGGCATGGGCTGGACCTTGTATCTGTCTTGCTTAAGCAAAAATTTATCACTTCAGATATCTTAATTAATCTTTCCTTCTTAAACTTTTCTGTCGAAGTGAATCTAGTAATGAATGTCCTGAAAAGAAACCTGTGTCTACTATTTTGCATTAAGCAATTTTTTGTCATGCTATGTCTTAAATAGTAGAAAAAATAGTAGCCCTAGGAAGTACTAAATGTTTTACGGAAAAATACTCATAGGAAGGTACACATCAGGCACAAATCTTCAAGAATTAATAGTGTACTGTTGATAATGGTCTGTTACTTTGAGGTCAAACCCGAGCTTCAGCATCTGTATTCACGTGATAGTTAAAGCAAAAGTCAAGAATTTCAAAGTTGATGTGCATGGTAATCTGCATAGTCAGAAGTGTTCTTGAATGAAAGTGAAAAAAACGTACCTAGATCTCTCTTTGATGTAGTATCATAACTTCTGTGTGGAATACATAGAGAAGATTTCTTTGCAGTTACCTCCTTGTGCTCCAAGAGGAGAGCACTTCTTTAGTGACTGTATCTCAGTTCATGCTGAAGGGCTCCACACTATATAAATTACTTAATTTATTCCTAATGAGCATATTGGATCAGAAGACCAAATCATGCATGAGCAAGCCAGGACATAGAGTTCAATTAGAACTGAAATAAGTTCAAGAGATATTAAGTATACATTGGAGAAGAAGTGATGTAAGAAAACAGATAAAGCTAAGTGTGCACAATATCAGCGATGCAAGCCCACAAAATATATGACATCAATAATAATACTTCAAAACAAATGTGTATTTTGATGAAGATGCAAGATGCCTTTGAACAGCTTTCATGATGCTGCTAAGGAATGTCTCTGTGGGAAGCTTGGACAATGCTCTGCAGAACCCCTTGCAGGGATGTGCAAATGGGCTCGATTACAGCCACACGTTTTCAAAGGCTGGGATAAATAACGGGCTCGAGGTTCTGCTACTGCTCATAGAAGAATTTAAAAGGGGGATGAACTGAAAAGGAGGTCCATGTGCTCAAGGGATTAAAATAACCCTATCCATGGGGCTGCAGCCTACTCAGTAATTACCAGGGGTTAGAGTATTTAAGCAGAGTACAGCAGAGAAGTTCTCAGACCTGTGTTACAAGATGATCCCAAGTCTTCACTTTATTTGATAAAGAAGAAATTTGAGGCTGGTTGCTTCATCACAGCAATGGTCCTGTTATCAGGCTGATTTGTGGGTTCTAGTGGCACCCATCTAATGGGTGCCACTAGAACCACATTTCTAATGGGTAAAAATGCCATTATTACTTATGTGAGTCAAATCACGCTATTTAGGCCTCCCATTTTCTGCTAGAAAAGTCTCACCAGTTTTCAGTTTCAGATTCCAACTCAGTGCACTCAACTGGCATAATGTCAAAGGGGAAAGAGGAGCTGAGGAGTTTTTAATAGGTGTCACTTTCAGGTAAATGAAGGACAGAATATTATTCTGTAACTTTTCCTAATTTTAGTTTTCGCTTAATCTTAAAGTCTTTTCCCTTTCTGCAAGTATTAAAATTTTTCACATTTTTAGGGGAGATACAAACTTTTGATGTGATCATATAGGTTATCTTATTTGCAAAGCTCGTATTCCTTTAATGGCAAAGATTAGAATGAACCCATTGTTACAGGATATTTATTCTGAATACTTTAGGAAGTATTTCTGTGTTAATGGAGCAGAATTGCATGATTAAAGGAGGCCACGTTTACAGTAGTAGGAGCACTAAATGTGATCTGAAACAATGCTGCTTTCCTCATTACCTGGTTAAGGATAACTAGTGTTTGCACACACAGCTGTTCTATGCAGTGTAAGGAAAGACACTTTACAGTGGTGTAAAAAGGGATATAAGATACAACAGCTAAGATTATAATATTTTCTTAGAACCATAACACACAGAAGACATCTTCATAAAGAAGAAAATGCTCATGATGGAGCCATTTGATTTTTTGATTCAGATTTGACTAACACCCTTTCTCTCTAAAAGAGGGCCAGGGAGATCCTTCCCAGTGACAGCAAAGGTCCCCAGGTCAGCTGACTGCACAATCTGAACAAACGTGGCTTGAAGCAGGTTACCTGAGCTATGCTGAGAGTGGAATCATTCAACCTGAAACATCAAAAGGGGGCTAACTTCCTCTACAGCTCGGAGGAACATGACTTGCAGCCTAATTGCACATTATTGTAACTGGACAGGCAACAGGGCATAATCTTAGAGAAGCAAAGAACAGAGACCGGAGCTCTGGTTACACAGGTCTCACAACACTGAAGATGAAAGAGATCAATGTCTGCCTGTCTTGACAAGAGGAACAGGCTTTTGCATTATTGACAAGATTGGTCACTGTGAGCATGTAAATGAGATGGCTCAGTCAGTGTAAGTAGGGACCTTTCCACACGGTGCTTGCATTATTTTTATTGACCTCACACTGGACAGGCAGGGAAAGGAGCTGGATAGTTGGGCTAGCAGGCAAAGAAGCATTGCCTTTTACTTTGTCTACCTGCCTTGTTCTTTTGAACATGGCTTTTATTTTTTTTCCTTTTTTTTTTTGGTTGGAGGGTGGGAGAATGCTTGTTGAAACTAAGGGAATCAAAAATTAATTGTTTGGATATTTTGAAAGTCTTCAAATAATTAATTAGTATTTATAATGGGATTGCAAATGGAAATGGTAGTGGCTTGAAGTTGAAAGGGTGTAAGTTTAAATAAGAAATTATTTGCTGTAAGGGTGGTGAGACACTAGAATGGGTTGCTCAGAGAAGGTGTGGATGCCCCATTCTTGGAAGGGTTCCAGGCCAGGTAGGATGGGGCTTTGAGACACCTGGTCTAGTGGAGTTGGTTGCTTTTTCAAGCTACCAAGGAGTGAGAGATGATCTTTAAGGTCCCTTCCAACCCAAATCATTCTATGACTACTTTTCTAGAATGATGTGTTTGTAAAGATAAAGAAAAGAAGGCCGGCTTCTTCTGAGCAGCTTGTCTGCTTACTGCAACTAAAGCAATCTCAGTTTGTATTCTAAAGTACAAAAACTACTAGGATTGCATAATAGTAAATTATTAAAATTAAAATCCTCTCCTAAACAGACTTTATAGGAGCAAATATTAGCAAAATAAGTAAATGCATCAGAATTGCTAAAAAAAGATTTAATCACAAAGTTTAATTTTAGTAACCAGAAACTTTGTTTCTCCTTGTGCGCCTTTTTCTTTAGATTGTGAAAACTTTTGTCATATTTTGATAGGGATCTTCCCAGCGAAAAAAGAAGTTAAAAAAAAAAAAAATCACCTCCCTCCCCCAAGCCTAAACCTGTCACTTGCGGGGATCTGTGTCTTTATGGAAAGTGTTTGTGGTTGGTGTACTTGGAAGCTGTAAGATGGAAGGAGGGCAACAGGTAAAGATACACATCTGGGATTGGAACAGCTGTATTTCTAAGGCAGTTTGCTCTCCTCCTGGCAGAGCTTACTCACAGGGTGTTATTCATGTAAGGATACAGGCACTGGGCTTCTTCATGGTGCAGTACTCGTTCACTTCCTCTATTCATTACTTCGGGGACTGAAAACAGGTCAGACTAACAGATGTCACAGACATTTTGATTTGGCTTCTCTAAATGTGCAATAGATCTGTTAATCTGGCTGTATAACTTATAAACTGTATAATAGATCTGTATAATCTGGCTGTATAACTGTTTCCTTTTTTGTTGGGCTGATTGGATTCTCCAGGACACTTTAATGCTAAGTTAGCAATTCCTGTCATTCTCAGAGTTACATTCCATGAAAGAACTTGGTCTTAAGAAAGAAAACTGCTGTAATTTACTTTTTATATGCCTTGATTTTCTCCACTCAGATTCACTTGCATGTTTTAATGGAGGTGAGTGTGTCTACAGAGAGCTGTGCAACTGCAGTCGATTTAATGCAACAGGACCGAGATGCCAGACAGGTGTGTAAAGAGAGAAATCTGACTGGGTTTCTGGGATTGCACTGGTGCTCCCACTGCTGCAATGAATACTCTCTGCCTAAAGGTTCCCTTCATGCTGTTTCTCCCTCCTTTTCTTGTATGTCGTTATATTTCACAGCATGTCACCTGCACTGCCCCATCCCCACTCCTGTTTGTATCAAAAAACCAGTGCTGTGTCTCAAGTGACTCTCCTTTGTTAGTGCATAACACAGGTGCTGAAAGAGATCATATATGCAGGACATGGGGCCAATATAATTTTGAAACTTTTGATGGACTCTATTACTACTTTTCTGGGAAATCCACATATGCCCTTGTGAGACACGCTGAGTTAGATGAACAGAGCTTTTCCATACAGGTAGGGAATGGTACTTCTACATTCCTTTGAACTGTTGTTTAACTTGCTAATAATCTATTCATTTTAAGAGATTAAAAAAACCTTGAGCTGATAATAGGGGGTTGTATGATGTAATCTAGATATGATTTTAACATGATGTGGGCTACGAGTTACCATAGTGTAAAATCAAAACAGCTGGAATAAAGACTGTGTGTCCTTCCAAAGACTGCTTTGTTCACTCAAAGCTGTGAAAAGACCACTCTGTGACCATGGCTATGAAAACACCACTCAGTTTTTTCCACAAGAGGGGGACCAAACTTCTTGTTTCCATACTGAGTGCAGATTTGGGGGTATTAGTATTGTTATGTGTGAATTATGAAGAATTTGATTAAAATGTTGACGTTGTGAATTTATTTGGCAGGTGAATAATGATCCTGAATGCCATTCTTCTCCTTACTCCTGCAAAAGGTCCATTAGTTTATTCTTTTCTGGAGACGAACAGATAAAGATGAGCAGTGAAGTCACCTATAAAGGATTTGGGTAATTGCAGTCATGTTTCTAATGCTGTAGTTACATTGGAGTTAATATCATGGTAGCATTTTGGTAACAGAGATGTAAACTTATTCCTTGGTAGGCTGAAAAAGCATCCAGACCACAGCTGCAATAATTACCCTCCATTTACCAAATAGTTTCTGAGGAAGATGATACCTAAATTAGTGATATTTAGAATTAAGTATAATCACTGGCATTCATGATTTTTGCTGTTATTTGCAACTTCATCTGGTTTGTGGAGTTATTCAGTATTTCTATCAGGGATTTTCAGTTGTATGAGGATATTATTACATCAGCAAGTAATTTATTTATAATGGTTACATTTTCTAATGTAATATTTTTGGTTCTGTGTCATTCCAGAGTACAATTACCTTATGTTATTGGGAACTTACACATCCAGAAACTAGCTGGATACTTCCTAGTCAGGCACCAGTATGCCTTTACTCTGGCTTGGGATGGTACATCTGCAGTGTACATCAAGATGGCACCAGAGTACCTGGGCAAAACCCATGGACTGTGTGGAAACAATAATGCCATTCTGCAGGATGATCTGGAAACTAGTTATGGTGAGTATTTAAGGTACTTTCTGTTGTGTAATATGGTGGGGGTTATTTTTCAGGTAAACTAAATGTTACTACATATTTAGTTGTAATGCTGATTGAATTTTAGATGGGTGACTTTTGAAATGGAAAATATGATATGGAAATACTTCAGCTAAATGATATTTAGTGAAGAGGACCAATTTCAATATAGATGGGGCTCTAGCGAGGAAGATCTTAAAGCTGTCTTACTCAATTACCTATAATGGTATTTGTACTTCAGTTTCCTGGGACCTGAAAGATAAAATGTGTTTTTAAATGTTCACTGCCCTTTTAGAAATTTTCTAGCCTGTGGAAGCCTGAGGTATTCCTATTGGACAGAAACCAATAATTAGTAAATCAAATTAATGAAAACTGTCAAATCCTGTTTGATCTGGCATTTAATTTGTGCTAACACTTTCAGAATTAACCAGTGATCCTTCGTTGTCAACTTCAGACACTTACAAAAGTCTTGGCTTTCAGTAAATAGAGTGAAGACATCTTTAAAATGAGTAAGAAAAAAACCCAAAAAATAGGGGAAAAATACCAGGTGCCCCTAAAAAGTATCTCAAGTTAGGTCATAAAAGCTTCTGGAAATCATTGCTTTGAGCTGTTTAACTGTTGGCTACTCCTCTTTAACTTGAGGATATTTCTGTAGAGCACTACAAAGCTCAGAGTGGATGTGGTTTCCTCTGTTGTTGATGCATTCCACTCGGTTTCAGAAAGCACCAGCCCTGCACTGTTAGCAATCATTACCCCCAATAATACTTTGCTTACTAAATTAGTTGTTTATATTAATACCAAGATCAAGGGGTCATTTCCCCAGAGACTTTCCTCTGTCCTCTCACCTTTCTCAGTGTCTCAGTTCCTTAAAGCTCTGTTTGTAGCACAAGTGACTCCACGGTGCACGAACTTTATCCACTTATCTTGGGGAGTAGTAGTAATAAAGATGTGGCAAGATATGCATTTGTGGGTAATCCAAGCAGTAATCAATGTCACCACCTGTCCAAGGTGGATAATAATAACAATGATGGACTAGTTAGTTTAACCCTAGTATGGACATTTCTGCTTAAATAAGAGTCACACCCATAGTTGGCTAATTCAATCATTTTGTACCATTGCAGTGACCCAGGAACGCCTCATATTTCTTGAATTTTAGACTCCCCGTTGGGAGTTTTATATAAAGTAACAGCATAGACCTATGTATATACAATTTATTAAAGCTTTTCTTTCCTATATTCCATTGATGACTGAGGCAGGCATAGTCCTTCTCCCTTAAAGCCCTTCCTTGCCTGAGTAAGGTGCTTTCTGCCATCCTAAAGCTCACCTCTGTAGTTCCTTTTAAAAGTTTTTTTTACTTCTTGAAAGGACTGGATTGATTTCAGCTGATTCACCTAGTAGTAGGAAGGGTTAGGTGTTCTCTTCTTGATGTGCTTTGATTATTGAAACGTTTCCCTGGGAAATCCTATAGAAACACCGCTGTTCTTCCAAGTCACTGTGTGACTCTGTGTGTGTGTCTTGTCTAGGAAAACTGACAGATGATGTAACAGAATTTGTAGAGAGCTGGCAGGAAAATCCTCCACAAGGAGCGCCCGACTGGGATAAATCTCTTCTCAATGAACCACCGTGCCTGACACAAAGCCGTGAATCTCTGCAGGTTTGGATCAACGCAAAAGGGTTATTGACATAGCTGGTGATTCTAATTGGAGCAAGAATTTGACTTAATTTGAATGTTCAGTGAATAATTTGACAACTTTTAATCCTTGAAGGAGATTGGAAATATTCACACCTTTTTTTGGGAGAGGTTAATTAAAAAGCTTACTGCAGCAGATCTTCCCTTGTCCTCTAATCACTTCCCCTCCACCTTGCCACCCCTCTTTTCTTCTGAATTTAATTCTTGATCATTTAAAATATTATACTGTCTGCATAACAGCAAATGGAAGTGCTTGACTATGAAGCTGAATGAGTGACAAATTGTAAAATACAGGATCCTTCTGGAACTAGTACCCATTCCTTCCCTTAGGAAGGATAGAAAGAAGCAGGGAAGCAAAAAGAGTCAGAGCAGAGTTCATTTGCCATTGTTTAAAAAGACAATTATTGTTGCTTTTTTCCATGACATTGAAGTAATTTTTCCTTTTAATTAGTATTTTCAGGATATGACCCTTAAATTAAAGTGCTTTGAAACTAAAGCTGATGCCAGCTACGGTTTATTTCTCTTGCCTTTTTCTGTGTAATTTAATTAAAATGAAGGCTTTTTACAGGTCATCTTGGCTTAGTTTCAAAATTATCTGTGCTCTTTTTGGGGAAGGGATATATTTTACTACCACTGGTATGACCTTGGATAAAAGAGTCAATGTTATGGAAACTCTGGCATGGAGAGCAATATGTTGCTAAACACCACTTTTATTTGGTGAGAGGAAAGTGATTCCTAGACACAGACAGATGTCTGTTCTGATTTTCCACAGCATTCTATTTTATTCTGCTTATGTTTATTTTTGAAAACCTCATTACAACAGCTGTCTCTTTCATTTCAGAGGGCATATGCTCTGTGTAATATCCTGTTACATCCCCCATTTAAACAATGTCATGAATATGTGAGTCCTCTTTCTTTTATGGCAAGCTGCACAAACGATCTCTGCATGTAAGTGAATATTTTTGGCTAATTCCAAAGCTATTATAAAAAAACCATGGTCCTATCATAAGAATGAATTATAAATGTTAACAAATTTGTGGCTTTCTCTGCATTTAAGTTTTTATCTGACATTGTTCTGCTATCTTGCTTTTCTCTGTACTTTTAGTTTTATTCCTGTGGAATGCCGTGGAGTTGTTCTTGTTTTCTTTGGTATTAGGATGACAAAAGTCAGGCCCAGATATTTTCCTAATGTGTTAGTCTACCTCCCTTGTATATGTCATTCGTTTTGATTCTGAGTGTGCAACATCCTTAGGTGTTCCTGCCATTCTCTTCTTACTATAATGAAAAGTCATAATGAATGAACCAGTTTGGCTTCTTCAAGCTGTATGGTAATCCATTGAAAAGTGGAATTTGATTACTATTTGAACTTATGCTAACATTTCATAACCTGCTATACTCCTGGTCCTAGCAGTTTTGACTAGTCAGATTAAAAAAAAAAAAAAGGCAGGTCAGAAGATAACTTCCATTTCTTGTACCCTGGTGGCTCACTGGTAGAAATTTTACACTTTTTGAGTGTTTTCTGCAGGATGTTATTCCTTCTGTAAAAATCAAGACCTTTATTGAAGTCTCCTTATACTGCTGTGTTTCTGGCTTTTGTGGATTTATTCAGGAAAATAGTGTCAGGTCTCAAATGTATTGATACTTCTATTGATGACATCTCTTCAAGTAGCGGAAAGTTTTTTATCCTTTTAAGACTTCTAACCCAGTCCAACAGCACAATACTTTAGGACACTGTTAAAGTAGATTCAAACAGCATGGTTGAATGCAGTGCAGGAGCATTCATGAGGTTATGAGTATATGTTTGAATGAAGGTACAAAATAATGTGTCACTTTTTATTTGTGTAAGGTCAGCAGCTGATGATGGAACTTGGTGTCGAGCACTGACTGAGTATGCCAGAGCATGTGCCCAGGCAGGAAAGCCACTTCATGGATGGCGAGAGCACTTCCAGCAGTGTGGTAATGCCCGTGCTCTTGTACTTGGAAATGCTGCTTGGTCGTTGGATTTTGAGAAGGGTGCCCTTCATAGTTTTACTTCTTTGCCTTTCGCCAGTTTTGGACCCATATTATCCTTAATGAAGCTATTAAGTGACTCGAACTCACTTCAAGGCTACATAAATGCAATGGATTTCCTCTTTAATATGTGCTATTTATACCGAATTTATTTAAAGCACTAAGCTTATTACTGTGTGATTCTTTAAGGTGATTAAGCATTTTTATTTTCATGGAGCTACTCTTTCAAATATTGTCAAAGTCTTCATGGCTTTGTGATATATAAAATGTGTCTCAGGAGTGTTAAAAATAAAATTAAATTACACTTGCATAAGACTTCATCTTACAAGTCACATAAAGTAAGTTTGAAAGAGGTTATCTAATTTGTTTGCCTGCCTGGAACCCAGGACCAAAACTGCGTTGTCACCCATGACAGAAGATTTCCCCTATGGTTCCAAAATATCTCTGTTAATTGGTGTTCTGACCACTTCTGGTGATGGTCTGAGTATCTAAATAGCTCTGCTGTGAGAAAGTGTGATTTAATATTATTCCTTCTTAAGGCACCTTTAATGGAGAGAATATATAAATATGTGTCAGTTCTCTGTGTGTTAGGAAAGCCATTGTTTTAGATAATGTTTATCTAGAGAACAGATAGTCAACTGATTTGCCAGAAAATAAGTACCTGAAAGAAACATGTGCAATCCATTTAAGCCCTGTGGCAGTAGCTCTACACCTTTTCATTTGTCTGTCTGTTTCTGTATTTCAGCCATTACCTGTGCTGACCCCTTGACCTACAGTGAATGCATCAACTGCTGCCCTGTTTCATGTCACCAGCAATCTCAGTGCATTGGCAGTGAGCTTCACTGCATTGATGGGTGCTACTGCCCAGATGGTGAGTTTTGCTTCTCAAAACCATATTTGAGTCCATAAAACTTTTAGTTTCCTCCCCAAGTTACACCCTTTATGGCCTGATTAGATTAAAGTGTTCCCAGGAGCTCTTTATAAACTGAGCACCAACAGAGTGGGGATACCTGACCTTGTTTTCCTAACTGACAAGAGCCTTTACCTCCCTATAAAATGTAGGAATAGGTTTTAGATCCACATTCTAGCTGTAGAGCTACACAATTTCAGTGAAAAATGGGGCTTGCTCTTGTTACAGGGCAGCCACCCTCCTGATTGGGGTGGTTGCTGAGTGATTTTTGTTGGTAGGGGGAGGATTATTTTGGTGGCTTGGGTTTATTTTGTTTTATTGTTTTTCCTGGATAGGGTGCTTAGGAAAGCTGAAAACCATGACATAAATGAAACTCATTCCTGTGGCCAGAAACAGGTTTTGATACAGAGGTTTTTAGAATGTTGTATGATTCTGGCAAGTGAGGTATTCAGCAGTGCTGCATATATCAAAACTTTGCCCTCATCACCCAATTAGATGTTGATATCCAATACCTAGAAATTGACTTCTGTTGGCTACATAATTCTATCTAAAAGGGGGCAGAAAAAGTTATGCCATGGATCTTCAAGTCCTGCCTCTTACATGTACCCTGATTATTTATAAGTTTAATCATATTTTTCATGAATTATGCCTTCTATGGTTTGGTAAAGCCTTTTTTGCTTTTGGTTCTCTGATCAGAAAAGAAGAATAATTATTATTGTAATAATGGAAAAAGAGAAAAAAAAATTCAGTAAAATAAGGTATAGAGGCAAAGATTTGTAAATGTGTTAAAAAATAACCCAAAGGTACTCAAAGCAGTATATTTGGGTTTGTTATTTTGTATGTGTGTGGTTTCCTCTGCCTCTCATCCAGTATTAAATATTTGTTATTTGCACTATGTTTCGTGTATCTCAATGAATTTAGTGACTTGATCCCTGTAATATAATTTATGTAATATAATTCAAATGGACTTTTTTTTGGTGAAAATTACTAACAAATAGTCTAGAGTTTTAATATCATACCTGAACACTTGTGTTGTTCTTGAATATAATTGTTAGTGCTCTGTCAGCCATTGGCATTGATATTTCACTTTTTCCTTGTCATTTTATTCCTTCCAGGCTTAATTTATGAAAATGAATTGTGTGTCAAGCCTATGGACTGTCCTTGTGACTACCATGGAAGTTTCTTTGAAATGGGTTCAGTGGTTTATGAAGAATGTAATAACTGGTTAGTAATTTTTCTTTTTACACTTTGAACCAAATCCTTTAATGATCATAAGAAACAGCTTCTTCAAGGCCTATTTCAGTTAGAAATTGGATAAACTTGGTACATGTTCGCTATTTCTACATAAAAAAATTGTTGTTCTATGTATGTTTTGCAATTAAGGAAAAGATAAACTATTAAGCTATTAATGTGGAAGAAGAGAAAATGACAAATATTGTAGAGAATACTGTAATATGTAGTGCTGTTTTTCACTTTTAACTCTGCCTTACAAATAAAAAGAATCTAGAATTCAGAATCTTAACAGGAGAACTACTTTGACTTTGTCTCCTGTTGGTATTGTCTCACTTGGACATCAAGAGCCTAGTATAATTGTGACATTAAGCTGCTGTTTTGGAATTTCTTAGTTAATTTTATAAATTGGAAAGAAAAATTTTTAAGAAGAGAAAGTATCTTTTATTGGATCACCTTAGTTGAAGAAAATGGATGAGTGTGCAGATGTGCAATTTTTTTTCCCCACAACAATTCTATCTTTAAAAGTCATAAGATTCACATTGCTTGTGTTTATTCTTCTCAAAGCCATGAATCCTTAACTTTCAAGATGGTTATTAAGGAGCTAAAAAGAAAGGATAGTGATACTGGATGCATGAATGAAATTTCCCGTGATCATGTGCTCATGACAAGCTTCCAGGCTCTCTAAAGACTGTGATAACTCTGTTGTCCCTTTGTAAGATTCAAGACACTTAGTGCTCATTCCATAGCGAAGGAATCCAGGAAGAACAACTGAGGGACAGCCTGGGTACAATTCACAAAACAAAAGTATGAAAACTTTTTGTTTTGATTTCAGCACCTGCATAGGAGGAAAGTGGATCTGTACAAATCTTACGTGTCCAGGTGTGTGAAAGTCTCAAATACTTAAATGTTTGATAACTCAATTCTTACTTCAGGTAAAATATTACTTTTAGGTCTTAATATGGTATTTTACTATGTAACTTGTATTTGTATTTCAATCTAGACACTCAGTAGATTAAATATTAAAATGATCTGGCTTATCAGTTAACTGTGTTAATGTTTCTGAAATTCAGTTTCATGAGCCACAAATCCACTACTCATAAGATAAGGATGACACACATTATTGCCTCCTTCTGGAGGAGCTGTTCAGGTACCCTGGCCTGGCATCAGGTGGGAACTCCATAACAAAAGACAGGAAAGGTTTAAGTTCTGAACTGTGTTCCTAATACCTGGTTGTAATATAAATACAATTTTATAAATTATAGAATGTATCAGAGAGTATGAACTCTACAGCAGTAATAACTGTGGAGAGTACACTGCCTTTACTACCTGCTTACCTGCATTATTTATTGTGCTTGTCAGCTGAATGCTCAGTGTCAGGAGACACTCATTTCATGACTTTTGATGGGCGCAAATACGCTTTCCAAGCCACCTGCCAATACATTCTGGCAAAGAGCCGCACGTCTGGAATGTTCACCATATCCTTGCAAAATGCTCCTTGTGGACAGGTGAGACTTGCAGCCTTCTTGTAATGTTTATATCCTGAAGGGTCTGTTAATTGGGGGGAAAAAAAAACATTTAAAAACAAAAGCAAGCTACAAGCCTGTGCATATGTATAGCTGATACTAAGGGTGCTAATAGGAGTGATTCTACATAACTTTCTATTTGAAAGTTTCTGATGGTGTATACAGAAGTCATCAAATATTTCGTCTGCCTTATATCCAAGACCCTCTTTCCTTTGTTTTGTATCTGCATTTCTGAGCATGTATTATAAAACTGTGTGTGAGGTATGGAACACTGGTAAGGTTTTTGACTACAGAGTTTCATTTTTATTGCAGTCTTGGAAGGGCTTATAATTTTCAGGAAGTTATGTCAAGATAGAACAGATCTTACAAATACATGCATGGTATGGGAAATGTAGTTGACTGAGCTTAGCTGTTTCTGGAATCAGGCTTTTCTCCCTGAGTTCTACATGTGCATGTAAGGGCAGGATTTGGCCCACATTTACATTAAGGTCATGATTACCCAGCTGCTGGCCTCGCAACAGGGGAAAGACTTTGTATCTTGGCCAGATTTATGTTCTATCTCCAATGGCCTTCTGTAATAATTTTTATTTAGAAGCAAGTGTACAGGCATTTGAAGTGTATATAGTCTTAAATATGACTTTGCTGTAATTCTAGGCCATCTATCTATGTTAGGCCCACATTATTATATAATTCACATAAAATCAGATTTAGTGCCGTTACTTTGTAGTTCTGTGGAGGTAACTACATTAGTTTTCTTTTGTGTTCTAAATAAATGTATGATTCTATAAGTCCTTTTACATTAATGATTGCAGTCACTCTTCTCTACAGTTTCTATTGTTCATGCACTTGAGATTTCCTTGGGGAAATGAAATGGTTATATAAGTTGTCATGCTACACTTTCTAAAGGCGTATTTCAATAGTCGTTTTCTATTTCTGCATTTTAACCTACTTCTCTGGATGACAAAAAAGACTTGAGTAGAAAGTTAGAATAAAGTTGCAGTGATAAGTTTATTATAATAGAAACTATTTATTTGCAATCCAGGTAAGAGATAGGAAACTGAATGCAGGGAGTGCCCTCATCTCAGTGGTAAAAGTTGTGAGGTAAGAAAAATAGCTTAACTGGATAGAGACCAAATATATTCTGAAACTCGATAATCCACAAATAAATGTCTCTTCTGTGGTTTCTAGGAGAAGTGTATCATAATACCAGGTGAGATATATGACAGGGCCTAGAAGTTACCACTTCGAAAAAGTGGATTCCTGGGTAGGGAATAAAATTACTGGTAAACACTCTAACAGCCTTTAGCTCTTTGAGATAGAAGTGTTACAGTAGGGACTAGGAAATGAAGTCTTGGGAAGGACACGCACACTTAAAAAACTTCTAGGCTTTAACCTTTGTGTGCATTATTCCTGTGATCCTGCTAGGATTTCCTCTTTATAGGAAGATTGAGGCTGTTTCAACATGTATTTCGTTGTTGTTACAATTCCTCCCTTCAAGTACATATTTGCGTTAGCTTGGTTTTATTTTAACAAGTTGGGCTGGCTTCATTCTGTGCTTACCTTGGAATCCTGAGGAGCTGATTAAGTTGGTATCATCTCAAAGAAATGAAAAATAAAAAGAATAGCTGTGAAACAAAACATAAACATAGGCATACATCTATTCAGTGTCATAGTCTTAGAATTTTGCAGCAGGGTCCAAGAAGCTTGAGGTAGGTGGTTGTGTATAGTATAGCTGAACTATGTCATGGAAGAAGAGTAAAGGAAATCCCCAGAGAAACTGTCTAGGCAACTTCTTTATCAAATGAGAGTTGAGGCCAAAGTGACTTCTTGCAGAAGCTCACAGCAAGGTACCTTTCAGCCCGACCTGTTGAAAAGCCCATCAATTAACAGAGCAAATATCTGCTGTGGTAATATGCAGAGTATGTATGTGGGTCTCATTCCCTTGTGTTAGGGAGTGTTCTGTGTACAAAACAGACAGAATTGTGCTTTTTGGTTTAGTTGTGCTTACTTTTTGTTGGGGAAAGTGATAACCAATCTAGTTGGCTCTCTGCAGCAGTGGTGACACTGCAGAGTGCCTTGCAGTAACTCTTGCATTTTTCTCCAGCCTGACTCAGTGACATTGCTTAATGTGTCTCTATGTCCAGGTGTTTTGTAGGTGAAAAAAACAGATTCTCTTGGCTTTTACTGCATGCTGGGCTTCATAGTTCACCTAGCCTTTAACAAAGGTAACCTGATGAGTCCCTAACAGGTATAGATTTTACAGAGGTTTTGAGTAAAGCATTCTGGATGTTAACAATCAGAGTAATCAGAGGATTATGGGATATGTCCCAGAGCTACATGCTGCTAATTTAATTATCGGTGTACAGGTAGTAAGGGGGTAGTGAGAACTGTTCGTGTAGTATAATGCAAAAATGTGGGGCTTCAGTGCAGCTATTCAAGTGTCTAATTATCAACCAGCTGGTACCACTTGGCAGAAGAGCTGCTTTTCAGTTCCCCAGGCACCCTCCATTATCTTTTTTTCCCATTTATAAAAATTAATGAATTGAAATGGGAAACTAAAAGATTTGTAATGTGGAATCTCATATTTCATGATGGTTTGAGATTTTATGTGCTTCTTTAAAAAAGCCTTATCACTCCCATCTCATTGAAGCAGACTAGAAAATGTGGAAAGAAAATACCTGGGGAGATTTTAGCTTTCTGAATCACAAAGAATCCAGTCATCCTGAGCCTTAGAGTTGGTGACATAAACAGTCATCAGGCAACAAGTTATTTCAAAACGATGTGAAATTTTGTTTAAGCACTTTCTGGAAGGAGAATCAGTCAAGTGATCAGCACAGCTTAACCTTATCTGAGTTTCAGATGGCAGCCTCACTGGCTTTGTAGTTTGCATGATGAGAAGGTCTTCTGAACATAGGGATTTTTTTTAAAGTGTCTAGTGAGAGAAATGGCCATTCCTGTGAAAACACCTGCCAAAAGCTGGCAGGGGCAGTGCTGTGAAAGAAACCGTCTATTGGAACAGAGAACAATTGTCAGGCAGAATTTCTCCTTCAGTTTAAGCCTCAAGGAAGAATAAAGCTTTTGTTGACACTGTGTAGTAATGTATATACTATGGAGGGTTGTTTTCTTGGTTCTCCTCTGCTCTGCATGCCACCTGACATTCTTTTATTTTCAGCTTTTTAAAAGACCAACCATATTGTCAATTTGTAGCCATTGTTGCTGAATGAAATGCACAGAAACCTAATTTCTTAGTAAAGAGGCAAGACAGCAAGATAAGCTACAAGTGTGGGGCTTCACAAAGCAGATGTCTGTCTTCACTCTCAGTCCAGGAGAGCTGGTTGAGCTGATGAAATATCTTCAGTTATTTTTATAATTTCCTATTTTCAAGTTTCATTTCATCTGCTGGTGAAAGATCAATGTTGCATTATTATCTAGAGACAGGGAAATTCTGTATGTAGTTTTTAATCTTTACACACCAAGGTGTGCACTTGTGTCCATAGTACTTGAAGATATGAGAGATGATCTGTTCTGTGCTAGTTCAGCATCTGTTAGAGCCACATGGTAGTGTCCAGAGATCTAGGAATGGTTTTCAATAATCAGGGCAGCATTTGAAGTCCCACTGAAAGTCAGAGTTGAATAAAAGTGTAAATCTTTGAGGTGAACATTCTGATCTCTTTATACTGTGAATGGTGCTGTTCACTGTATAACTTTGATATTTGTGCAGCTGTCCAAAGGTCATCTTAACTACATCTTTTTCAGTGCCTCTTTCAGCAATGAAGATGCTTAGAACTTTACTGTTTCATCATTAGTTATGGCTTCACTGGAGGCAGTGGGGCTGAATAATGCATCCTCCAACACCTCTGGTGGTTATTTCTTGGTTGCAGCACAGTTCCAGATACAATCAATGTGGAATTTTCTGCGGGGAGACCTAGACTGCTCTTTGACCAAGTGATTTCAGACATGTCTGTGTATGTTCTGGTAAATAAGACTATTTTGAATATGTGCTGAAAATGGTGTTGATAAGAGATGTTTTTTGTTAGGACATTATGAAATATCAAAGACGCATAATTGAGATGAGAGTAAGATGAACAAATAGTGTGACAAGAGTGGACCCAGTTTTTGTCATTGCTCAGGAATACCTGTTAAATGGTTAGAAGGTCTTGCAGTGAAGGAGGCTGAACAGAAGAACCAGCAATTGGGTGCTTCCCCCTTTTTTCTGTAGATAGCAGGAAACGGACAGTCTCTTTACTTTATCCAGCCACACTAGGCCAGTGTAAATAAGCTTGTGTCTCAAGCTATGCTAAAAAGGTTTGAGTGTAGCAGGAGTGGCAGAAACCTAATTTCTTTCTAGATCAATGAGAAAGTAAAGTGTGGTCTGGGATTCTGATGTCTTTCAGCATGTAGCAAGGTCAATGCTAACATGCTGAAATTCGAGGCATGTCTTGATCCACCTCTGTGCCTGATTCTCTTTGACAGACCATTTTTCTTCTTAAAAAATTAAGTAGTGATCAAATTAATTCTGTTAAGAAAAATCTGTTAACCTGCTCTAATTAATATACATACTTTAACAAGCATTCTTTCCATATTGGCATTGGAAGCCAAAGTACCTGTAATTACTCTGGAAGGTGGAAGTGCTGTTCTGGAAACTCTGATTGTAACTGATTACTGTTAATCATCTACCTGACTTGATTCCATGTTACTTAATAGAGGTGTATTTGCTGTAGAATTTCAGTTAATTAGCTGCATTTGGTACTGCTGACAATTCAGTTTCACTGAAGAGTGTGGGTGTAAAAAAGCAAACAAGCTTGGTCTAGGATTTTTTTTTTGTGTATATTTCATCCAGACTGCAATGTAGCATTCCTACACATGTTTTCTTTTCTATATGACATTTTGACTTGGAGAAGTGAAATGCAAATAAGAATAAGCAATGGTAGCAGCAAGAAGCAAGCTTGGTCAGTTGAATGTGGTGATACTGAATGCTGTCATGATGCTGCCTTTCTCCCATCAATAATCATCCAGGGACCTTATGAATATGCTCTACTCTACAACTCCCCTCAGAAATAATTAACTTAAATGCCGTTTTAAATTAAGATTCACAAGATGTCTCTGTCTTTCATTTATGGTGGCCTTAAAAGAGTTTTATATCTTAAAATATGCTTTAAAATAAGCTGGGTATATCAGAACACGTTAAAGTACAACTCTGGAGTTTGGTGCACTGCTCTGTAGGTAATGCAGCATTTTTAGTGAGCATCAACTCAGCCTCAGTGGGTCTTTAATCAGGTCTTTAATCATGCATTGAGGGTGTCTTGGTACTAAGCTATGTGAAAATTGTTTAAATTTCTCTTCCCAAATCCCACTTCTGTGCTGTATTTGCAGAGCAGGTTAGTATTATTAAACACATACGGGAAATCATTCAAAATACTGAATTTTCTTACTTAGCTGTAAAGCTGCATGCTTTATAAGTGCACTCTGCTAAGAAGCAGGGTATAACTTAAAATTTTCAATCCCCACTAAGTATAACTTTGCTTGTTTGTTTTGCTCTCACTTGCAGAACCAGGATGGATCGTGTATCCAATCCATCAGCCTTATCCTAAAGCAGGACCCCAAGAGGCAATTGACTCTGACTCATTCAGGAGATGTTTTGATCTATGACCAGTACAAAATTAACCTGCCTTATGCAGATGGTAAGGAATAAACCATATAAATCTAACCAAACACTAGAGCAGTATTTTAATGACATTTGTGCATGTTGTGATACTGTCAACATTGCTAATATACTGACGTTAAAAGGCATATTTTAGTATCGTTATTTCTTAATAAATGCTTCACAAATTAACTTTTGATGTACTTTTTACATTAATGGTAGGAGTTGTGCAGTACCTGCATCAGGCTAGTTGTCTCTTATGTTAAAATTGTGTTTATTTTAAAAAGTCCAGATGCCATCCCTCACATTTGCAAGGTTTGTTAGTTCTTGCCTGAAGGGACCTTCTTTCCTCTGATTCTTGAACCGAATCATTTCTTCTCCCATTTTTGTAAGCAATTTGTAAATTTAAGCAGAAAGAGCGCTGTTGCCCCTTAGAGATGAGCTATAGATTTTCAGACCAAAAATTTATTTTGTTTCTTTTTGTTTTGAGTTTTTAAATCTCTCTGTCCTGAAGATGTCTGGCATTCTACATAGGAATATGTGATTGTGAGATCTAGTGTTATCTTTAATGACAGTTCAATATGCAGATCATTAGTATGTTTGATATATGCAAGGCCTTGGTGCTTTGGGAATTTCACAAAAAAGGCTTTAGCATAGGAAGCATGTTCCTGGTTTTAGGATTAGTTTGTCTACAAAAAATGGTCTGCAATCTTTATATCTTTAAATTGATTTAATTTACTTTACCTTTATGGATATTTCAGTGAACTGAGTGCCTTTTAAAAAAGTATAGTGACTCTCACAATTTTCTTGTTTTGTTCTTAAAGTTTGAATCAGTATAACCTTTCATGAGAAATCAATGTTTAGAGGGAAATAGGGCCTTAACAGGAAAAAAATATAACTTACATAAAAATGATATAAACCAAAACCAGTGTAATGACAAGAAACAAAATGAAAATATCAAGCAGGTTTCCTTTCCCTTTTAACAGTCTCTGTTTTTACTCACCAGAGTTATTTGAAATACGGCAACTCTCCTCAGTATTTCTGCAAGTAAAGACACAGATTGGATTGCAGATCCTCTACGACAGAGAAGGACTGAGGCTTTACCTTCAAGTGGATGAACGGTGGAAGGATGACACTGTGGGCCTCTGTGGAACCTTCAACGGAAACACAGAGGATGATTTCCTGTATGCACAGCTGCAACATTCCTATCTGCCAGTATATGAATGTCTGTACTTAGAGTGGTAGATCACATGTGTGCTGAAGCTGAAAGGATAGATACTAAGAATCATTTATTTTGAAGCTTTTCATTAGTGAGATAGATAGTAGGGTTTAGTTTGCTAACAGAAAATCTGTAGCTTCTGCTACAGGATATCAAGCCAGATTTTGCTCAAAGTATTTTAATATAAAACTCTGGTGAAATGTACATGATGCACAAGGGCTATTTTACTAGAAAAATGTCGTCCAAAATATGGAGTGGCCTACATAAGGAATTTTCTGCCTCTGTGCAAGACTCTATCTCTTTCCAGCTCCTGTTTTCTCCTGCGAGTCCTAATCTGCTGTCTCTGACAGAGCCTCCATTGTTCAGTGCCTGCAGAGCAGCAACAGGAACTGGCTGCTCCCTGAGCTTCCCTTCCTTGGGATGCAGTGAGAGGTGGTCACAGCTGCCCAAGCACCACAGTCAAAATTGCGGTTTGCCCAGTTTCTTTGCAATGTATTTCTCACAGATACTGAAGAACAAATTGGCTTCCAGTGGATTAGAGTAGCCTAATGGAGCTGGTAGAAGAACATGAATTTAGGACACAACAGGATATAGTTCTTTTACCACGATAAAATAAGGAAGAGTAGGAGAACTTATTCTCTCAAGACTGTTGGATTTTTTTCTAATTCAAAACTAATTGAAAAATGGAAAAGCTTTCCATTATATTTCCAGTTTTAAAAGGCATATATACACACAAATATACCAGTGGAATTTTGAACAATTTTTATTTCACCAGTTAAAACATGTTATCAGACTATTATTTATAATGAGACTAGGAAATACATAGCATCTCAGTGAAGCGATATTATTTATGTAAAAACAGTTAAAATATTTCTGTTGGACAAGTAGTTTTGTAGTGTATTTTTGATGACAGTCTTTGGATTGCTCTCATGCAAGTGAGCAGCTGTTCAATGGTTGGCATTTGTGAAAAAAGCCCTTAAACCTGGGGACTTGGGAATTGTGCTGAGACATGACACAGACTATGGTGTACAAGCACCTTGATACGTAGACAAACCTGCTCCACAGCAGATTTGGGAGACTTGCCATAGGCAGTGGTGTCTTTGCAACAGCTTCACTCCCAGCTGCTTTTCCAGTGACAAAACTGCTGATTGTGTGCCTATTGCAATTTTTTCCCTCAAGTGTAGCACTCCATATTTAAATGCACAGTCTTGATTGTTCTCTCTGTATGATGTGCCTTGGTTATTTTGATCAAAGTCTTTATCATTCAGCTTCTATTACCTGGGCCTCATGGGTATCTGTTCAATTGCTTTTGCAGTTACATTTCTGGATCCTTGGATGTCTTTTCTTTTCTCTTTCCTGAAAGGAAAAATTACCTGGGAAATCAGCAAAAGACAGGAAAGTATAGGTAGAGGAGAGATAAAAGTTGAATCAGATATCACTAAGGAACCAAAAGTACAATAAGGGAGTTCAAACTATCAGGACAGTGATGCTCCTGCCTCTCTTATAAAAATGGAATTTGGTTTATTTTGATCTTTTCTTACTTAAAAAGTCTCTTGAGAACATCTCATTTATTTCTGGGTCTTTACCTGGAAAGAAAGAGGAGTCCTGAAACTTACAATTACAGTTTTACGGGTAAGCATCTGAGAATCTGGAACAGTGAAACAGGAGCTTGAATCAGAGGGTGTAAGAACAGAGACCATTCTGCAAATTCACTATACCTTTTCTGACTGACTTCTGTTTTGTAAAAGATCTCCAGTTGGAGTAACAGAAAGCACTCCAGAGCTGTTTGGGAACACATGGAAAACTTCATCGGCGTGCGTTCTTGTGCATGATAGTTCCCAGGTGGATCCGTGTGATGTTCATCTGCAGGCAGGTGGGCAGTGAAGGCCAACTGTTATTGACAAATGCATTTCTGCTTAGTCCATCTGTCTCCTTTTTACTTGTTGGATCAGGTACAGTAATAACCAGTCCTACCCATTAAAGTCCTACCTAGGGGTAGTATAGAGGCAGCTGAGTTCAATCCCTTAAAAAAATCACATTGTGTATTGTTTGAGGATTTTGTAATACTTGCAGAGGCACTTGAAATACATCAGTTTTATTTCTGGTTTGCAGTTACACTGTGTTAAGTTAGGCATCCATTAAAGTTTAGTAGTATGTCTTGTATTGGGATGCTGCTAGTTAAGATGGAGACTCAAAACTATTGCAGTATTCATTTTTGAGAATACTGAAAAAAACCTAAATACTTGATTTAGTTGTCTACTGTGGAAGAGAATGAGTGGAAAAAAGATGTTTATGCACTGCCAGCCTATAGATTTAGCTGAAAGGATCCATTTGGGTTAGTATGCAGGTGGTTGGTGCCATGAGGACCACAGATCATCACCCTTTAATAATGATGAACTTTGTAGATCATCAGTTATATCCCTTTCACAGTTCCTATCACTTCTTGTATTGGACACTACACACTTGTGAAGACACAGAGGTAGATCATTAAGCTTTTTGTCAGGTCTCCTTCCACAACATCACCTGTCTTTTGAGTATTTACACAATGTGCAGCATCAAAAAGCTGCCTTCTTGGTAACAGATTTGAACATGAATGTTAGTTCTTCTGTACAGCTGTATAGTTATCAAAGATAAAAAGGTTTATGTGGCAATAGTATATAACCATGATCAGTTGCATTGTATAGAAGACACTTTTTGTTCCAAGTCTTTTTAAACTCCCTCACTGAAACAGTTTTTAATCTGTTATTTGTGTAGCCTCTTATGCAGCGGAAGCTTGTAGCATCCTTACGAAAGATCTTTTTGCTCCATGCTACCCCTATTTGAGTCCTGTTCCCTATTTTGAGCAGTGCAGAAGAGACACTTGCAAATGTGGACAGGCTTGTTTTTGCTCTGCTCTGGCCCATTATGCTCATCATTGCCGAAGGTTTGGAGTTGTAATAGATTTCAGAGGAGCTGCCCCAGATTGTGGTGAGTTTACTTTTACTTCTAGACTTAAATAATTACTGCTTGAGGACTTTAGAGACAATCAGAAAATAAAATTAAATCAATACCGTCTTTAAAAAGAGAAAAAAATTAATTCTAGCATGATCTTTTGCATGCAGGACTAGGTTATTTTTTATCAAGACAGAATTAGTACCAGTGTTCTTAGAGGATTCTTCCTTTATAGTTTACTTTCTTTTGTTCTTTGAATTATGAAACGTTATAATGATCTTTTAAGTAGTTGGAGGGCTTCAAATGTATACAGAATACAAAACATGTCTGTCCTTCTTATATAGCATTGCATATCTCATCCCATAGAGATATTACTCATGACCAGCATGAATAGATTTCTTTTCCTTGTAGATGCTAGGTTTATCTAATTTTTTTTAATTAAGAAGAAGAATAATGATGATACTTAGCAGTTTTAGTTGTATTACTGTTGACTTCTGCGGTCTTACTGTGTCTTGGCTTATTCTCTTACTGTCAGTGACACTGAAATACACAAAGTGTTGAAGCAAGAGTTGAAACTTAGTATTGTGGATCTTTAGTTTAAAATGAATAGAAGAATATAGACTATATATATCTTTAGAGATAAAGATAAAGGTGACATCTGTTACCTACTCCATAAAGCCTCACAAGAAAAGGAGTGGGATAATACTAAATTCTTTAGTTTATATTAACTTGTAGTGATGTGAAAGATATTGATAGGACATATTGGACCCTCACATACATTTTTTTAAAAAGTATAAAATTGGAAACACTATCAAACAACCTGAAACTGACAACTCTGATGTAGGTCTGGCTCTATTAACAAGTCTGAAAATCTTTTCTAAGGAACATTCAAGAACTTAACATTTAGCAGTTGTCATCACATCATGTATTATTCATGTTGTAATGCATGATAAAGAAGATTAAGTTGGTCCAGCTTAAGCACCTCAAGCTGGAGTATCTGTATATATATCTGACAAGACTGGCTTGTTTGCATTTATTATGGTGTGAATGGCTGTGTCCACTTATGATTAAATGAGTAATTTGATTTTATTTTACTTTTCTGGTAGCAAGTATAATTTTCTTACAGTATATTTAAAAATTCGTGCTTGTAGCATGACTTAAAATATGTGAATCTGTTAGTATTTCAAGAGCTTCAGACTTTTTTTAGTAGAACATTATAAGATATATATATATAAAAGAAAATTTAATATGATATTGTGCAACATCCACGAACTACATGTGATTTATTTAAAGCTTTTAAGGTTTTTTTAAGGTGCTGTGCATTTTCAAAAGGCTATGCACAAGAGCCAAGTATTTTCAGAGTTAGAGGCAAAAAGGCTTCAGCTGTTCAGTTTCCACAGTGTAAATCTGGATTAACTGCACAGACTCATTGCACTTGTTATTACTGTGGATTTACATCTGTGTAGTTTACACAGCATAGTGCCAAGATAGCAATTTTAGTGGAATTTATTGGGAACGAAAGAATGGATATGTTTGACAGAAAACTGTTGGGAGGTACCTGAGTCTCTTGCGCTGTAATTCGAGAGATTCGTTTTGTTTGGGCAGCTCTTTCATGTGGAGATACAAAGGAGTACAGTACTTGTGTATCTACCTGTGGCAGAACCTGCCAAGCACTGTCTGTGCCAGAGCCATGCAGCAGTGATTGTGTAGAAGGCTGTGCTTGTCCCTCTGGAATGTATTTGGATACCAAGACTGAGCGGTGTGTACAGAGGTGGGTAAAGTTGCAGTTTGGATAGTCACACTCGCTGTTCCAGACCACCACATTTGCAAGTCAGAGTGGGAAGCTAATAAACATGTACCCTTGTAGATGATATGCATCTGTAAACTTGGCAGGGTCTCTAGAATTATACAGAACTGATGGCTGTGTTGATCAAAAATAGCTTTTCTATAGCATGTACACTCATCCAACATCATCAGTTCTAGTTGTTACATCCTATCTGGGTTTGGACATAGAGACAAAACATAAGGTTCCACTTCCCTGCTGACGTGGTTTGAAATGTGCTTGAGTTGTATGGCAGTATTGAGATCAATTTCTTGCATTAAAAAAAACCCAACAAAACCCAGAAGAACCACAAAACCACCAGCTAACCAAAAAGACCTCGCCAAAACCAACAAAGCAATCAACTGAAATTTGAACAGCAGTTAAGTCATGGGAATTTTATTTTCTTTCTTCAGTTTGGGTTAAGTGGTTACATGTTTTTTCTCTACTCCAGAAATGAATGCCCATGTTATTTTCAAGGAATTGACTATCCCCCTGGAGAAAATGTCATGACATCTTTAGGCAAATGGTAAGATACAAAACTGTGTTTTCACATAATGAAACTGTGTCACTTTTTAAAGAGCTCTGTGAAATCATTCTGGTTAGTTTGTTGGGTTTTCTTTTTGTTGTTTTAGTTATTTTTAATGAAACCTACAGAATAAACCTGCATCAGTTTTCTCCGTGTTTGACAACGGTCCTTTAGAACTTAGACTTTTCAGGCTGCTGTGCTTTGTAATGCAATATATTGAAGTGCAAAACAGAAAGAAAAGCTACAACAATTTCTTATATCCATACTAATGTGGAGAGCTTCAGAAAACCTCAGACATTTCCCGTCTGTCCATAGATTTTCATTGCTATTTTCCCTCTCTTCACCAGATTCTAAATCCATTTATGAAAAATTATTAAGAATCTGTCCTCCACTAGTATAGAGTCATTATAGAAGAGCAATGTAGCTTTTATCAACTAAGAAACAACACAAAAAAACCTGTCAGCTGCAGCCAATGGTAAATAAACATCTCTGTTATTGTTCCTTACATTTGGCATTTGTTCTTGTCCTCTTGCTCTTCCATTTGCATCATGACAGCCATGACATTAAAGAAGAAAGCTTGTTAAACAATCCTGGCTGCTGCCAGATGCATCCTTTTCAACAGTTATTTCTGTCTGGAGAAGGCTAAGTAATGTGGATGACAAGTTCTGTAAATAAGAAGCTTTCAGAAATAATATCTGAGCTCTCACTGCCTGTATCAGTTGTTACAGCACTTAATTAAAAGCAGAGCAGACGAAATTGTGTCTGTGATAGATCAGTGTACTACTTTAGTTTGCTGTAAAGGCCATATTAGAGATTGGTGTTGTCAGACACCTACTGCAATGGGGGCACTTAATAAGCACACACAAACTCATTCTTACTCTTGTCAGCAGTCCATAAATACTGATTATTATAAATCGATATCTTACTCATTTAGTTAGCTTAGTTTTACCTTAGGGCAGATTCCCTGGAGGGTGCCAGGCAGCCCATTCTGCATATGGGGCTGTGCAAAGGCTGGGTGCACTCTTGCCTACCCTCCCAGTGTATTTTTGTTTACAAGAACATGTGCCAAACAGCACTGGCAGTGAAGGGAAGGGGCTTCTCCTGGTAAAACTATAATCTTCATCCTCAAAGGTCTAGTTCAGCTAATTTTGCTGAGCAGTGTGATGGATATATGGCTGCATGCAGGTAATGTGATCATCCACAAATGTAGTTTTAAAAAAATTACTGTAGACAAAAATCCTTTCTTTTGATTCCAGTGGAATTCTTTGGGATCTGGCAGCTTATGTTTAATTTCAATGTGTTAATAAAAATCTACTGGTTTATAACTACTAGAACGTTAGACAGAATTAGAGATCTGTGTCTCCCATTTAGTCATGATTTTTGCTTGAGGTGTTTTGATAAGGCTGTATATAGATCTTTTGGGAGGAAAGGCTTTCAAATGTAGAGGTACAGACTGTCAGCTCCTGAGACTTGCCTTGTGCTAGGTAATACATTAGGAATCATGTAGGAACACGTGTGGATGAACTGGAAAAAAAATACTGTGTTGAAGTTTTTTTATCTGTCACTTTGTTTTTGTTGGAAAAAAAATTATGATCTTTAATATATTGTCCCTGACGTTTTTCCTCTCAATTGCTTCTTTTTTGGAACTTCCGCTTTCCAACTGGAATTTCTTCTCGTGTTTGTCTGTGGAATAGCTTTTCTGCTCTGTTGCTTTCAACCAGTTCTTCAAAATATTCATTGATGTTATATCAGCATTGGAGTTGCCTCTCTCTCAGTTCCCTTTGGTACTGCTTTTCCTGTTAGCTGAGTGATACTGTGCAGTCCTTGAGCACTTTTCCTGCAGGGCTTTGGGGTCCAGTGTGTTCACAGAGAGGCTGTAGCACATACAGAATTTGATTCTGGATCTGCTGAGTAGCCGTAGGAGTCCTGGGGATGCCTTAGCCATTGCAAAAGAATGGGAAAACAGTGCTGGATTTCATGGACTCAGGTTCTCTAGCAAAGACCAGGACCTGAAACTAAGCCAGCACTGCTAGTTTTCCCTGACAATGAGTTGCAATAGGAGCTGCTACCATTTTAGAAGAGTACTGGATTATTTTGGCTCAAATTAGAAAGGAGCAGACAGTGTTAGGTTTCTCAGTACTTCCCTGCATACAGTATCTTGTGAGGATTGAGTTTTATGCAGTTTTGAATCATTTCATGTAGGGGAAATGTGTTTTGGGAAGAAGTATAGGGGTATATTCCTGTACATATTTTTTTGTCAGCCCATGCATTTTAGCTCATAATAACATTATGCATGAAGTGAAAGTTTGAAGTTTAATTTATGTTCTTTGTGTTAAGGCAATGCACACTTTATCCACAGTTGTAACGTTCATTGCAAACATTTGCAAAATTCTTTTGTATTGATTTATACTGCATTACTAAATAGAATATATGAATATTTTAGATCTTCCTGGCTCTCACTACATCTTCGTGTATTTCTATTGCAGCCATTGCAGGGATGGAGTAATGAACTGTGATAACAACATAATAGGTGAGTGAAGAGAGAGGGAAAAGATACTTCAAGTCCAATGAATACATTTCCTCCAATCTCTGTGGAATCCCTTGTCTGAAGTAGAAGATATTGTAATGTGTACAAATTAACTTCCAGGAAGTTGTGTGATTGAAAGTAATGCTTCTGCTTTGTACCAGCCTAACTGTTCAAAATACTGTTAAATCTGAGCAACTTTTTTTTCCCTCAGTACTTTAAAATATTATTCTTTTTAGACTGCTAATGTAGATAAGCTTAGCTGCAGGATAAACAGCCGACCTTTAGTAGGGCAAACAAAGGTTAGCTTTGCCCCAAATAATATGAGTGCAAAACCTGAACACTGGCAGTAATTTTTCACATATGTTTTCTTTCTCTCCAGAAACCCTGACTAATAGAAATATGAAAAAAACCTTATTTTGTCATACTTTGCAAGGCAATGTAACAAGGGCTTTTTCTATTACAATAGATTTCATATGTCATGAAGTATTACAGTTCATACTCGTGTTATGATTCTCATTTCATTTCAGTGAGAAAGACATTTATTTGAGGTTTCCATTATGGAATTGCCTACCCCTTGGCTAGAAATCTGTTCCCCATGCACTTAAAGTGGGGGTTTTATGGATTTTTACAATTTTTCCAGAACCTCTCTCCTTAACAATTAATTAAGCAAAACCCCAGCAACTGACCAAAACCAATTCAAAACACTGACACTACTTTTTGTGTACACAGTATACTCTGTGTGCTGAAAAGCAGCAGTGCAATAAAGTTACTTTGTTCATAGTCAGTGGCTCCAGCATGGCAAGTCACTTGTAGGTCTCAGACCCTTTCTTGATATTTTTTTCCTTTTTCTTGTTTTTTCTGTTTCTCTGTTGGCAGTACTTTGCATTTCTGTTTTGGAGGACCAATTCCTGACTAACAGTTCAGAAAGTCATGTCCCTTACTAAAAGGATATGTTGTTGTCAGTGTTTTGTATGAGAAATATAGGTGTTCTATGGAGTTAGCTATTTATAGGAGAGGCAGCTGTTATAATATTGCTGGATGTTACATTTCTGTGTTACAAATCCTTATTGCACGCGTTATTTACAGAATATAAAATTTCAGGTATGAAGACTAAAGCATCTGTCAATTCCCCCCCCAGCACACAGCTGCCCTGTTGGACAGATTTATATTAACTGCAGTAATCCACAAGTGGATCCTGAGCTCAGCAGAGAGAGAACTTGTGAGAATCAGCTGCTAAACCTCACTTTCTCAGCACACCTTCCTTGTGTGTCAGGTTGTGTCTGCCCACCAGGGTGAGTACGGACAGATTTGCGTCTTTTGGTGCACAAACATGATTGAGTAATTAATTCTGCTGAGGATTTCTACTCAGTAGAATTCTACTTGGAGAATTTGAGGTATCAAAGGGTGACCATCAAGCTTGTGAAGGTTTACACCACGATACTGCTTCTTGAAGTCATAATAAATGCTAAACAAGAGACAAGTGGAGTTAAATACTCCATACTAATATGATCAAAATAACAAGAATATAGAAATGGCATTGAAATAATTTGATTCAATCCATGTGTAAAAGTAGAATCATGTTTATCTAGATTTTTTTTCAAATATCTAACCTCTTATTTCAACATTTGCCTGAAGGAGACAAGTTTATTTATTCATAGGCAGAATTTCAGCATTTTTTCCCTCAAAAGGATCCCTTAAATCTTGGGGATTTATGCTGACAATGTACAGATAAGCTGTTGTAGAATCAAGTGCTGTATTGCTGAGAGATTTTTGAATATAAAAATAACAATAACGTGTTTAAGTTATGCTAGTCTTGATGGGATTTATTTTCTTAAGCACATAGCCTGAAGTTTTTTAGTGTTATAACGCTGAAATTATTGCTTATACCTTGAGAATCTCCTCAAAACAAAGAGTAAAAGCCAGACCTCATTTGAACTGTGTTGAAACAGCTCAGCTGAAGTCTGTGCACTCATACTGAGTGATGTATAGATATTTCTATCTCATGATAAAATATTGCTACTCAGGATTTTGGGATTTTGCTTTAATACTCAGAAACATGAAATGTCAAATGGTTCACATGGCATGGAACTTGTAATTAGTTGAACTCACACTACGGTATGATGGTGAAAAAGCACTGTAATAAAGTAGATTTTGAAATTAACTGGAGGCAGATGTTTTCAGAACTGCAGGAATTCACCCTCTTGGACCAGGCTGACACTTCGAAGCTACTTTCAGCAGCACTATATGGCTGGCAACTCAGATCATACAAACTTTTTATTCTCTGCTATTTTGCTGTGCATAACCTCTGAGCTTGTGATCTCCACTGCTTCCTGGTGTAAGTTAGGTCTGCAGTGTAAGCAACTAATTTTTTTTTTTTTAGCATTGGAAGACTCAGTGTCAAGTGTTGGTGATCCCAAAGCTCTGATAATATGATTATAAGAGGAATAGTGTTACAATTTACTAGGGACAAAAATACAAAATTAAGAAGTTTTGTCTTTACTGTAACTTTGGCAAACTGAATTCTGTTCTCCTATGGCTGTTCACTGCCTGTAGAGATACTAACACAGAATTACATGTTTTTTTTGGGGGAAGGGGTTCTGTTTGTTTGTTTTGGGTTTCTTGTTTGTTTGGGGTTTTTTTTGAGGAGGTGTGAAGGGAGAGGTTTTTTTGTTTTTCAGGATTTTACTCTCAGTGTTGCTTAAGGTAGAACTAGGATACTGTGTTACAAGCCTGGGGTTTGAACTAGTAATGTCAGTCTGTACTGATGAAGTAGAAATTAAAGTCACTTGCAAATTTGTCAACACTGATATTTTAAGTATTCAGCTCTAGTGGTGCTAAATTTCTTATCTATTTATGTTTTTATTTGAGATTGTTTTAGGGAAAATTAAGATGATCATAAAGCTGTGTGGTTTTTTGGTGTCCTTTTGGAAAAGCGAGAGACTTATGCTATGTATTAACTTGGCAGGTTTTTTTATTTAGGTAATGGATCTTAATGGTTTAGGAAGTTTAGTAAGAGTTGCTTTTGGATAGAAGCTGGATCAGAAAAGCCCTAATGTTTTAAGTCAGTCACTGAATTCACACTACAATGATTAATGCAGCAGATTGAACACAGTAGAGCCAGAGTCAATACAGCACAGTAATGAAAATTTTTAATTAAATTTTTGGAAGAGAAAGATGGGTGAAATACCATTCCTTTTACACAGTACCTCATCCTGTGTTCATGTCAGTTCAAGCAGTGCAGGATTCAAATGCACTGTGGATTAATGCAACTTTGAAATCACCTTTCTAGGCTATCAATTTTTACTAGTGAAATAGAAAACTGAGGTGACATTGTCCACTTTAAAAGGGTAAAGCAGCCATGGAATTTGTTTGATCTTAACATTAGTCCTTTACCTGAAATAACAAGCTTCATTCCTTTATCCTTTTGTTCCTGTTTGAGATCTTGCATCAGTTTATCTTGATTAATTACACGTAAGCTAAGCTGATTTAAGTAGTAATGAAATCAGTTTAATGTGTTTGATTAATTGATGTAGGTAAACTAATTTAAAAAGTGAGTGAAGTAAAGCAAATATGTCACAACTGAGAAAACTGTATAGGAAGCTGTGTTTTTCCAGGGGGAGGACCTTTCTGATCTGTTTAATGGGGTAATTATTCCTTGGTGATACACTGAAAGGAATTTAACAAAAAGAGAAGGAAAGAACCTGTTTTCACAAAAGTGGTGTTAGGATTTCAAGGGGGCAATATTCTTGTTTTGCAGTCTGTTTTCCTAGTATCTGGAGTCTGAAATATTCTTTCAAATACTTAACTACTTCTAACATTCCTTCTTTTTTTGTGCTTGTAGTACAGCTGTGCTTCGTTCTTTTCCCTCTGCAGTGAGTAAATTAAATGCAAGTAACTATGCTTAAGTAAATATAAATTTACAGGAGATCATTCTATGGGTTGCAGTTCTTAAGGCACAAAAATTGATGACATATTTTCCATCTATTTTAGTAAGCCTTTGAAATCAAACATTAATTCTCCTGGAACTCACTTTCTAAAACTGGTTCACCCTACTTTGCCTGGCATATTAAGTAATTTTTAATACTTTATTTATATTTTTTCTTACTGGTTTACATCTGTCACTTTTTAAATGGAAATGTCCTATATTTTTGTGTTGCATTTCAAAAAATTAATACTCTCTCAGTGCATAATTTTTCAAGTACAACATTTGAATTACATTTTCTGCTTCTGCCTCTCTATGAATCAAATGCTTTTTCCCTCCTTTACCAAATGTGCATGATCTGACAGGGAGACAGAATCTTTAATCAGACTGCAGAAGAAACAAGGAGAAAAGACAGAGTAAAAGAAAAGGAAGGGAAAAACCAGTAGTATCTTCCTACATTCCTGCATGCTATGTGACATGTTTGCTACAAATGGACATATGCTGCTTTGTGCCTGTCCTGTTCCATTGGTTTTCCATGGTCTCCAATCAGACCAGTAATGATCTCCAAAACAGCTTCTGTTCATTGTTGCTTGCAGCCTGCTCTTAGTGTTGCTGTCAAGAAAAGCCCTCACATTCCTGAAGGAATTACTTGTGTTTTCTCACTTCCCCCACAAACAGGATTTTACCCTCTGACTGCAGCATGAGTTGGATTTAACTGATCTATACTTTATAGACTGTACAGGATAAAATTTACGCTGTATTTGCAATATATATAGTTTTGTGGGGGTGTTATAATGGTTGGAGTTAATTATCTTAGAGGTCTTTTCCAGCTTAAATTGTTCTATGATTCTAAGCAGAGCCCTGTCAGATTTTTGAAGACAGGCACTTTTATTTGGACTGAATCAGTCAGATTGTTTAATAATATACATCAGTATTTGTTTTAGATCATGTTGTCCATTCATGTCTATAAAATAGACAAATTTGCATGTCTATGTTGTATTAATTCAATCTTGCTGGAAAAACCTAGGCCTTCCAGCCCCTAAATATGAGTAATAAATACAAATTCTGAGAGTTATATCATTAGCTTGAAACATATTGTCTCAAGTGCAAATAGTAATGTTTTCTATTGCTTCTGTTGCATCTGCCTATTAGATCTTCATCATTTATTCCCTTTTATGGGAAATTCCCTTTTATTCCCTTTTATCTATAAGCTATGTTAATTCTACCAACCACTACACAGTTAACCTAGATCAAGGAGTCTCTGCTAACTTTGCAGTATTGTGAAAGTTTAGTAAATTGTTGTCATGATTAACTTTTTTTGAACTTGAAATCACGACCAAACTTCTCTTCCTAATCATGCTTATAAAATGGGTTGTAATTTTCTCCTTGTTTCAGTGACTTTAAAATTTCTGCTCAATGTTAATACTGGAAGGGAATAGAAAGTTAATTCTCAGCTGGCTGGTGGTAGTGGTTATCTGTACATCCAGGTCACTTGATTTTTCCCAGCTCAGCAACATCCAGTACCTCACTCAATATTTTATAGAGTGTCAACAGACTGACCTTAAAAAGAAGGCAACACCATTTTAGAATAACTAAGAATGTAGTGTACTCCATTTTCCCAAGTATATGTATTTATTTTTATGGCCTGTGAGTCCGTTTGAACCTCAAGAGCACAAGGCAATTGTATTGAAGTTTTCTTTGTTCCTTGCACTATATGTTTAATTGTTTATAACTATGTGAGCCACCTTTTAAAGCCAAATATCTGACAATTTTTTTCTCATGTTCATTTAGGAAAAACAAAAACATTCCCTCTTTCCCCCACCCCCACACCCTTGAGATAACTGTTACTATTTATGACAGAGAAGAATATCTTTTGTGCTAAAACTGGACTCTACTAAATTTGAGGAAATTTAACATAACAAGAATTTGTCTGTTCCTTTTTTTTCCATCACTTATTGCTCTCATAAAATATATAAATGAAGGGATAGTAAATTCAAAGTTGTAGTATTCAGTAACTGTAATGAAGTTTTCTAACTAAGGAATATCATGCCAGATTTTCCTTCCAAACATTTCTAAATTATCATTGCATTTCTGTGGTATGTATCAAATGACATGTAAGGAGCTTAAACACATTCTTGGAAGGTTTTTTTAAAATAAAAAAAGAAAACATATTGCTTTCTAATTTTAACAAAGAGGATAATGAATGTTGTATTGTAAATGTGCCTATGGACAAACAAACCTGTTAATGGGGGAAGAATACAGATGAGTTTCAAATATTTTTAGGAAACTGATCTTTATTGATGTAATTACATTGACCATGTGATATCTTAAAATAAGTCTCCTTAGATTAAATTAAAATCTTGTGCTTTTGGTGTGTGTTTAGTATCATTTTTCAGAAGACCGACTGCTTCTCAGTTTAAACTCAGAATTTACTATTATTATTATCATGAAAATAAAACCTGTGTTTTGTCCAAACCTGTCTCTTCTGGATGGCCTGCTGCTGCTATCAGGCTAAGTATTTTTAATCTTCTACTTCTGTTACCAACATGGGATTTTCTTCAAAATTTATCTTGTTTTCTGGTTAGACAAGTCATGGGTGACAGTCAAATTCTGGGGTTAGAAATGCTCCCTGCTGCTTATTTTGGTTGTTGGTTTTGTTTTTTTTTTTTTTTTTACTTCCCTTCAAGTCTTTTACAGACCTTTGCAGGAAGATCTGTGAAACCCTCAGAGAGCAAATTTACTGTTGTGGTAAAATTATTTGTGGCTGGATAAATCAGTTGATGGTAAGCTGTTGTAGGAGAGAGGGGAAGGATCTTGTGCAATACACAACCTGTTGAAAACTGCTCTTCTGGAAGAGGGGAAAGATATTTTTTGTAAGGTTTTGGTCCAGATTTGTGAGTTTTGCAGAAGCAAAGAAGTGTTTGGTGATTCACAGGTGACATACTACTTCTAATGGTGCGTTTACCCAGACTATTTACATATTTCTGTGTATGTGAATGCAGAAAGCTATAGATAATAATGAGATAATCATGAAAGTGAATGTTCAGCAGGTGAAGCGGGATAGTTGTCCTTGAGTCTTTGCAGTTCATTGTGGACTGGACAGTAAGCATAAGCATCAAGAAAAATGTTTGATACTTCAAAGAGGAGCTGTGCAAGGCCTCTCTGTAGGGTATTTGTGGTGAATTCTTAGATCATTGAAATCTATCCATTTGCTTGGCTTTACAAGAGAGAAAGCTGTTATCACTTTTTTTTTAATCCAGTGTAATAATGTGAGGAAAAAACTGCATTTAGTGTTACCTTGTCAGTGTGATCTCTTTGTGTCTGAATGTGCCCTGTTCAGTTCTGAGCAGCTTTAAACCAGTGTGAATTTCAGTCTCACAGTTGATTGTCTCCAAGTGACACAATGCTTGAAATAAGTATGGATTACAAAGAACACTTCACCTTCCCTGGAGGAAAATTAGTTTTTCAGTTTCGTGGGGGAGGAGGGTTTATGATGTTCTGCATGTTCCCATTCATAAGCCTTACAGAGCTGTGAATTTCTGTCTGATAAATAACACACTGAGGAAGAGTCTAAGTCAAATACAAATTAAAAATTTTTACAGTATAATTTGTCAAATACAAATTACCAGCTCATTAATACGAGCAACTAAAATGTTTTGCGATAAATTCAATGATGGAAGGTTTCCTTTTGGATAGCAGGGAAACAAAACAGTATTGTCACCCTGTTTGTCATGCCTGTGCCTCACACCTATCCTGTCTCACCCATGGCACTGTATCTTGCCCAAATTACAGCACTAAACATAAGGAACAATCTGTTAGGAACACAGGAAAATCTGTATAAAATTTGTATTGCTACAGAGAGGTACTGGGGTTCCAAACAAACTTACCTTGAAAAAGAGAAAAATATTATCAGCCCAGACATACCATTTGAAGGGACTGTTTATTTCTCAATACAAGCACGTTTCAAATGTTAGAAGCAATGATAATCCTGGTGCCTGTAAGGAATCCTTTTACTATGGAACTGGCATGCTAGTTGCTCTGGATTCTTATGTTGTCTGGAATGGGATCTGGTATAGGATCAAAGCAACTTGGAGCTGCAGCAGTTGGAGTGAAAGACACTGCTGCAGCTTGTCAAGAGTTCATGTTTCACAACTTTCATTTGAGAGATGGATTTGTCATCACAGCTGTTCTATCTGTTATCAGACCCTCAGGTCCCATATTGGTATCTTTTTGCCTATCCAATAGCATAACAATATTTTTTCTCAAAATGAATCAGTTTTTGGAAGAAATGCAACTTTCCTGGGCTCAGTGAAATGGTATCTTATTTAATGAAATAACTTAAAACTTCTGGTATATTTTCTGACATTTATTTGTAGAATCTGCTTGAGATGTCTCTTTATCTATCTCTATTTAATTCCAAATTTTCTAAATGCTATCAAAAAGCCACAAACATTTTAATTAGAAATTAGGACTAGTTGCTCTGTTTAGTCTTGCTGGGCAAGAATTCCTCTGTTCTTTCTCTATTAAAGCAGTCTTTTTCACTTTCTTTTTTTTAAAATGGTTTTCCATTTTTATCTGATTCTCTAAGACTTCTGTACAAGCACAAATTCATAGCATTAGTCTTGAACTGTGAATTGCTATGCATATGGTTAGCTGTGTTATCATTAAAATCTCCCTTGAAGACTGTAGGGATACTTCTGCCAATAAATTTGAGTATATTTGTAATTGCTTGCATGAAGGTGCCTGTCATGCAGAAATAAATATAAATAAATTTATTATTACAATAATTTCATGCAGCCAGGATGGTTCTTTTGATACTGATTAAATTATTCACAGAGCAAGTGACATAACTGCAGCAAATCTTTAAATCAGGGAAGGGAAAGAAAAGATGAGGTCGGGAAGAAATCCTCACTTAAAAGTCTTTAGATTAAATATGCCACGAATTTTGGATAGTATGAGTACATACCCCGAGAACAAAGGGCTGTGATGGCTCCCTCATCTCATGGATTATGTCTTGGCTTCAGTTAAATGCAAGTTAATTGGCTGAGTTACAAGAAACTTGGTGAAATTTAGAGGATTTCTAGAAATTCTTAGTTTCCCTGACCTTAAAATTTGTATATTAATGAGTCAATCTTCACAGGGTTAGTGATTCAAGAGTTAGTGCCCAAAGTGCTGGCGCTTAGTAAAGATATATATTCGTATACCTGTGAAAGGAAGATACCAAATTACTCGAACACAATTATTAATAAAATTGTGCCTTTTCAGTTTCAGAAGTCTTTAAATATTATTTGGGTTTCAATAACAAAGACAATAGTAACTTTAAAGTTTAGGAAAATATTTCTGTATCTGGATGCCAGCTATACTGCTGCAGAATGTGTATTTTTTGCTCTTTTTTGACAGTCTTATGAAACATGGTGATATGTGCTTGGATGCAGATGAATGTCCATGCTCATGGAAAGGAAAGGAATATTTTCCAGGTGACAAAGTAATTTCTTCCTGTCATACATGGTAAGTGGAGATCTATTTAAGTGATTATTTCATTTTTGTTGTGTATTTGTAGGTTGATTTATTTCCTTCATGTGTTTTAATCATAAATTTCACAGGAGATTATGGTAAATCATCTTTTATTTGGTTACTTTGACCTCATATTTACATTTCTTCCAAGAGCTATTAAAATTGTTTAAGGTTTTGTTGTTTCAAAGAGCTTTACATAAAAAAATAATAGCTATTTGGGATCTTCTTAGTTTTTAAAAATCTTGATTTTGAAAATGATTTTTTTTTTATTTTCGAGGTCATAGCTACTATTCCCAAAGTAAAACCCCTTAAATATTACACCTGAGTGACATTTTTTAAAGCTTTTCACTTATTCATTTTCACATTTAGCATTGAATCTGAGCAGTCTAGAGACCAGAACATAACCCTGCGTCCATAAGTATACACACATTATTATGTTAGGTTAAAGGGAGTACTGAGCAACGTCATGTACTGAGCAAAGAAACAGACAAATTGGTCACTGATTTGGCATATGTGGATAACTGATGAATCAATCAGCTTTCAAAGGGAGAATTGCAATAGGCAAGGGTTGATAGGATCATTTAAACAGATGCAGAAACCTACTTCTTTTACTATCCAGTGTTGTAAATGCAGCATATACCCTGCCAAGTTTCCTCGAGCGCTCAGTGGGATGTGTGTTACTGCCATTTTAATAAGCTTCACAGGAGTGTGAAAATACACCCCGCCTACCTGATCCTGAAACCAGCTCGTTTCTTGACCATCCCTGCCTCTTCTCCTCTCTGACCACGGCTCAGTGTTGCAGGCTGGCACTAGGCACTGCTGTTTGTCTCACCAGAGCCTCAGAAAAACCAGCTGTACTGCCAAGCACCGAGACGCTGGGGCAGCAGTGTAGGTTCTCCAGACCCTCAGCAGAGCAGTTCCCTCCTTTTGTGCCCTTCTCGGAGCTTACCAGGAGCATTTAAGTGGTGTCCCCCGGTGGGCTGCTGCTCCTGGCCTGCCCAGCTCAGGGTAGCCTAGCCCAGGGAAGGCTCGTCCCGTCAGCACCAGGCTCTGCCTTGTCTGGATGTCGTGCCCCTCCAGCCTTGTGCTGACTGCCTTCCTCTGCCTCTCGTCAGGTCCTCAGTAGCTGCTCTAGAAGAGATTTGTAGCCCTTTGGTCGACTGGTGAAGCGACTTACAAGCCATCTCCACTGGGCAGGCAGGTAAAGCGACCGGCTTATTCACCCCCTTGTTTCCAAAGGCCTCTCCATTTGGACCTGGTGTGGGATTGCTTGCATCAGAGAGAATTAATTTATCCCATTTAATCTGTATGAGACTTCACCAAAGGCAGCAGTAGTGCAGGCAGAAAGACACTGGATATTTAGCCTTCTCTCTCATTTGGTTTTTTTTTTCCTGAGGCCAGGCTCATTAATTCATATACAAATCCTTGAGGTTGTCATGGCTTTTGTAGTCTCCCATGTCTGGAAGCAAAGACAGATTAAGTAATAATGGCTTTTTGGCAATCAGTTGTCCACTATTAGAGGGGAGTCTGCAACACGCTCTGCTTGGTACAAAGCATATAAAATCTGAGTCTGCTGTGTGTCTATGCATGGGTGCATCTGATATGTTAAGGGAAATACACAAAGTGCTCATATCAGAGTGCTTCTGTGCAAACAAACACACTTGGGCACTCATAGAAGTTATCATAAAGCAGGGTTAGTGCATGGAATTACTGTACATTGATACTAAATATCATCTCACTCATATCTAATGTAGTGTTAACAACATAAATGCTGATCTGATTTATTTACTGATGGTAACCTATCAAATAAAATAATTTAAGTTAGCAAAACTACTGCTGAAATGACAGAAACTTTCAACCCAAGCTCTGGGGTCTGACTGACCTGTAGTTCTAGGTTTCCCCAAGTTTTGTTTCCAGTGCAAGTGCCTGAAATATTTAGTGTGTAGTGGCAACATGAAACACAAAAGGTTCTAATGCCGAGGGTATCAGAGGAACATTTTGGTGGGGTGCTGTGCAAGGTAAGATGGGTGATGCAGGAGATGTGCTGGTCTGCTGTCGTCATGCTGAGACCATTGAGCAACTGCTGGTCACGCTCTGTGGGCTGCTGAAATTGGCCTTCTGTATTCTTTAAAAAGACTTATTTTTTAAAAAAAACCGGTATGAAGTTTAGGATATGCTGGTAGTTCTGCTTTTCCAACCAAGGCTCTGTAGATTCTGATAACTAAATGCTAGTTCACTTAGTATGAAAGAATTCTGGTGCAGAGGACTTTTACAGACATTTGTGTACCTCTTAATTCTTTCCTTCCAACTATAAATGTGTTAAGACTCCTGAAAAAGAAAGTATGCAAAGGAGCTCCCTACTTGTTAAGAAATATTTCTGCACAGGCCCTTAAGAGATCAGCATATGGAGAAGGATTTGAATAGGCCAAGAGTGAAACTAAAACTTAATGTCTCAGGAGAACATGAGAAACAGTGCTGTGTTTTCCAGTCCAAATAAAATTTCTTCTGTTTGCCTCTCTTCCCATCATCTTGATGAGGTTCCTTCCTTAGGTACTGCTCTGAGCTGACTGGAGTTAGCTGTACAAGTCCTACTGCTGTCTTCTTGTGGTTTGATACAGCAAACACTTCTCACATGTTGTATTTTTAACTTATTTTAGCCATGTGCTTAGTGTATTTATAGATGTAGCGATGCAAAACACAACCAGTAGACCAAATCAATGACGGGATAAGCAGGGTCTTGGAAAATCTGGACAATGGCTCCGTGTTGGTGGAATTTAATTGCTAAGTGAGCTTTAGGAAACCTGATGCTACCAGTAGTTGGAGCTGCCTTGATTTTCTAGATATTTGCTGCCCTTTTGAAAACAGTGGTGTACTCACACTGTGCTAGAAATATGACAGAAGTGTTATACTGGCAAAAATTTATACTGAGAAAAAACTTCATACTGCTTGCTGCTTCGGTATATGAGATGTCAAATGTCAGAGATTTATCCAGTATTTCTGTAAGTCAGATTAAGACTTTAATTGTAAATTATGCAGCATTCATTTAACAAGGAAATATAATTTTTTAAAAAAGTAAACTTAGGCATGTACCAAAATTCTATCACATGCTATATTTAGTTTAACCTACATTTATAAAGGTACCTGTTCTAAAGCTGTCCCAAGGCACCAGCTTTGCTGTCTTCATCAAGGAAAGTTTAAGTGTCTAGGTCATTTGGGAACATATAAATAACATTTTAATGTTTGTGGATGCAGGAAATGAAATTCTATCCGTTATTTATAAAACTTATGTTATTTCTGAAAATGTTATTTAGATTGCAAGAGGGTGATTCAGAAAGAGGCATAACACCCAATGCTGCAAAGCCTCTTATTATGCAAAGAGAATCCTGTTATTCTCTTATGCTGCAAAGGGAATTCAGCAAGGTCTGAACAGTCATTCAGTAGATGTGTGGTGAAAACACTTTGATGCTTAAGGTGGCCACGGACATAACTTGAACTGTTCTGGAAGCCCCTCAACTGTTAGGCTGGGGTTTGGGGGTGATGATACCTAGACATCTGGAAAAAGAGTAAGTCCAACAACATGGCTCTTTCAAGGAACCTAAGCACCAAAATAATGCTACTGAAATGATTCCTTGGGAATTCAGTAAAATTCTCATTCAAGCAGAGAATGCATAAAGACTTTAGTAACAGGACATGTTACTTGTTGACTCTAAGATTCAGCTTGTATAGCAGCAAATGTTTGGTGGAAAGCTGGAAAAGAAGGCTTTGTCCTTGTGACACGTTATTGATGTGCCACTAGAGAATAAATTGTATTATGTTGGATTGGGTTTCTTGTTTTGTTGGTTTTCTTGGTGGTTTTTTTTTTGTTTGTTTTTTGTGACTTGTTTGGTGTCTATATGTTCTGGAGCCTTTAAATTCTGTTGGAAGAAGAAACTTAGACGGTATGAGTTCAATGTGTACCTTTTTTCCCAGAGAATCAATTGATGTGTCCTGCTTCTAGCCACCATTTCAAAACACTTCTGTCCACACTCCTCACACTTGCACAGATTTTGGTTTTTTGCTTCTCAGTGCAATAGCTGTAATCATCTGTCCTGGCTTGCAGCTGATATTACCATTCTTGGTCATACATTTTTCAGCATTTGCCAGCATGGATCCTTTCAGTGCACCTTCCAGCCTTGCCCATCGATGTGCTCGGCGTACGGGGACCGCCACTACAGGACCTTCGATGGACTCACTTTTGACTTTGTTGGAACTTGTAAGGTTTACCTGGTTAAGGTGAGACTTTTCACGAAGCCTCTCTGAAACTGGATTTAAAACTACCTGTCAAAATCTATCATTGTACAGATTTCCTATCTGTACATTTTACTGAGTCCTACATACTGTTTTTACATTTTTGATGTTGTTTAGACTTTGAATCGTACATAACATAAACACACACTGAGGTTTCTGCTAATAGAACTATGTAACAATATACGTATTTATATTAGTATATTTAAAAGTGGACATTTCTTTTTTTTTCTTCAGGGTACTTCTTCAACCAGTCTTTCTGTCATTATAGAGAATATTGACTGCTTTAGTACTGGAATCATTTGCAGAAAAAACATTTTCATTAATGTTGGAAAATCTTTTTTAGTATTTGATGATGAAACTGGAAATCCAGTAAGTTTCACTTCCTACTGCTGATCAAAAAGCAGCATATGTACCTCTCTGGGTGTTTCTTCCTCTCATAACCAAAAACTTACCGTGCCACTGCAGTAGCAGAGGTGTAAATATCTTTACTGTGAATGCTGATCACATCTGGATTGTTCAATGGAAGCCTTAAGCAAAATCTTGTCTATATTTGACAAAAATGTTAAATAAGGTAATTGTAGCTCTTTTTTTAGACTTAATTCCTGTTTATTATCTTAGGAGAAATACGAGTGTTTTGAAGTCAGTGGGACTTTTGCAATTAATTCCACTAGAACTAAGAGCTTAGTCAGGTCTGGAATGTATAGGGGGAATATTTCTATACAGTTAAAAAACCCCAACAAATTGCAGCCCCTGGAATATCCTCTGCAGCCTGAATTTCATTTTTGTTGCAGCCAAACTGCAAACTCTATTCTCTAAACGTTTAGTATTTTAACTTATTAGTAATTTCAGTATAAGTAGTACTATTCACAGTTTAGAGACTGACTATAGAAAGGAAGTTTGAGGTATTGAGCAGTTAAACCAGACGTCTTAGTCCATGCTACAAATAAGTTGCAATCTGATTGTTAGTGGACTGAGAGAAAAATGCTTTATGTAAGTAAGATTGTAATCTAGGGACACATTTAGACAATTACTTATTTCCAGAGGCTGCTTCATGCATCTTTTTTACCTATCCATATTCAAAAAAATCATGTTACTGAGGCAGAATTACTTATAACTAAGTGAAAATCATAATGAGGAACTTTAAGACTACTCATCTACCTCCCAGATGAATCATTAACATTCTAATCTTCACTCTGTTACCCATTCTGTAAATTTGATATAAAATCAACTTTTAAAATTGGAAAAATCATAAAAATACAATACAGTTCACATTCAAAATCCAGGCCCCTTTTGCTTAAACATTTCTCCCTCTGTGGCCTTGTTTGTTTTTGGACGTAGGTCTGAGAACCGTGTTGTTAATTTTATTTAGGTGTTTCATTTCCTGCCAAGTGATCACTGTATGGAGATACTTCAATTAAAAGCTCCCTTGTTTTATTTTGAACAGAGCTTATCTAGTTACATAGACGACCTACAAAAAATGCAGTTATGGAAAGCTGGATTTTTCACTGTTGTTCATTTTCCTGATGAGCATATCACCATTCTTTGGGATCAGAGAACAACTGTTCATGTGCAGATGGGTCATCAGTGGCAGGTAGGTGGAAGTCAGCACTCTTATTACCATTTCTTTGAGGTATTTATGTAAAAAGAGGTATTTATGTTAAATAATACATAATTATTAAGAAAATAGACTATGTTAGAAATAAATTAAAGAAGCATTCAGCTACATTGTCAATTAAAACGTTCATTCTCATTTATCTTTTTAAAATTACTCTTTATTGTATAACTTCTGTAACAACAGAAACAAATATCTTTGGACCAAAGGTCTCCTTCACTACTCCCTCCTTATGTGACTGAAGCAGGTGTTACTTTGCTAAGGCATAAAAAAAGCCCGTAATTGGCTAACAGCTCCCTTCTCTGAACAAAAGATCAGCTCCTTTCTCAAATGCTTGGGGATACATAGTTGAAAGGGGCTAATACTGACATTGCAAAAATAAAATATTCTCTATATCTTTGTTACTACTAAAAGCTAAACTGTTTTGACTGAAATTTGGCTGGAAAAGGATCAAAATGTGACAAATTTATAATTAAACAGCTGAAGATGCAAGTTTTAAAAATGGTCATGGTTGATAGTATTTTATCCTGTGAAAATACATTTTTATATATGTATGTGTATATATATGTGTGTGTATGTATATAATTTTTTCTCAGGGAGAATTGGCTGGATTATGTGGCAATTTTGATTTGAAGACAGTAAATGAACTGAGGACTCCAGATAATTTTGAATTAACAAACTCACAAGAGTTTGGAAACAGCTGGACAGCTGTAGAGGTACATGGCAAAAAGAGAATGTGTTTGCTAGTTTATTTTGCTAGTAGATTTTTTGCTGTTATATCATAAAATTAGTCTAGAATAAAATCAGAAATTTATTTCTGTAAGCACCAGTCAGGCAGCAATGCAAACAACAATATCAGTGGTTCTTAAAGATTTCATAACCTGTTAAGGAAAAGAAAATAGGCACCTTTTTATTTTCTGCAGAGTTCTATAAAGAAGAGAAAAATACCGTACAATATTCTGAATGTTTTTAACAACACTTGAACAGTAAAGTAGTAATTTGTTTGTGTAATGGAAGAATTGCATGTTGACTTTAAAATGTGTTGAAAGTTTAGCTGATCTTTCATAGCTGGGAAACATTTAACTGTGCAACCATTGCAGTGCAAAGAAAAAAATTTCTTTCTATGTGCTGGAAAGTTAGAAATAGAACTTTTTCTAATGTAATGTTTCTAGTGGTGTTCATAGAAATGTACGTTCCTAGTAGTTAGAGCAAAAAGATCTGAATTCTGTCACTCCTAATGCACATTGTCTGAGTGATCTTTGTTATTTATGTGAGACTGTTCAGGTGTGAGGGCTGCAGGCTGGGACTCTGTGACACCTCTGATTAGACCTGTATGTACGTGTGTGTTTTTCTACTGCTTTCAGACCAGTGAAATGTTTCTTCAAATTGTGTAATTTTCCTTTTCTTCTTCAATAGCATCACCTTTTAATTCTGTATCTTAGTCCTGCTTTAGTTTGGTCAATGATGTATTTGTTTCACGTTTTACATTTCCCTAAAAAAATAAAAAGCACAAATCTATGCTTTGCAAGTTCAGACACAAAGGGGTTATGAAGAAAGTTTCTCACCTTCATTTTGCATTCTGGCTTAGTGTGTTGACAGCTCTGACATTCGAAATCCATGCAGTTTGAACCCCCTTAGAGAGCCATTTGCCAAGAAGGAATGTGGGATACTGCTAAGTGAAGCATTTGAAGCTTGCCATCCAGTGGTGAGTTGTGGTCCTGTACAGAAACAAGTGAAAGTGAACATACCACTAGAGAGAAATGTTAGTCCTCATCGTGAAGCACTTTGTAACTAATGCAGAAAAAATACACCCAGTTTGGGAGGTTTTCTTTTCAATCACAAGCATTATTTGTGTAAGCATAACCACTTGCTTGCTTTTCATCACATGTGTTATATGGCAGACACATTTTTCATGCATATATAAATAAATGTATTAAATAGGCAGTGTCAGATGGGAAGAACTCATTCCTAGAAAAGTTACTCAAATGTAAATCCGTGTAGAATGTGTATAAGCAAATTAGCATTAGCAGTTTTCTTTGAAATTTAGTCACTTAAGACAAGTGTAAGAGAAAATGACAAATTCTTGTGTGAAATTGTCTGATAATATGAAGAGAATATGAACCACTCACACGAAGAGTTTTCCATCTACTCTGATTTTTTTACATTTTATATGTATCTGACTTCTTAACATTTCCGAGTTTTACTGATTTGTGATCACTTTAGTCTTTTATTTCATAAGGTTTTTTGCAGTTTATTAGGGCTTAAATATTACAAAACTGTACAAAACAGAAGCTCCCATCAATATCTTAGCGTGCCTGTATTTAATGGGCCATTGATATAATTGTGTTGCTAAGTGCTGAACAAGATTTTATGGTGTGTTCCAATGAACATTTTTTCTCGTCTTTCAGGAAGCATTGAAAGTGAGATCTTTAATACTTCAAAGTTTGATATTTTGCCTTTTGAAAGAGCCATAGCTTTGTATCGAGGTGTTGGTTGGCAGTTTCTACAGGAGTATTTTTGATAAGAGATATTTTCGTTTCCAGATTGACGTCACCTGGTTTTACTCCAACTGCTTGACTGATACTTGTGGTTGTAACCAAGGCGGGGACTGTGAGTGTTTCTGCACAAGTGTGTCAGCATATGCCCATCAGTGCTGCCAGCATGGAGTTGCTGTGGACTGGAGGTCTCCCAGAGTGTGCCGTAAGTTTGTTTAGCCAGCACTGCCAAGGGCTGCCACTGCCTGCGTTCGTGAGAGCCAGACCTGAAAAATCCCTCACACCAGGTCACCTGGGGCCATGAACTGAATCTCAGCCTCTCGGGTAGGAAGATGAGTTGGTGCCTCTCACTCCAGTTTCATTCTGGTCTAGCTGGATTATGTGCTTTCCATGCTTGTGAGTGGTACTTTTCTACTTTTAGTCCCTTGTCCTGTGATGCGAAAGGAAAAATCATGGGAAGTCTATAACAGGGTACAGCATGCCAACATTCCTCAAACCAAGGATGCAGAGTTAACAGCTCAAGTGATTGCCATCTTCAGGACTTTACTTCTTAATAAGGTCTAGGAAACATAGGTGCATTATTGGAGCCCTCAGAGCAAGTGTGAAATATAAAGGTCTTCTGAAGAAAAACAAGCAGGTTTTTAAGCAGGGCATAGTCATTATATTAGTATCCCTCTCCAAAAATTCTTAGAATTTATCAAAAAATTTGGAGGCCTTTTTCTGTAACACCTGGTGGAAATGCCTAACAGGAAGCTTTCATTTCCCCAAAGATGTGATAAGGGAGGGGGAGATGCCAAGAATGGAAGGAAACAACCATTTTTTTAACTGTGCAGTTGCACAGAGAGAGTATGCAGCTTGCTCAGGGTCACACAGCAAACTGGCCACAGAGTGTGGAGGTTGCTCTTTAACTTTTGATAGAAAAGGTGTGTTTTAATGTGAAGCTCAGTCACAACCACTAGAGGTCACAAAAAGACAGCTGTAGGTATATAAGCTTAGAATTTCCTGCTGGGAAGCAGTGCTTTCTTTGAATCTGTGTGGTTTAAATTAGTATTTTATCTAAAGTATAGTAAATACTTGGCAATAATTTTTTAATAAATGTTTGTGTATGATCTAATTTGGCCAAGCATTTGGTTCACGTCTTAATCATAAAGGGAAATAGAAAACCTCTTTATTTATATGCCTGTAACTGCATTTTTTTTTCTTTTTCTTTTTTTAGCTTATGATTGTGAATATTTCAACAAAGGTACGTCCTAAAGGAAGTGACAAAATGTCAATAGAAACTTGGGGTTTTTTTATTTAAGTCTTAGAATCTTTGTATAAAAATAATGGTGTTAATGAAAACATCTGTGAATGAGATGTTGTTTACTTAGCCAACATTGTTTTACTGCTTTTATTGCTTTTTCAAAGACTTTTAATTTCATAATATCTTTTATTCCTGGACCTTTCCCAAGAACATGTATCTAATTTTCTCTGCAGTGATGGATGATGATTAAACAATTAAATCATTAAGTAATTAATAGAATATCAACTGAAAAGTGCTAGTGGCACTTCTTGCTTAAGGCGCAGTGCAGTTCAAAGCTGAACAGACCCCAGAGGCTCTGTTAAATCACTCTCAGGCTCCTGTGCAGCCTCCAGAGGGAGGTAGCTGTTAAGCTATGACAACTTTCTGTCCCCAGATGGGGAATAACTCTGTATTTATGTATCTCTGACCTAGCCTTAAGTTCCTGAGCAGCCAACATTGCTGCTGTGTTACAGTGGCTGTCAGCGAGGGGTGCAAACCTTGCATAAGGTGCTAGAGCATGCCTTGAACCTGCACTGGGTGCTGTAGTGCTGTGTTGGCCCTGGAATCCATATTCAGACTATTTCCAAGTGCCCCTGTGAGTGCCTGCACAGTTAGATGAGGCACACAAGCCAGCCTGGTGTGAGGAAGGGTCAGGGCTCCTGCTATATATGCTATAACTCTTTTTATCAAGCTCATGTAGAACCCTGTCTATCCACATGCTATGCGGAATATTTTGGTCTTCTGCTGGATATTGCAGCAGCTCACTCCTGGAAAGGTCTCAGAAAGGGACCACATATAAATTACGAGAGACTTGTGCACTGTGCCAGGCCCAAACAATATCGTCAAAAAATTTGCCTTTTCTTGTACACTGATTCTTGAAAAGATTTTGAGTGGGGTCAAATCACTAATGCATGGGAATTTTATCTAAATCACTAATTAAGACTTTAAATTAAATAAAGGATACTTGAATACAAGAGGTGATTGAAGTTTTTAAGTTTTCTTTTTGGTTGGTTTGTTTCATAAAAGAAAAACTGTCTGATAGTGGACAATTTAGTGCAGTTACAACAGACTGAAAGTGCAGTGCCTCTAACATCTGTGGTGATAGCAGAGCTAGATGATAACACATACTTTTAAGGTGTGTTATTATCTTTATTTGTTACTGAACTCTCACTGACAGAAATTACTGGAAATAGTGGAGACTTGTGCATGTGACCAGCCTTGCAATAAAAATGGTTATTGTATACTTCTTACTTTGTGTTCCTGTACTGTTTGCTAATCCAGCTCATCAGTATTCAACATATGATGTTTCAAAGCTTCCAGTGGGGGAAAAATCATCTCCATGCTGAAGATTTTCTTGGCTACATAACTTATAGTAGGCTGACCCAGAATTAGTTAGTTTTGGAGACAGGAAGGTTAAGAAATTGTCTTAGACCAGAAAGAGGCTTTCTCTATGTAACTTTGTGATGAATCCAGAGTGAAATAGTTCCAGTCCAACTAGAGGCAGAAGCTTTTTGTCTTTGGTGAAGGCAAATCCTCGGCTGGTGGCTGTGGTCTCTCAGCTTTTGGATGGATGGGCCTGAGATGGGAGACTTACATAAGGATATTTTCAGGACACTGGGTTTTTTAAAGTAGTAATTTAAAAAATATTTTTTCAACTCCCTGAAGGTAAAGAGGTATCATTCTACATGTTTAGGTGGGCATGGACTTGTGTCCTAACTGGCTACCTTTTCATGCCATTAGAAGCTCAAGCTCTAGTTGTAATGCAGCATCCTTAGGATTTCAAAACTCTTAATGAATTTTTAGGTTATGGAGAACCAGAATATGAAGGCAGGCTGTGAATTGCAGTCCAACTTTTAACCTGTTGGAACAGATTTTAAGGGTCAGTGCTATCAACTGCAGCTATCAGCTCAGAAATTCTCAGATGTATGCTTGCCATGTCCTGGCTTGTGGGTAAGATGGTAATGAAGTGAACTGCTCAGGTGTGGCATAAAATGCCTAATTTTAACAGAGAACTTAACAAAAATATTTTCCAACGTTTAAAAATAAACCCTAAAATATTTTTCTGCAGTGAAGTTTGAGCTAAATGAGAAGGTGTGGCTTTTAAGGTTTGTGAAATAACTTTGCATGTTTTTGGCTTTTTTTACTTCTAGATAAAATACGACCATTCTTTGCTTATGATGCTGATTTCTTCCTGGCTTACTTCACAGTGGTTATGTTTTTATCTTCACTGTTCAAGGAGTTTTTTGATGCTTGTTGACAACAAACTTTTATTCCCTGCAAAATACCTCATGCTTTGGACATTAATAAAATATGTTTTAAAGAGTAGTAAGAAGTGTATAATCAGTTCCACCATACAAATAAACAGTTTAGAAGGATCCTAGGGTGGTCTTACAGACACACTGTTTACTTCTAAATCAAATAACCGAGGGGTCAACTAACTTCAATAAAGTGTTTATGAAACCAAAGCAGATGAGAGGGAGGAAAAGAAGAAGCTAATCATGAATCTTGAAAGTTGACTGCGGGTTTTCTCGACAGTTTTCAGAACAGGTATTTTCTGAAAAAGATTGTTTTGGTTTTCAATCAAGTTTAGTGCATGGCACCTAGACCTATTTTCAGACTGGTGAGACGTGTTTTTCTTTACATGCTCTGCCCTAATGTTTACAGCTCAAGCAGTTGTGACACTTGACATGAAAATAATTGTTTTTTTCTCTACAGCTCTGGGAAAAGGCCCTTACAAACTGGTCAGCTATTTGGATGGAAAATTTGTAATCGCGGTGAAGTTGGTGGATGGTGTTGTTTTCCCCGTGAAAGAAGATGATATTGTTCCTGGACATGTAGTGAGCTTTATGCTGACTTCAGGACTCTATAAACCCAAAGCACATGGTAAAGTCACAAGAGCCTAGCATCTTAAGTAACACAGAGCAAACTCTGCCCTTGTGTTCAAGAATAGACCTGGATCAAAAAAAAAAAAATTTCTTTATGTGTCAGCTGAATGTGCATTTTAACGTCTGCCAAAATTTCCTTTGGTGGGTTTTAGCTAGATTGTAGCTTTGTAAACAGTTGAAAAGCAACTGCCTCCTCACCCCCCAGCCTTAGGAAGCACCAAACTGGTATTGCAGCCCAGTGCTCCGTGTGTGTTGCTCCCTTCACCTCTCTTCTGGCCGAAGTGGGAAAGAATGGGAGAGAAATGCTGCAACAAAAGTGCTCCCCACTTCCCTGCTCTGCCACCATCACTGATTGTCTGCCCACGTGCACAGAGGTGCCCTTTGGCACTCAGTAAGCTCTGTAAGGGGTGGGGGCTGCAAATTTGTCTCCTCTGAGTACCGTCTTAAGCTTCCCCTGAAGGAACCTGTGGCTTCTGCAGCAGATGAAAGATGTGTTGTGCACCTTCAGACATGTGCAGAAAGCCTACAAGAGTATATCCAGCATTTGTGACATTAATTACATGCTAAAGTTGTCTGCATACCCAACTTTAATGCCCACAGAGCACTTGGGTATCAATAGTTTTGTTGAACATAGTCCCCATATCAGCTCTTTGGACAGCCTGAAGGTGGCTGTCTTTGTAATCAAAGGAGGGAGGGATATGGGTCACTTAAAAAAATGATAAGCATTTGATTACTAATACTGCTGTCTGTAGAAATGACACAAGAGCTCCTGTAACAGAATAGCTAAGGACAGATTTCTTTTATTAGTCATAGTTTTGAGGCACTTGTACATTGTGTTCAACTTATGTTTGGAAAGGGAAGGTCAGTCCTACTGTTCTATTCCCACATAAAAATCTCTTGCTCAGAATTTAACCTGGCAAATAGAATTTGTACTTTATGGTCTGGTTTGAGCAAATGGCATTTCATCATTTGGTCATGTGGAATTTATACAATCAGTATGATGTATGATTGATAGGACGTTCTTGCTTCTTTGGTACCTCAGCAAAATGCGTATTTTATCAATTTCAGGCAATTCCTGGATAATGGAGAGTTTGGGGCATTAATGTGCTGATTGGCTATAGAGCAGGTGTTAAAAGTCACACTAACTGTCCTTTGTTACTTATCAAAGAGCTACTTGCTTCAGACAATTCATAAAAAGGCATTCACTAGTACTGCTAGGTTTTTCAGATTAACTGAAGCTTTTATGCTCAGAAAACAAGGTGGTCTTCCAGAAGTGTTATACCAGAATGTGATAATATATCCTTTTAATAGAGATCATTTGTTTTCTGTGCAATTTTTTTTTTTTTTAAGAAATGCTACCCGGTCCTGGAGGGTTAGTTGATTTTACAGTAGATTAATGGCTGTTTTCAAGAGAATAGCAGAGTTTACAGCAAAAGAGAATGAAGTAATTCTGTGAGCAACAGATGCCTGTAACAGGCTCAAGATCTGATGCCCTGCAATTGGCTGTACAGAGGCTGCTTGAAATCAGAAGTACTGCAGGGTAAGGTATCATGAGGGAACAATTGCCAGAAAAAAAGGCTTTGCTGTAACCTTCTTAGAGGGAGAGCTAGAGAGCTGAATGCAAAATACAGTTCTTTAATTTATTTTTAATGAAAGGTTGAGCTTTTAAGCTATCAATTCCTGATGGCAAATGTTACTTTTAAAGCTAGTTAGATGGAGTTAAAGTTTTTATTAAATAAACGGCTTAGTAAAGACTGTAAATTAAGTTCTGCTTGACTGCAGGACTATATTCCTTTATCCTAGTGTGGGCAAATGTCTTAATCTCCTTGTATTCCTGTTGGAATCTGTAGAGTATTTAGAAAACTAAATAACCTTCACAATCTAGCACTCTGCAATCCATACATAGTGTATTTTCTTAGAAGATTCAGGCTATTTTTGCTGGTATGGCCAAAGTCAATTTTCATTCCTCATGCCACTAGTATCAGTAGTGGTACATCAGAATTAACTTAATTTATTATGCATTTATCATCAAGTAAATGAATTCTGTGTGCTTTCTTCTGTTTTGTTTTTTCAGATTCCAACTTGATTTCATTTGAAACAGCTGAGAGACCAAATTATTTTCTTCAGCTGGTCTCCAATAATACGCTTGTTCTTTCTAAATGGAAGAAATCAGAAGATTTTCACAACAGGTCTACATTTGTCATTCACAAGAATACGTGGCTTTCAGGATACAGTTCCTTTGAGTCATTTGCAAAACCAGGATACTTCATCCACATTTCAGCCTCTTCAGTTGAGCTTTTGAAGTACCATCATTCAGAGGAGTTCAGGCTGTCCACCCTTTTTAGACTTGTAGGTAGGTAATTACACTTGAATTTTATGAATAGCAGTTTTCTCCCTGTGCAAATCCAGGCTAGATGGTGTTATTTTCAGAGGTAATGAGATTGCTTACCTGTCCTCTACATTACTGGGAGATGTGGGTACTCTGGGACATCCAGGTTTAAAATATTTTTCACTGAGCATTGTAGTGAAGATGAGATTCTGTTTTCTTGTGAAAAGCCATTAAATAGCTTAACACACAATTTTGTTTTATTTGCCTAATGGGAAATAAATTGCCTAATTTGGAAATACATATCCTAGTGTATAGTTTCTGGGAAATACTCGCTATGGAGGTTGTAAGAAAATTCTTCAGGAGTAGAACATTCATGCTCATAAATAGTGGATTCACAAAGGGAAAAGCAAATGACTGAATGGATCTCTAAAAGTTAAGGTCTGCAGACAGTGGTTTCTCCCCTTTGCCTGCTGCCAAGAGAGAGATTTCTGTGCAGTGAATTCTCATTGCTAACCTTGTGGCCTCCTCAGGAGTAATGCCATCCAGTGCTAAGGACATGGGCCTGTAGGTTGCACCTTTCAAATCTCATTTTCTCTTGAAAAATGCTTTGACTTTTACCCACTACCCACTCAGAGACGCTCTGTCTGTTGGGATGTTATCCCCTAGTGTTTCAGTCATTGTCTAGTTGGAGGTATTCACCTCTTCTTGGGGATCTTGATCCATTTCCCTAATGTTTGTTGAACAGCTGCAGTTCTTGAATAGAAAACACAGACTGCTGTGAGGGTGTTTCTACCTACTTGACAGATTCCCATTCCCATAATAGTTCCATTCCACTGAGACATAGGATCAGAAATTAAGATATTCACTCAGGACCCCTTCATAGGACCCCTTCCCTTTCCTGGCTGCAGATGTTGCTCATACAAGAACTGATGACAAAAAACACACATAAAAAAATCATGTCAGTTAAGCTCTTTCTTTTTTTAATTTTTTTTAGATTAGTAAGGAAAAGAAATAATAAGAATAACAGTTTTTATGTATTCTTAAAACAAGTGGATCTGTGCACTGCAATGAAGATGGCATTACAGGTCTGGCAATATGTGCAAGAAGTTATATTGGCCTGTAAAATAAAATAAGGCAGATTATTCATGTAACTACTGTTGCTTTAGTGTTTGCTTGGCTTGACACGTCACATACATCAAACATATTAATATATCTTTATGAAATTTTGTGACAACAATTGCTTGTTGAAATGAAGTGTAGTATATAAAATTCCAAAATCACTGCAAGTGATTAAGTGCTAAAACTTTTTTATTCTACTGTAGTTTTAAATGCATTAGTAATTTGTTTATTTGGGTAGCAGAAGTGTTTCAATAAGTGTTCCTGGAAATACCAAGTTTTAAAATCAGTTGTTCATTCTCTGAAACTGAAATGTATTTTACAAGCAAAGAAAGAAAATTAAATATTGTATCAAAAGAAGCATGGCCTGGCCATGTTTTACAGTGGCCACGCTGAATTGTGGCACAGACAAACCTGAAGCGGCCTCTGATTTCTATGACAGAAGAGGCCAACTGTATGCCTCGTGGAGCTTCTTGTTATCAAAACATTGAATTAAAGTGTTAATGGTGTCATTGTGAATCTGCCGATGTTTTGCAGCACATTATGCTGACAGCCTAATGCAGCTGTTGACTGGCACACTTCAACTTCAGAAAAATGACAGATTTTGTCATTGCCAAATGCCTGTTGCCTCTTGACAAATGCTTGTAATCACAGAGCTGTTGAGGTTTTTGAACGGCAGAATTAGAGGGCTAATGCTCTTAGCAGGATGTTCGTACAGCATTTCAAGCAGGGAACTGTTTTTGGACCTAACAAAAATATCTCCTTAGTCTTTTATCTTTGAGGGAGGAATGAAGAAGGTTAAAACATGTTCCAATTCTCAGTGGTCGTCCATTAACACAGAATGGTATGTCTTTTCAAGTGTGAAGTCTTTACCCTCCAGTCATTATACCAAAAAATCCTATCTATGCCAATGGAAAACTAAAACAATTTACCTCAGCAAGTGGGATCAGATCAAATGATCAAGAGGCATTTCATTAATCACCACATCCGAGGGCTTGGGTTTCAGAGTTTTATAAGCAGAGGAGCATAGGGCTCCAATCTTTCTCCAGTGTACTTTCACAAGGGCCAGCCTGCTGATGTAGGGTAATTACATGGTCTAAAAATACAGCAGCATTTGTTTAAGTTAATGGAAAAGTTACACCAGCTCCAGAGTGCGCAGGCAAAAGCGTATTGAGTTTCCTGCTGACTATTGTAAATGCTTTGCATATTAGATCAGAAACTCTTGAACCGGGAGCAGCTATTCCTGCGGAATCAGAGGATAAATATCAGGAGCAGAATAATAGGCCCAGTAAATCCCCTTGGCCAGAAAGTTCCTCATGAGACTTCTTCATGCTCTGTGACGCACGTTCAAAAGGAAGAATTTTAAGTGACCTGATCACCACAGCAGTAGATACATATCTGTTTAGAGTCAGCTGACGAGTCACTTTTTCCAGTTTCATCGCAATAAATATTGTCACATTGGGATATGCCGAGGCTGCTAAGTATTTGCCATGAGAGGTCACTTTGGCTTTAAAATTGGCTTATTTTCATTATACTTCAATTTCTCTTCTGTTGTGTTCACAAAAACATTTGAGGAAACTGACTAGAAGACTGAATTTTGATGTGTAATGTGTACTTATTCTCAAGAAAATACAGTTTTGCATTCTATTCAGGAATTTTTTTTACCGACAAATAAATTGGTATGCATTCAGTCAAAAGAAAGGATACCCTTAGTCTTACCAGATGGGCAAGCACAAAGGTGTCATGTAAGAGCAATCAATTCCCATTTGAGATTGCTGGGAAATCAGTGTATGTAGGGAATTTGACCTTTTTATGGATATAGCTGCTGTTTTCTTACCCTTTTAAAAATAATGTGCTCAATCTAGTTACCTTTTATTTTTCATATGATTATCAGCTGTTTAAGATCACTATGAGTTATTTTTATGTATATTATAAAAATGTGACTTGCCCTGTAAAAATTTGGCAACAAAGTTTTTAATTATGCTAGTTATGTGCTTTAATAGCTAACTTGCTGGAAATATAAGGCCTGTTTTAGAGAGAATTTTCAGCTAAAATTAAAATCTCAAGATGCACTAAGTATAGGCACACTGCACAGAGGCATTTTTCAATGTTTAAGTTTTATATGGAGCACTTTCAGTTCCTTTTAATCAACTGAATCCCATTGAGAAACATGGCACAAAACTGAAAATTAAATACATTTTAATGCATTTTTTTTCTACAAAACCATCTTTTTACCTGAAGTCAGTTTTACACATGATACTACTGACTATTTTAACTTCAATTTACTCTTATCCATTTCCATCAGTAGTATTAATTTTCTAGAGTGTCCTGATTCACTCATAATGAGTTGCTGTTGAGCTTAATTTGAGCTCATGTGCTTTGTTGGCCCAAAAGACCATGACATGGGCCCTGGGGCTGGAAAATGCTGAGCAACTGCTGTTGTACCTGCAAACCCCATGTGGGTCCCCAAACACGTCTGCTTGGTAGCTCCTGGAATCAGACTGATGCTACTGTACAATAACATCTTTCCTATTTCTACTACAAACACAAACATTTGACCTACCATTTTTGGCTGAATAAATAGGAGGAGATTAAAGAGTTGCGTTAACATTTTAATAGTAAACTGAACCATAAGTAGATGAGAGGTAGGTAATTACACTTTGCTTTCAGTGATGTTTTGGCTGGGCACAAATTTTAATTTTTCCAGTGATGTTTGCTTACATTTCTTATTGCAGAAACTTAGAAGTCATGAGCAGAGTTTGTTAGTAGTTTGTGTGTGTTAAGAGGGTAGATAGGATTTCATGTTTCTAAACTTGTAACTGAGGAGACAGGCAATCTAAGTTACCAAGCAGAGTTTTGCCTCCATTATAAATAGAACTAACTCTAATGCAATTTTTGTGCCTACTAGATATTTTTGAATTTTGGGCTAAAGTAGCAAAAAAGAAAAAAAAGTTTCAGGTAAGAATGAAAATCCAAATACTTGATTTTTTAATTATTTTTTTAAACCTTTATTTTTAAATACAGCCTTTTCTTAACACTGGAACATTTGAAATTTTAGAATTTATTTTTAAGTAAATACCCATTTTTTGAGCATAACTTGGAATTATTCATAATACAGAGATTCTAACAAGGGCAAATTTTGTACCTGTGAGGTAAAATGCAGGATAGATAATTAAGGTGGAGTGGACTTGTGAACAGTAAGAATTGTCAACTCACAAAAAAAAGTGGCCAAGTTGCTAAGAAGGGTGGTTGTGACTCAGCAGAACTCCGTGGTTTGTAAGTGATAAAAAAATAAAAATCTTCATTAAAAGGTAGTAACTGTTGTTATGCCAGAATTATTTTTGAAAGCCATGAACAAGAAAATAACAAGTTACAGGGAAGAAAATGCTTCCCTGATGTCCAAAAAAGTGAGAAAGCAGTGAAGTTGGGGACTGTCTTTTAATATATTGTATTTGGCAGCGTGCATGCCTGTGCTCCTGCAAGGGGTTTCTGCTGTACTGTAGCGTGTTGATGTGCTCAGCTCCTGTTGGGTAAGAGGACTGTGGGCTCAGCTGGCACGTCAGCTGGAGCCACTGTCACCCAGGACATAAGTCACCATTGTGGAAAGGATTTGCTGTGTCACGAAGCCGAAGACAAATGCTGGTAGACTTGACAAGGAGACACATGGTTATCTCCAAATGCCATGACGAATCCTTTTGAGGAGCACACGCCTGATACGAGAAGCTTGATTCATTGTCTCTAAAGTGTGTATCATTGTTTTGTTGTGAGTGAGCTCTGCTGTTGCACAGTAAGCTCGTGTTACTGGTTGCTGGAGGAGGAATTTAAGTATTAAAAAAATGGGAAGCATGTGGTGGAGGTGGCTGAACGGACCAAGTGACCTCAGCCACTACTCATGTGGCTTCCCCTCAAGGCCCTTCACCATCTTCATTGCTCTCCTTTGGGCACTCTCTAACAGCTGAATCTCCTTTTCTGTATTTTGGTGACCAAAACTGCATGCAGGGCTTGAGGTGAGGCTGCACCAGTGCAGAGCAGATGTTTTCGTGCTGTTTTTTGTTTTGTTTTGTTTTACAGTGGCTTGATCCTTGGGATGTTCAGGCATTCCAGAAGTTACATGAAATAAGGAAAACTTTAAATATGATGAATGGCTGAACTGAGGTTTTCCCAATACTCTAAAGAATTTTCCCATAATTCATGATAAAGCACAGATATCATTATACCTTATGGGTTTGCAGAGACAGCCTCAAAACTTTCTGAGAAAAAGGAAACCAATTCATATAATACTCAGCTCTTGCTGTGGTGATTTGGTGGACTCTTTAATGTAATTTGCGCACTGAAAACACTGATACAGCTCTGCCTGGCATACTCAATTCTCTAAAATCCCTTGACTGGAAAATTAAATGTCCATTGGTTCTATAGCTCTTTGAAAGCAATTTTTTATGACTAGGTTCACAAATTATTCTGTTGTCCATCCTTCTTTTTGTAGAAGTAGAGACAAAATTTGCAAATGAGCATGACTTCATTCTTGACTGAAAACAGCATTTATGCACCACTCAACAAATGCTATGTGTTTATGTGAAGATTCACCTTAAATTCTTCCAAGGCATGCAACACCTCCAAACTCTGTGAGCTTAGTCTGTAGAAAAGCTTGAGGAAAATGTGGCTATCATTTCATAAAAGTCTAGGTTCATTTGGGGAATGGGAGATGGTATGTTAATCCCAGCACTTGGAAGTGTTAATTCACGGTCACTATTCTGCTAAATTGAGAAACTATCATTCTTCATCAGGTCACAGTATGTCTTCTGCAAGCTTGTACTTTTATTGAGTCTGAAACTTACTCTGTGGTTAATGGTGAGTTCTGTGGCCAGAGTTAAAAGTTATGGATTTGCCTCCATACTTAATCTAGGGTGGACTAATGAATGAGATTTCCTAGATTCAAATTGGATTTACTCATTATTGCTACTGTTGGTGATTGCCTGTGCCAACAGGTCTCTGATCTGTTTTGTCTTTCTGCCATATATCTTCTTTTGTCCTTAAACCTTGTATTTCTGCTATGTATTTTCTCCTGAAACGTTACCACTTGACCAGTCCATGCATACAAAACCCCATACATCAGTCAGCAAAATGTACAGCAAAAGTTCCCTTCCTCCATTAGATTCATGTACCTTAAATTGGTTTCAGTAGAAGGGGTCACAGAATAATTCAGTGATGTGTAAGTAACTTCTTATGAGAACATAATAAATGCTTTTTTTTTACAGTTGTAAGCATTGTGCTTTTAAAAGCTGTGACAAGTTACATCCCTGGACAAAATGAGATGTAAAAGGGGTAACACTAGATGGCAACATACACACCCTTTTGTCTGAGTTTGATTTACATTTTTAAGAGAATTATTTGTATTTTAGAAGAAGACATTAACGGTTAGTAATGACAGGGAGATAATTACTTGTAAGCACAGATTCCCTAAACTGCAGGAAGAAAAATTTCTCAGTATCTTCATGGAAAACTTGACTGTCTTCAAGAAGATGGAAAAGAGCTATTCTTTGTATCTCAGTCAAGCAAAGATCAGGAAAACTTAAAAAAAAAAAAAAAAGACTGCAAAAGACCAAAAATGGAAACTCTTTCTAAGTGGTTGGCATTTTCTTTCTGGTGTTTAATGTAAACATTGTTTAAGAGCTGTTAATCTTTGTAGGCTTGAACAACATTGCTCTGAGCTCAGGTCTACTAATTTAGAGGGGACACATACATGATGATGGTTGTCTTCTGCAGGCATCAATGTACAGAAGTGTCACTGCCCTGCCCTGACTGGTGCTAGAAGGAGCTGGGGTGGGCTGTCGTATGCAGGGACTGAAATCCAGACATAGCACGTAAATCTTGCAGGTGTTGGAAGAGCCAGTCCACCATTGTGCAGGAAACCATTCTGCATGGAAATGGGGGAGGGCTGGAGTGCATTTGTAGTTGAGTTTCCATTATGTGACTTGAAACTCTTTCAACAAACACTGTGTAGATGCCACAGTGAATGTAAGGCATGCCTCTTAGTGACACATATCTGTGCGTGCTTCTAGAAATACAAGAATAACAGATCTTTGTTGTTTTTCAGATGTCAAATTTAAATTTCTGTCCCGTTCTACGTGTGAATGGCGTTATGATGCCTGCACAAGCCCTTGTTTCAAGACATGCAGGGACCCTTTGGGAAAAAACTGTCAGACAGTACCAAAGTGAGTGTCTGTATTTTTATGGAAAAGTGTGTAATTCAGGCAAGACACTTAAGCAGGATAATAGGAATATGAGGGCCCAAATGTACACTTAATATATAAGGACTGTGTTCTTGTGTAAGGAGGTAAGTGAAATAGAAAAGAAATTGAATAAAACCTGCTGCTGCAGCCACATAAAACTGACATTTCAGCCTTTAGTGTACTGTCAGGTTCTGGAATGGCTGCTGTATTTGTAACTTTCATTTTGGGGGGCATTATAGAATATTAATAAAGAGAGGTTATCACAACTTTGTTTCAAAGAGTTGTGCCCCTACTTTTCCATTATCCCATTGCAACAGCCATACCTGGCCTTACTTTTGTCTCCCGACTGGAATTTATGCCAAGTCTGGTAAAACTGACATTTAGATTTTGACATGTAAAAATATTCACTCTTGAAATTGTGACTGTTCATTTCAAGAGCTGCGTGTCACAGAGTTCATGCTTTACCTTTGATCTGAGTGGGAATGGAAGTCGTGGCAATGACATTTTGAAGGAGTACACTGAGGTGAACCAGACTGTCTGTTTAAACATACTTTGTATATAGATTCTATTTTCCTGAAATTGAATGCTTGATGCAAAAGGTACTATTCAAATAGTTAATATTAATTGTTTTTCTTTTAGAGTGGAAGGATGCATCCCTGCCTGTCCTCTCAACATGTTGCTGGATGAAATCACTCAAAGATGCGTGTATTTTGAAGACTGTATGTCTGAAAACTTATATATATCATACATTGGACTTAAAGCTTATTAATTTATTAGTTCTTTAGTCATAATTTCAAATAATCAGTGCCTACATTTGTGTAACCATGACCTCAGCTATATGAAACTTGAGCTTACTAAACATACATTTTATTTAAAATAATTTCATTCCTCAAAAATAGGAGACAAATTTTAAACTAAGATTTTCTTTCTTCATAAAACATCTCAGTAACATTAGATGTCAAGCAAATGATTTAATGAATTTATTTTTAAATTTGACTATGAGTTTTAGAAGCTTAAAGGCAATTGAAAAGATCACTTATATGAGTTAACCTAGAACTCTTCTGGCTCCATCACTGTTTTCTTGTTTCTGATTTCAGGCATTGAACCTGCAGATGACAGCCCACCTTTGCTTCTCAGCATTCCAACACCAGCAGTTCCACGTTTAACACCAAGCACAGGTTTGGCAGTGATCAGTGAAGAGGTCACCTCATTTCCTGTACCTGAAGGAAAGGACATGGAAACAACACTTGCTACAAAATTGCAACTCACTGCAACTACAGGGAAACCAGAATTTTCAGCTGTTACATCTAATAGAACACTTCCAGCCATAACTTTATCACCAAATATTTCTTCACAGTCAACAGAAATGACATCTGGGAGAAGCCCTACAGCAATGACTGGGACAATAAAATCTAATGTAAGCTTGTCTGCTTCTGTTGACATTTCTCCTTTGTTTCCATCTACTGCCAGTTCAGAAACTTACACAAAGATACAGCTGATCAGTAGTGGCTCCACTAAACTGCCGAGGGCTACAGAACCTCAGACACATGCAGTGACCACAAGCATAGAATCAGAAAGCAAACCAATTGCTACTTCTGTTTTTACTGGGACACCACTTATACTTAGAACAACAGAAATGCCAGTCAAAACTAAAATAATGGAGTTATCAGAACCGGCCACAAGAGCACTTCCCACAAAAGAAGCACAAGTAAAACCAGAAGGGCTTACAGCATTTACACCTAGTTCATTTGAATCAATAACAGAGAAAAGTACTGCATATCTGCCACAGTTTTCCACATCATCACCTCTGGATGGGCCTTCATATACACCACCAGTAAACTTAACAGGAACTTCAGAAGGGGCAAAAATGAGTGTGGAAGAGTCTTTTACTACACTAGCTAATGTTACAGTGACATCATTTTCTCCTGTACTCACTACTTCATCTTTATTAAAGCCAGTGTCTTCAGCAACAACAGAAGCAGCAGCTGTTTTAACCAAAGAGAGTGTGAAGACTACATTTTCACCAACATCCACACTACCTATTTCATTAGGAAAGGCAACTACAGAACCTCCTCTTGGAATGGTTCAACACCTGGCTGGTACTCCTGAGATTTCTTTCACTACAACTCTAGGTCCAAAGAGGACAACTCTGCAAACTCAAGAGATATCATCAGAAACAACTTTGTTATCATTTACAACTCATAAAAAGGAAATCCATAAAGTAACACCTCATGTGGAGCACACATCAACTTCCTATTTCCCTCCCTATTCCCCACATTCGAGTTCCAGTACTGAAAAATCCTTCATTCTTTCTACAAAGAGACCTGCAGTGTCTGCTCCTACTCCTGCTTCTCCAGCTTCAGGTGAATTAAAAAAAACATTTAAAACTGTTTCAACTACAGGCTATCCCTTACACAGAGTTCTAAACACAACAGAGTTCCTGACTACTTTATACACTAAATATCCTGTCATGGCTGAGACTATGAGTGTGACACCTTTGTCTGTTAAGGTAACATCCAAAATAACATCCCCTCTTGAATTAGCAACAAAGTCAACTTTGTTTTCCGGAAAAATATCTACTGAATACAAGTCAGATCTTGTTTCAAGTACAGTGAAGACAAGCACTCCAGCATATTCAGGCAGTGTTACCACATCAGCAATGAAAACCAAAGAAAGCACCACAGCTCCTTTTGTAGCTACAGAAAGAGAATCATCTCAGAGAACATCCGTCACTGGATCTCCACTTGCTCTCCTTAGTGGAACTGAAACCACATTGTTGACAACACAGCCTGATAAATCACGAGTAGAAAGTACTACTACCCTCTCTGCTGGAAAGCCATCTGCTTTGACTTTTTCACCATCAAGTTCTCTAATATCTTTAAACATTTCTCTTCCTTCACTACCCTCAGATGGAAAAGAAGGATCTCTGACAACTCTCAGTCCCATGCATACATCCCATGAAATAACCTCTTTATATCCAAGAACAACTGTATCAAAATCTATGTTAACAACAGAAAAGACCTCTCCAGTCACCACTTTCTCTGTTTTGTCTTCTATATTAGAACAATCAAGTTCAATAGCAACAGTATCACATGAAAAATCACTAGTGACTGTCACTAATGCCACGTTCTCCCCATCCTCTGAATTCAGCAGTCAGTTCATAACAACAAAAAAAGTACTGACAGGCAAAGAAAAATCCTCTCTGTCCCCTTCTGTTGCACTTCCAGTAACAAAGTCTTCTTACACTTTCTCCACCTCTCAGTATCTAGGAGATAAGTTAGTTTCTTTACCTTCTTTAACACAACTGCTGCCAGTAGTAACAACCACACCAAAATATTCAGTAGAAACGAAAATGGTTTCTACAGCGTTAAAACTTACTGTCCAAAGTTTAACAGAAGCAGTGGAACTTCCTGGAGCTGCAGCTCAGCCATCCCTGCCTTCATCTTCATCAGGCCCCATCTCCTTGCAGACATCTTCAGGAGATAAACTTTCAGTACAGACCACAAGGACCAAGGTTTTACCTTCTACTCAGAAGACTACAGAACTTGGTCGTCAGACCTCTGAACCTTCACTGACAAGCCAAGTTCACCAGTATCCTCTAACAAAATCCACTGGTCAGCCACAACCTGTCTTTAGCACAACTGAAGCTACAGTAGAACTGACTTCCTTATATCCAGTAATGACCTCACTACCTGAAGGCACTCATTCAACTATGTTACCAACCTCAGCAGGTCCTACGAAAGTTATCTTACCAACTCAAAAATATTTGCATTTAACTGATTCAATCACGCAGCCACTTGTATCAAGAACTTCTGTTTTGCAGCCTACAGTCCCAGCTAGACCAACAGCTGACCTGATTTTTGGCACCAAAATTCCCCCTTTCTCACCAGAAGTGCTTGCTGCTTCCTCTTTATCAACGATTAAAATAGAACCTTTTCCTTCATTTTCTACACAAAAGGCAGCTACAGATCTAAAATTCACACATCATGCCTCAGTTACTGAAACACTTGAAGCATCACCTTCATCAGATTCTGAGTCAACCTCTTCAATGGTTTTGCTACCAGAAATAACAGAAATTCCCGTTGCGCTGGGATCCACATCAACAAGGAAAAGCAGTACAGAGAAAACTGCAGTGTTGCCTAAGCAGGTCACGCCTTCAGCCACCACCTACAGTTCCATGATCCCACCAAGTCCAGCCTTGTCAACTGAGGCCAGTTCATCAGCTGCAGCTTCAGCCTCTCCAACAATAAGCAGTGCTGGGCACAACCTTAGTATTGCGTCAGCAGCTTCAGGCAAAGCAGCAGCAGTCACAGAGCCCATCACCACCTCTCTTTCTGTTACTTCAGAAGCAAAAGGAGCCTTGCCCCTCGACACAGTAAAGTCTGAAGAGTCAGAATTAACAACAGGATTCCAATCTGTCCTTACTCAGCATGTTACACCTCAGACATTTTACCCTCTGTATTTCACAAACACAACTTCAGTTCTGTCCACTGTACATTCCTCTGCTGAATCAAAACCGTTTTCTTCTATAGCTCCATCATCAGTCAATACTACTCGAACTTCAGAACTTGAAATAACATCTGAGATGCAAACACCTTCTCTGAGTTCACTGCTAATGATATCTGATCATCCAAATGACACAGCAGCTCCATCAGTTTCCTTGTTTACTTCTTTATCAACCAAACCACTTCATGGCTTGACTACAACATTTTCTGATGAACTGGCAACACGAGCCGCAGCATCACCTTTTATGTTGCCTCGAGAAACAGCAACTCTTCAAACTTGTACAGTGAGTAGATATAAATAATTACCTGCCTGCTTTGGAATATGCCTTAGTTACTTTTACACACAAATTAAAAAATAAAATTGTGAGCTGTGCTTCAATCTTTAGGATTTAAAGTATCTGTATCAAACAAGGGAGCCTTATTGTTATCCATTATATCTGAAACCTTGATTAACTTCATTATGCATAACATTTTTTTCCAAGTGTTTTACTATACTGGATTTCATGCCTCAGTTTTCTGAGAGTGACTGTTACAAGAATGGTTTCTTTGGGCAGAATATGGTGTTGTATTTTGTCCAGTGGCAGTGTTTTGTCTCATTGCCCTCCTCAAAGTACATCTTTTCAGACACGTCGGTTATCATTCCTGCTTGTTTCCTTCCATATTTTCCCCCCTCAACTTTTTAAATTATACAGTTAAAAATTTAGTAGTGCTGTTCTCATCTTTACAACAGGACAACAGTGTTAATATATCCTCAGAAGGGTCAGGTTTTCAAAGTTGTTCTTCACGTGTAGCTTCCATCAGCGTCATGGGGATCAATAAGTATTCTGTACCTAAAGTGTGTGAACCCCTTTTTTAACAAAAACTTAATATTGTGATACTAGCTTGGTAAGAATGGTAACCTCTGTCTTTTATTGAATCTGCCTTAGCCAATCACAGAGAGTGAGTGCATAAAACACATTTGTTTGGATGGACAACTGATCCAGGTGAACAAGTCACAGAACTGCCCATACAATGCTACGCAGCCCAGCTGTGGAGTTTTAGGATTCGCTACTCAAACGAATGGTGACAAATGCTGCCCAAAGTGGGAATGTGCATGTAAGTTTTAATTACACAATACTTTCGAAGTACATTCAGGTAACGATTTAATGCATGGGTGAGAAGGGTAAGAACTTACACTTCTATACCATAGCATAGAAATAGAAGATGAACACTGTAAGGGTTACTCATTGTCTAAGGAAATTTATAATTGTAGTTTTACAGCCAGGGAAATAAAATAAAAATGCTCCTTTAATGTACTCAGCGTTGGGTATCTGCAGTGGATATGTTCAGGTCTGACTTAGACACATCTTGTCCTCTCTCTAATCAGGGGACACCTAATCAATACAGATTTTTTGGTTCATTTTATATCTACTTCAGGATTAAAAGATTCCTTAGACTTTTAACTACTTCTGTTAACAGTCTGGGGACTCTGCATTGTAGTTACTCCTATCAATTACTTAGAATTGGGTAGAAAGAATTCAAACCTTAAAGAAAATCCAATTTAGTTCATCATGGCAAATAAAGTATGCAATGATAAGCAACTGGAACTTTTGCTTAGGCTTTAGAGTTTGAAATAACTCAAAGTAGAACTCCAAGCCCATTGAAACACAAAAGCTTTAGCAATAAGACTGAGGAAAAATGAAACTTTTCCACCCTAGGAACAAGACTATAAGGGAGCTATGGATCTGGCATGCTGTCACTCATGATTTTTCCTAGTTTGGGGTTTGTAAAAATTGCAAACCTTTGTTGTCAAGAATTGTAAGGAAATAGCTGGTTGCAGAGGTCTGCCATTGTCCCACTGAAAATACGCAGGATTTGATTCTGCTGTCCATTTACAAAAATGCAACAATATCAAATATGGGAAAATATGTGCTGCATATATAGAACTCTTAGCTAGTTCATCCTATAAAATTTATTGTTTTATTTTCATATTTTGTAAGATCTACTGCAATTCTAAAGTAAGTTAGAAGAAACTTTTTCTTTTCCCCCTTAGGTCGTTGCACCATTTTCTCTGATCTGAGCATTGTAACCTATGATGGAAATCATTTGTCTTTATCCAAAGAAGCATCCTACATTGTTAGTCAAACTCCAGATGAAACTATAACCATCCATGTCCTTGACTGTAGAATGGTAACTAACATTTATCAGCTAACAAAAGGTGTTAGGTACTGCTAATAAGATATATCTGAAAAGCAAGAGCTTAATAAATACTGTGTTTATTATTCACTTCTGTGCAATATCTATGAACTGTGCTTGCATTTTACAATACTTATGAATTGTATAACACTCTAACACCTGACTGTATATGCACAGTTCCTTGTGAAACAGCTGGAAGATGAGAGATAGGTCCATGTTATCCTATGGTATGTGTTATATGGACAAGGTGGTGAGAGTTTAAGTGGATTTACATCATTAGTCGCTTCTGTGAGCACGGTCTTATTTATTATAAATACCACCAGAGTTGTACCAGTATACCACCAGTCTCTTTCAATGCATTTTTATATATGTTCATATGGAGAAATTTGGACTGGAAAAACCAATCTTCAGGGCCGTAAAAGACTGTAGGAATGCCAGGCTGAATTGGAGCACCCTGTGCATTCCAAGTTTCTGACACCGGAGTAAGAGAGAAAGCCTAATGGGAATCCTAATGGGTAGTGTGGGTTGGCTTTTGTCATGAGAAGTTGATTTCTTGTGAGCCTTTACAAAACTCCTTAAACTTTAGTTTCTTCTGTGAAATCTAGGTAATTTGATGTCTAGGTAAATTTCCATTGCGAAGTTTGGCCCCAAGTTTCAACTTACGGAAGTTAATTTCAGAATCTCAATATGACTGATATGAAGACAATGTGTTTGTGACTTTCAGATTTGTTTTCCTCTTGTATTCAGTATTTTCTGCTTTATTCAGCCCCATGTAGCTCAGGAAGTATGCATTTATTCCTGATCCATTATTTCTGTGCTGGACATATCATACAGATTCATCATTCCCAGTCTCATTCTTGCTGACCTTCAGATACGTAATTCATATTTTTTTGTGTCCAAACAGCTAGTCCACTATATTTTTTTTTCCCTGAAAACCTGTATTTCTGTTGTAATTTCAAGATTGTATGATATAGCACAGTTGCTGAAAACAATGAGATCATAGTATTTTGTTTGTTTTCCAGAGAAACTTTGTAGTCTTGACTTGAAACTGTAATCAGCAATGGTTTTCCTCTCTTAATAGTATAATCCCCAAAAATCCTCAATATCCCATTGCGTAAAACCAGTAAGCAACCAATGTATACAGATTTTTCACATCATGGCTATGGGTGATGTCTTTTTGCTTTCTCTACAGAGTAATTCAAATTCAACCTCTTTGTGCCTGGCAATGTTGAACCTAACCTATGTATCAAATCAAATTATTATCAATCGTTTAAGCAGAAAAGTAAGTATTTTGAGGGGTTTTATTTTGCTTTTAGATAACATCTTATTTCTGTAATCAGCTGCCTCCTCACATCAATACTGAGGAATAGAGTAAAACACAACAGGTCATATGATTAATTGTTCCAATTTTGTAACTAAGTAAACTTCTCCTGGTAAATTCCAAGAGCCAAACTGTGATCCAAGTACAGTTAACAAGGTAAGTCACAGAGCAAGGCACATAAACTGTTAGTACCTTTGGTACTTGTATTATCTTTATGGAGGAAAGCCTGACTGCTTCTGAAATTAGTTACGACATAGATTTCCATGCTGTCAAGAATTTGGCCTCAGTTCTTCCATCTGACAATTTACCTCTCTTCCGTGTGTATTTTAGATAACAGTAAATTCAAGGTCTGCTTGGCCTACTGTTAGAAAATATGGATACAAAGTTGAAGATTCAGGCTTCAAGTATGCGGTTGAGACCCCAACAAAAATCAGAATTCAGTGGTTTCACAACACAGGTGTGATGATTATTGAGTTCAATAGTACCAGAGAACCAAGAGCTTTGGGACTATGTGGTAAGTACAGAGTAGTGCAAGAAATAAAGGCTTTCAGATGCTTTGCTTGGGAGACACATTTTCCTAATTATATAAACTATTTATTGCAGGGTCTGTCCCAAAAATGTATTGCAGATCACTGCAAATTTTAAGAGAATATTAAAATTAATCTATTATTAATTTTGTTTATTGTTGAAATTAGGTCTGATATTTATTCCTCTCATCACTTTTTGCCCACAGTGTTGCTTCTGTCTGTAACCTGTTTGAACCACAGGCATGATTGCTCTTACCAAACCCAAATAAGTAAGACAGGTCTAAGTCTGTAATTTCAAATATGGTCATTTACACATTTAGTGTTTGATAGCCATCTGATAGGAGGTAGTAAGTGCTATTTTCAGTTTCTAAAGGTCAGAATTCCCAGGAAAGGTAAACTTGAGAGAACTGATCTTAGTTTAACTGTTGGAGAAAATACTTTAGAGGGAATTTCTTAATAATGTTGCACTCTGTTAGGTCTGTTCAATAGTTTTCAGTTTTCTTTTTTTTTTCTAAAAAGCACAGCCTTGAATAAGGGGTGTTACAGCTTTTGCAAGCATGTATTTGTTGATGTAAATCCCCACTGAGGTAGCTGAATGTGTAAATTTATCTGCTGTAAATTGGAGCTGGAAATCAGGATTAAAGAGATCATATAATTACAGTGGATGTCTTTCCAGTTTCAGAAAGGGCAAATGCCTGTAGCTCAGTATCAAATACCAGGAATAGCTCAGTCCAGTTTCCAGTCCTGCTGACAGAAATGTGCTTCTCACAAAGAGAGTTTGAGTTTATGCCATTTTGAAATTTGATTGTTATCCGTAATTTTGCCCTAATTTCTGTTTTCAGTATTGTTCTCACTCTGTTTGGCTAATTGTTACTGTAATTAGATCAAATAGAAACAAGAAGGTGAAGACAGTGGATTTTTATAATAAGGCTGATTGAAGTTATCCAGAAAATCTCTTTTGCCTTTGCCTGTTTGATAGCTGTGATAGGGAGGATTGGGAACACTACATTTCTGGTTTACAAAGCATTTTGACTAGATGACAACACACTTCTGTGAATGGTGTTGCAAGTACAACGTCTTCAGAGAACGTGCTGTGTATTTCTGGTGTTCACCTCTGACTGGGAGGTTCTCTGCACAAGTCTGCCTGCACAGTGCTGTCTGATGCTACTTGGAGAGCCTGCCTCAAATGAACTTGTAGTACTGCATCTTTTCAGGGCGAATTAGTCTAGCCTAAACTCCTTTCTGTGCTTTCTGTGTTAGTGCAAACACAAGCAACATGCTTTCTCAAACATCTTTTGGCTCAACTGAGTAATGGTAAGTCCTGATTTCGTAGCTTCATGAAAATGCTAAAAATGAAGAGACCATTACAGATTTGTAGCACAAGCATCCCTTGAAGGATCCAGAGACAACAGTGTCTTTTACAGTGTCAGGATTGGACAAAAGTGGCAGCTGGTGAAGAGCTGGAATGGGAGATGAGGGATGTGGGAGGGCAACACGGACATCTCTGTAGCAAAACTAGTGAAAAAGATTTAAAGCATGTCAGTTCTAGTTGCAACTAGATCCTGCCAATAAAAATGTGAAGCTTTAGTTTTGCTGTGTTAAATCTCCTTGTCAATGTGTAAGAGAAGTGAAAAAAGATATCCCTGACATGATAGCAATCCTTTGAAATCTTTCAGCACTGTCACGTTCTTCCTATCTGTGTTGCAAATACAGACTCAAAAGGTTAAATCAGAGAGAGCTTGGAGAGCTGTTTTACTGTCTGAATGCCTGTTGCTGTATTGCTGATTGTCATCAGGAATTGCAAAAAATGGTAAAACAGACCAGTTCTTTAGAAAAGGTGAAATCCACAAATACTTTAAAGAAAAGAGAAAGAAATACGATTGTTCTTGTGGAGACATCAGAAGAAAACATTTTAGAAGTTTGATACAAAAGTCTCAGAAACTGATTAAGAAAGAAAGAATGAAGAAAGAAGAATGAAGAATTAAGAAAGAATGGGGGATTGATCCATCATTCTGCTTTTTCTGCCTGCTGGTTTTTAAAGGACCTTCTGAGGAGACTGCTGCAATACTTGAATGTTCTTTGCTGACCACAGTCACTGCCTATGTTACATTGCTTCTTTTGCTTCAAAGTGTTTCAAAATTGCTGACTATCTTAGTTAAAACAGAAAGAAAAAATGTGATTCTGGCTTCTGGGAAGTGAATACAGAAAAACTTGATTTTTTTTTTCTTTTTTTTCCTGTTGAGTCATAATAATAAGTATAGCTGGAAGTGCAGAAAGCTGCAGTTTTATCATAGCTCTTCATCCAGTAGACGCTGAAGATTGCTCAGAAGCATAAGTAGAATACAGTTCAGTATTTTCTGAAGTACATTATCAGATCAGCATCCTGGCATTTTATGGTTGTTCCCTTTTCTGATAGCATTTAGAGTTTTAATTTGTTGCTATAGATGGAAGTGCATTGCAAGCTTTTTTAAAATACATTTTTACTTAGTTTTTGTGCAGCTAAGGAGGAAACTTGCAGTTTTTTATCTGGGTTCTCTGAGCATCTCTTTGATATGCAGTAGATTTCCATTCAGAGATGCATCTTTTCTTTTGCTTTCCTTCATTTTGTTGAATTTTGTCTGTTTTGATCCTAACAAAGACTTTTTGTCTGTTACAGGTTGTGATGCTGTCATGTTTTATAAGATTTTGAAAAGGTGTTTACTTTCTTGAATATGCCACTTCACACATATTTCCCATGCGTTAACCCACTTTTTTCTTTTTTTTCCTTCTGGTAATTCATAGGGTTTTGTGACAGAAGCTTGGAAAATGACTTGATGCTGCCCAACAGGACAGTTTTAAGCCAAACCAGTTCACCCTCGACTTTTATAGACAGCTGGCAAGTGCCAGACACGTTAAAGTATGTCGGAGAAGACAGGCATCAGGAAACTAATTGCTCAGTCATGGACTGCTCAGAGTGCTTAAGAATGGTGTTGAACCAGACCTTCAGCAGCTGTCACCCCTATGTATGTTAACTATTTCAAAGCTTACATTTTGAGGGAGCTGCAGTTCTGTACTTTTGTATACTTGGTAATAATCGTATATAATTTTATACTTGTATATAATTTTGTATACTTGGTAATTTCATTCATGTGACCATATCTGTTGAATGAGATGTATATTTTTGTGTGTGCCTACAGTTGCAAGGTGAAAGTGATTGAAGAGTATGGAAGCTTGATAGGAGAACTGCAATAAGCACCTTTCAGAATTTCAACTCTTTCAGTTCTGAAATACCAAGTAGTTCATAAAGCAGTCAAAGATAATTCAACTGTATCAATAAGAAAAATGTAAAAGAAAATAGTTTTAGGATTTAATTAATCCTTAAGCCTTCAATAATTTAACAAGTCCCAAATTGCAATAGGTAATCTGAGAACCTGCATTCTCAAAGGCTCTAGAGACAGAGTTCCAGCTTGGAGATGTGAGAGGGCAGAACAGACCCTTGAGAGCAAGCCTAAGGCAAAGAACAAACTCCTGGTGTGCAAATAAATGATTTGTGGTCATACAAATACATTTACTATTTGACCTTTTCTAGGTAGTTGATTTTGATGAAGAGGAGGCCAAAAATAGGTTAAAATATAGAGGTAAGAAGTAACAAAATTGTGTCTTCTATTAGAAAAATTGTATTACCTCATACTTTAGCACTTATCAAAGATGAAACCAAGGAATATAATCATGTCAAAGTTCAGGAAGTCTTGCTTTTAAATACTAGTAGATTATCTTTGTACACCAATGAAGGCTTACCATGAACCAAGAACTCTTGGCTTCTTTGTAGTGGATATTTTTAAAGGCCATTCTTTCCTACCTAGCACAGCCTCCATGAAGGTGCCATCTCTTTTCTTTTTCCTTTGTTAGGTTCCACCTGAGCAATTCTGTGACATATGGGCTCGAGACATTGAGTACATTCGAAATCCATGCGTTTCACTAGCTGCCTATGTGGCAATGTGCAACAAATTCAATGTTTGCATAGAGTGGAGGAGCTCTGATTACTGCCGTAAGTATTCTGCATGTGTGCCCACCTCTAGTGTTCACAGAGGGAAAATTTGCCTAATTTAAGAGTTACTATAAATTAAAACACCGATGATGCTTGAGTCTTCATGTACTTTGATGCTGCTGCAGAAAGCTGTGCCTTTGGAGAAAGGATGTGAGAAATGAAACACTTGAGATTAGATGGGAGAGTAAGGAGTAAAACCTGAGAGACTAGAGCATCCTGGCAGAAGACTTCTCCCACAGCAACAGTAAAATGTAAGGCCAAATGGGATCTGTAGCTGGATTACAGCATCTCCTTGTGCTGTCCTTGGTCACCTAGGAAAAGCCCCCTGCAGTGATAACACAGGAAAGTCTGTGGGTTTGGTGCTTGGAAATGGAAAGACTTATTGATGAAGCATGCTCCCCCCAAATAAGAGAACTCACTGTACATAGAAATCGTAAGTGATGCCTTTTTAAAAGTGATTTAAGGTGTGTATATTTGTACAGGCTTCATACATGCCTTGCAAATAAGTCATGTAGTCTAACGCTTAAAACCAGCCATTTAAAAAAAAATTCTTTATTTTGTATGGATTTTATTGGCTAGTAACTGTTAAAAGGAGCTCTTACAAAATATAGCTGTAAATACTTGTTCCATCCATCATGAAGGGACACATCACACTTATTTTTATACCGCTGTGATGCATTTTCTTTGACCACTGCAGATTATTCAGAACACTCTATGATTCATCTGTGTAGTATTTGAAAATGTTTTTGAAGTTCGAATTATTTTGTGTGAATACTGTTGCATGGTTTGATATCTCTGCTGCCAAAATGCAAACCAAAGCCTGATGAAAATGTTACTACAAGAAGAAGAGAATTAAAGGTGTCTGCAAATTCCTTATGTTTGAATTTGTTATGGAGGATTGTGTTGGTGTTTCAGGCCGGTAGATTCAATTGAATTGGCAAGCACAGGAAGTTGACAAAAAGACAATAATGTCTTAGGTGTTGCCCGTGGGATTACAGCTTGAACATGTCTGATTTATTTATTTCCCTCCTAGCCTTCCCCTGCTCCGAAAACTTCTCCTACCAGCCTTGCATAGCTGCCTGTGAGGTTCCAGAGAGCTGTCAGAATACAGAGGTTGCTTCTCTGGACTCAGAGTCCTGCTCAGTGCTGACAGAAGGCTGCGTCTGTGCTGGAGGGACCATCCTTCACCGGACTCATAGTGCTGTCTGTATTCCTGAAGAAAAATGTGGTATATTTGGATGTGATTTTCTTCTTTATTATCTGCGAGTTGGTGGTCAGATACTCCATTATTCATAAGCTGAGTTCTGGTTTGGTGTTGTGTGAGTTCTGAATATGTCATTCATTTGAGGATTCTAGATATTCAGTGACCATGAACTGTGCAGGTGAGCAAGCAAGGAATGTCCTTGTGACACACAATTTTGCTCACCTTCTCTCAGCTGGAGGATGCTCTTCAAAGTCTTTGCTTAAGTTTATGTATTGAAGTCCTGTAAGTGTGTTAGTCTTGGCCTCCTTTTCACCCAAGCCCTTTGCCAAGTGTCCAACCTTTAGATACACAATGGCATTCGAATGAAACACAGCAACAGTTAATTACACATTTTGGATAATACATATGTGTGTCCTGCCAGCATTCATGTTCATTTTCATTGCAGTTCTGCCTCAATACACCAAATAATGGACCAATTCTTCTCCCCAACAACATGAACCCTAAAGATGCAGTTTATGATAAATCAGACTACTAAAGCACTGTAAATTAGTAATAGTTTTAATATTTTTGAAGTACAAAAGTAACTTCAGATCATTACTTTAAAAACAAAGGATTGGATTGGGATTTTAAGTGACTGGCCTTGCAGTGGAGACACAAAACAAATTGGAGGTCTGGATCTTCTGGAAGGTGTTGAGTGTCTTGCTTTCCTATATAAACTCAGTCATGGACTGTGTCCTCTTTCACTTTCTTGTGGGGTGACATAATCAAGCCTTTAAAAAACTCTGGGATTTTTATGCTTCATAGATCAACATCCACTATGGAAAAAAAAAAAAAAGAAAAGGTGATCAAAATTGGAATTAAAAAGGAATCCTGTTTTCTGTTGTCCTGATCTAGCTTGTACAGACAGCTCAGGGACACCTCATGCTGTGGGTGAGATCTGGAAAACTTCTTTGAGTGGATGCTGTATGCAAAAATGTGTTGACAGTGAGACCATTATTCCAGTGGAGTACAACTGTTCAGAGATCCACAGTTCAGACTGTCAGCGATTTGCAGAAGTGGCCTTGCTTGTTCCTGATGATCAGACATGTTGTCCTCAGAAGATCTGTAGTAAGTATTCCTTCATGGTTAGGAATACTGCCAACTGGAATATGCAGATGTCCTTCCTCTGTGGTTTGCTTTCCTGTTACACATTCTACTTTCAAAGGAATTGGAAATTACTTTGGTTTAAATTTACAGATTATGTAGAAAACCATAGAAACTGTTTGGGTCAATATCCAGTAGGTTTTGGGGGAGAGGTAGAGGAATAGGAGGAGGACTGAAATAGCACTGGGTTTATTTGAATATGAACTGTGTTTCCCTCAAGAGTAGAGAGTACTGTTTTATTTTTAATATCCAAATACAAACAAATGATCTGGGTAAGTCTGAGGAAAAAAATCAGTTGATTGTTTATCTAATTTACAAAGTGAGCAGTAAAAAGTGATAGAAAAGCTTCTCTTCTTTTAATTCTTACTTTGCTTAGAAAGTCCGTCTTCAAAAAGAAATTACAAGCAATTTTCATGTTTTGACCACCTGGTATGGTGTTACAGTGAGTTTTTAGAGGAGGTTTGTTTTTTTAATTCTCACTAGGACTCAGCTCTAGCTTAATGTTGCCTCCATGGAGAGTGTTGCAAATGATGAACACTTCTGAATCCTGCCTCATGGGAGTTTTTTGCTGCTCCACTGTGTTTTTCATATGCCTGTGATTTGGAGTATCTAACTGCAAATACTGCTTGCCACTGCTCTACTTGACTTATAAATGCAGAGCTTAGAAGGTGCTTGTTCTTTTTCTTTTTTCCCCTTTTTGTAACAGTTTGCAATCAGAGTCTCTGTGAACTCCTAATCCCTGAGTGTAGCAGCTTGGAAAAGTTGGTCACCTACTACAGTGAAGAATCCTGCTGTCCCAGCTACGTTTGTGGTAGGTTTCTTTTGAAAGGTAAAAAAGTCCACCCTGTAAAAGACATTCAGTAAACTAAATAAATCAACTTAGAAGGAAAAAGGTGGTGTAGATACTATTGTTAGTATGGCCATTCACGAAATTTGCTTCTGTCTAAAGCTTGGGTTGGTCTGTGCCTCATTTTGAGCAGATGTGATGCAATCTTGTATTAAATGATCAGGCAAGATCTTGTGATACAAGGTAAAAGTTTTCTAAAGCAGATTGTAGTGCCTCTCTGCCCTGCACTGCCTTTCCTTAGGATATAGCATAACAAAGGAGGAATGCTGAGCTTCATCTAAGGGAATACATCTGTTGCCCTTTTTTCAGAATGTGATCCAGAAAAATGTGAACCATTGGAGCAGATGCCAAGCTGTCAAGATGATCAAACACTAATTGCTGCTAGGGTGGAGGATACCTGCTGCATTTCCTATATATGTGGTACAGTAGCCTGACTGCTTGAGATTTTAAGTGTGGTTTTGTATATGTAATGATGCCTATTATTATATTGCCAATTAAGGCTCCTTTAGCTCTACCAACATAGTAAGGCTTGAAAGTGGTTAAAACAATGGGCATTAATTTTCTAAAACATAAGAAATGGCAACAACCATCAATAGTCACAGAACAGCTTTGTGCAGCTGAGTAATATTCCTGGGTCAAGTAAAGGAGTGGTGGTGGAGTCCATGGATGAGGGAAGTCAGTTTTTTTGAGATTGTCCATGTGAACTAGATGCACGAATATTTTATCTGAAAGAAGACTCAAGTTATGTATGCTTTTATTCCCTAAATCCTGCTGTATCACCTATGGTCCATCTTAATAGATGACAAATATCCCATATTAGAGTATTATGCATATTTATTCAGTTCTTTTGGGGTTTAGCCTTTAATGACTCAATTCAATAAAAAAATTGCACTTTTGCAATTACGGTATGAGCTCCACTCTTACCATGTAGTTGTTTTCTGTTTAATAATAATCTGATAATGAGGTGCTATTGAGTTTATTTTTGAACAGGTATCTGTGAATCAAAGGCCCTTCCACATGCAAAAATTTGAGTGCTAATAGGAAATGTGAATAACACTTCTGTTACTTACAGTAATCAGGGGATTGCTTTGATCACGTGATAACAATGGGCTGTGTTTGCCTCTTCTCACTGGCTGCAGAGCATCCTTTTGACTCTTTTTTGATAAAATGAGTCTTTGCACTGTTCATATTGAAAAGTTCCTGTTGTGGTTGTCATATATGTTCAACTGGGAGGATAACACTGTAATCACAGGAGAGGCATTCTTTGAGGTTCAAAGATTCCTGAAAAAACAACAGCATGACTTAGTAAGAGAGAAGACCTAACAAAATTTTTCATAACAGGAGAAGGAGAGAAAATCATGTTTGCTCACAAAAAAATGTATTAATTCTTTTTAGCAGGGGACAAAGGAAAAGGCAAGCTGCACTGAAAATTAGACTTTTGGTTAGGGTCTATAAGCAGTAAATGCAGAGCACCTCTGTTCACTTTCATATAAGTCTGTGACAAACTTGCAGGCACATTTTCTAGGCAGTAGTAAAATTTCTCCCAATGTTTTAGATTTAAATAATTGTTTTCTCCAGCATGCGGGGCTTGCTCGGATCAAATACCCAAATGTCAAGAAGGAGAAGTTCTTATTGTGGATGGCAACACTACTGACAGGTGTTGTCCTACATACCAGTGTAGTAAGTTTGACTTGATTTTAATATTTTAAATAACAGAGAACATGGGAGATCTTGTAGCGTGGATGTTCAGTGTCAAAAATGATGGATTAGAGACAGAGCTGCTGTTGTACCTGTAAGCAGGCAATCATCTGTAGTCCTGAACAAATATCTTTACTTTTAAAACTTCATGTGTGTAAAGCATTTTCTGAATATCTGTATCATGGAGACAAGTGAGTAGTTTCAGGCCTCAAATTGTGGGTACTCAAAATTATTTAAATATTTAAATAATTTTCTGGAGTATCTGTACTCCTTGCTATTACCACCTGATAGCTAACAACGATATTTCTATTATTACTCTTTTAAACTAAGATGTTTTCCAAATGCATTTAGTATAAATCATTTACTGTATCTTGATTAATATTTCCATTCATCCAAACATGACAAGATTGCGTTTATTGTACTTTCTTTCCTTTAATTTCAGTGTGTGAGATACATCGTTGTCCTGAATTCAAATGCATGCTCGGCATGTCTCTGGTGGAGGTGTGGAGCCCGGAGAAGTGCTGCCCCTTCCGGACATGTGGTAAAATCACTGATTTTCACTATAGTTGCCTTAGACAGTGAGAGATGACAACAGCTTTGGCCTCTTGGTTTTGAGCCTGGTTTCAGCCAACTCCACCATTGTGACCTGCTCATGAACAAATGATACAGAAAAGTCATTTCATGGTACAGAACTTCCTAATCTGCCTGTTTTGCTTTTCTTGCATCCTGTAGAATTTGCCTCTCCAAACTGGGTACTTTACCATCTTGAAAATGTTGTAAGAGTTAACTGTATTGGTTTGCTGACTTGTGGGTTTGCTGACTTTTAAATCAGGAATTTTTATTCTCTCTGTTACTCTGTTGTAAGCAAATGGCATATAAATTGCTAAACTGCTGTTTCTGGTGCTGTATTTTGTTTTAGAATGTGCATGCGAAACAATCCCCAAACCTCAGTGCAAACTGGTATGACATTTATCTTCTTTGTCACTAATCTCTTATTAATTTCTTAATAAATCTATTTATCAGTGTCTGAATAATAGTTTTATCAGAGAAATATGAAACACTATGTCATCACCTCTTTTTAAAAATTACTTTACAGTAAGATATACCCAGTTTTAAGAAGCCACCTAAGTCTAAATACCTTGCAGAATAAAATGACTGTATGGCCCTGGTATTTCCAGAGCTTTTTATTACCATATTCTGCCCCACTATATTGGTAGAGTAGGACTGCTTTCATGCACACAGGATAATTCAGGATAAAATTTTGTGCTCAGTGTGTTGGAACTAAATGCTTTAAAGCATCACTCTTTGTTAATATTATTTGTTATGGTGAATATGTTAACATACATCATGCACTCGGGCTGCTGACTAAGCAGAACCTTCAGGAGATACTGCTAGCCAAATTCTGAAGGAAAGTTGTTTAAAAGAAAAAGATCATATAGAGGAGAAAAACCACCGTTGTTCCATGTATAATTTTTTTTTTCCGCTTTTATACCCATAGGGACAGAAACTTCAGATAGATGAGCTGTTTCAGAACAGTACAGAAAATGTCTGTAACTGTGCGAAGTATAAATGTGGTAAGTCAGAAAGTAATTCAATTTGAAGAAATAGCAGCTGTTTAAGTGCTAAGAGAAATTAGGAATTAAAAATCAGGGGTTCACTTTGAACATGGAACTGAAAAGGGCAGGATTAACTGATGTAAGTCACAAATAGTGCTAATTCTCCTCTGTGGGGAGAAATATACAATTCTCAGGTACGTTTCTTATCCTGAAGTAGTTTTCCAAAACAAAACATTTGAAGAAGCCTGCACTGTCACTTGGGTGCAGCTAATAGAACATTATATATTAATTTAGTATTCCTTACATGGCTGTATTTGAAATAATTTGGCAACAGCAGTGAATCATTAGATTACTATCAGCAGTTTGTTTGAAAATCTGCTCCATAGTTCTAAAATAGGTAGAGTAGCTTTTTCCATTCCTGTTTCACTGTGTAAAACATTTTTATTGGAGTTTGGATACCTAGCTGATTGTCCTGAGCACGTTGTTTGTGTTTTCTTGCAGTGAGAGACAAGGTTTGCCTGAGCAATGAGAGAGGTGTGCTGCTTCCTGGGCAGAGAATCGTGGAACACAGTGCAGATGGCATTTGCCATATTTCTTACTGTACAAATATCATTGATCCCTCCACTAAGTACTACAAAATAAACACGTCTTCGATAGACTGTGCTGTCAAGTGCAAAGCTGTAAGAAATTCGGAAAGTTAGACCTGTATACTGTGACTGGTGGCCTGAATTACATTGTGATGGGTTTTGTTGAGCTGATGACAGTTGTAGGAGAAAGTTGGAAAGAGTAATTCGGATATTTCCCTCCTCTACCACACTTGTGATGGAAGTTTATAAAAGTCTCCCTCCCTCAACTGTGTTCTCTGCTGTGTAAATCATACACAAACTAAAGTATATAGTGAGTGCCTGCTTGAATTACTGGCAAGCTGCCTCCTTGCATCCCTGCAGAACTTCAGCTGCATTATGTGCAAACCGGTACAAACTCCTGGCAGATATTAGCTGAATGAGAATTAGGAAGAGAAGAATTATAAACAGAAGAATTCTAAATATGGTGAAAACAGCTTTATAAAATAAGCAAATGTTACATTGGTTTTTTTTACAAGATATGATACTTTTCTGTGGGAATATTATACAGATTTTTTTTTCTAATTTTGTAATTACTTGATATCTAGTGTGTAAAAAGATAAAATTTCAGTGGTTCTTGAAGTAAGCTGTCACTTACATTTGAAAATGGTAGAAAGACTGGTTAATTCTCTCAGATTTGGAACTTGTCCCCTTTTACTACAATTAAGATCAAAAGTATTTTATAAAACCCTCATGACTGTGCAGTGTGTGCAAATGTAAGCTATCTGGTTTTGAAAGGTATTTTAAAAATATCCCTAAAATCAGATAGCTGAAAAAAAAATCCGCCTGTTACAGTAGTAAAATGTATAACTGCAAGATGGTCTCATTCAAGGAATAATCTATTTGATTTTGGCAGAACCAAGTCTATCAGCCTCCAAAAGATTTAACAACTTGCTGTGGTAGCTGCAAGAACTTGTCTTGTCTCCACACTTTTAGCAATGGCACAGTTGCCAGTTTTAAGGTGAGTTTGCACATTTTATTCCCTCAAATCTTTGGTAGTAAAAAAACAAATTATGAAATACTATATCTTGCCATATAAAATGTGCAGGAAAGAGCTTTATTTGGCCAAATACTATGAATAGTTTTGCATGTACACAACATTAATTTATTGGAGAGTCAACCATATAACTGTCAATAAAAATTAAAGGATTCTGATCTAAATCAAAGAATTATCATCAACTCGAATATTTTAGAACCTGCTTTACAGTATGTATTTTTTTTTGGACTTTCAAATGCAGTACTTATCAGAACTTGAATATGCATCTAAATTATATTTTGCTGTAAGTATTATTGTAGATTCAGGCAAGATCTCATTCAATGGAATTGTTTAATTAATACTTGAAATACTGGTTTTGCTGAGTAAAGTTTCTGTTTTACAATTTTTAACAGCCTGGTGCTGTTTGGATTTCAAACTGCATCAGATACGAATGCACCAACACAGCAATAGGACCAGTTCTGGTTTCCTCTGCAGTTGGATGCCCACCCTTTAATGAAACTGAATGTGTGAAGGTCAGTGTGCAAGACACTGCTTGCATTCCAGCTGTGATTTATGTTTGCATGAAAAGTTTTAACTCTGTGTGCTGGTTTGGCCAAAATTTAAAGGAGAAATCCTCAGAGGGAGAGGCAGGGTACCACCACCCCTTCCCCCCACCACCAGGTATGGGAAAAAAAAAAAAAAAANAAGGTCTCCCCCGATACGCTCCGGTGTTGTAAAACAGTCCCGAAGAGAAGAAGAAAAAAACAAACCCAAAGTCCCAAGAAAACTCTCTCCAGAGAGAAAGAGCCGAAAGCTGGCTGGAAAGCAAGGCAGCCTCTCCCCTCTCCCTGCCACCGAGCCCAGAGCAGAGCTCTGTGTGTCCTTGAGCAATTGTTTTGAAAAGTTCGCTCAGATTTCTCTCGCACTCAGGCTTAAAGGCACAGAATTCATCTTCTGGGCATAGAGTGGTGATAGGGGATACACATCATAAAGTCACCCCAAGACACTCTGACAAAAAGTGTTTTTACCTCAAGAAGGTTTTTACCTTCAAGAAGGGAGAAATTACAAATTTTTGCAGTGCCTGTACTTTTGCCCAGACATTTAAAGGTAAAAGGTATAACCACTCACCAGACCACTGTGCCACCAGGCTGCTGAGTTACACAGCTGGACACACCTCTTCTGATTCTTAGAACCTTTTTTTTTTTAAATTGGGGTTTGTAATATCAAACTAGTCCTCATTCAACTGTCTCAACTTGGATGCTTTTCTGGGCTGGACTTCTCAACACTTTTCATGTATAGCAATTTGATTCAGCACAATGATAAAAAATATTGGGAAAAAAGGAAAGATTGTTTGAAAATCAGGAGCATCTTTTCCACAATGTCACATAAAGTTTCATGAACTAGTTTTGGAGCAAGAGTAAAAGTTCTGTTTGAATTTGCAAAAGGAGATTAAACTAAGTGCCAGGAAATGGAAGCAAGGAGAATTCTCCTTCTGCTCTCTGTAATTCTACATTTACATGTGGATAGAAAGATACATTCTTTGGTGAATGATGTTGTACGAGCAGGGAACAGTCCTGAAGGAACTGGGTGGCTGTAGTTCTTCCTCTCAAAGAGTAGTGGGTTGGTTCTTCAGAACTGTCTCGGTTTTGTAGCCAAGTCTTCATACATTCCCCAGAGTGTTGCATTTGCCTGAATAATGATGCAGAGCTTTATCTGAAAGATATTTTTAATAGTACATATATATGAGAATGAATGCTTGAAAAAAACAAGTTTTTTCCTCTCTATTTTATCTCTTGGTCAGGTTGGAGGCTATGTTGTGCCATTCTTAGAAGGATGCTGCAAAACATGTAAGTGATTATTGACAATTCCTGCCCCACAAGTCTCTCTGATTTGTTACCTTACAAATAAAGTGGATTATTTCCTACATAAAAGCTTGATTCACATCTCAAAGGCTGTGCTTCTCCTGGTTTTACTCATGTAAATAACTCTGAAAGTAGTGGAGTTAAATCAAAAGAAAACACTTTAACACTGAAACACTTCACTGATAGTGATTGTAGCTGGTCAGGCCACTGAAATTCCTACTTCAAGTATTTTGTAGTTCTCGTGTAAAACTCCTCAAAGTTTTATGTACTGCATTTAGTATAATAAAAGGTACTCTGTTTTAGAAGGCACCTTAAAACATGCTTCATCTACATTAATATCTTCATATTTGGTAAAAATGAGCATTGATCTATGTGGTTTGTAAGTTAGTTTTGTAAATAATGAATATAGTAATTAATAGAGACAGTTCAGAAACCTTCAGGCAATATCTTTTAAAAGATTTTGCAATTAAAAAAATCCCCCCCTTACTTGATTATCTGTGAGAGCTATTAAAGATTCTCTGGGAAAAAAACCCCGCGGAATAAAAATTCTCTACAGAATAGGTTTGAAAGATACTATTTCTTAATAGAAATCAAGAAAACAGAAATATTTTTTTTTCTTAACACATTGGTACATAGCTGAAACATTTTGGCTAGTTTCATGAAGGACTTAGGCTGAAGTGGATACTGTTAGAAGCAACTGAAAAGGAGATTTTTATACGGGCAGTAAATTAATATTTTAAAATGAAAAAAATCTGACTTAATTTGCATAAGTGGCTGATACAGTGACCTGAAAGTGTGGGAGAGAGCTGGAGAAAAGTGCAGGTATTTCCTGCTGGGTAGGATGGAACTTGCACAGCCGTGACTGCCTGACAGGGTGCCATGTGCACAGTCACTGCATGGGTTATGTGCTGCCAGCTGGGAGGTACCTTTTGGTGTTACTCATTGGTATAACATTTTGTAGTGAAAAGTTTATTGAAACTGTGCAAGATTGATCTGAGTTTTATTTCTCTGCTTCCACCATAAGGGAATGATAATATCTATTCAAGTTTTTTCCCTCTGGTGGACTTGTGTTTCAAGCACTTGTCCTAGTTCTGTGGCAAATTCTCCACAGGCTCTCTGAGGTCAGTTTTTGAATATCTGACATTTTCCCTCAATGCCCTAGCAGCCAAATAAACCAGCTCCTGAACAATTTATTAAGACATTTAAACATCCATTAAGCTACTTTTCATCAGGGCAGAAGATCTTGCTACTATGCTTAGAGAAAGATTATAACCACGTTCTTTAATTGTTAAAGACAAAAGACAATTGTTAAAGACAAACCTGGGTCATGCCTCACAAAGTAAAATTAAACCCTTGAAGAACCCAGTGACTTCTGAGATGCATTAACAAGTACATTGCTAGAGTTTTGATTTCACACCTATTTGTGCACGACACAAAACCTCTGTGAATCATGTAGTTCATTCTGACTACAAGCAAACCTGCCGTGAGAGCTGTCAGTCAGCTGTAATTGTGGGAGACATTTTATGAGAAGGATTACCAGCGTTTTGTTTTCTTTTGAAGTACTTTGCCATTAGAAACAATTGTGATTTTTGTTTTTGGTTTTAATTGGCCTTTGAAAATTAAGAGCCAGGAGCTCCATCAAAACCTAGAGAGGAAATCACATTATTTCTTTGTTGTAGCCCCAAAGGACCCATTAAACTCAGGATACCAGACTGGCTTGGTTATGCCAACGTAGATCAGATTCTTCCTGGTTTGCACATGAGGTTTAGCAGTGCAAGTAATGCCTGGACATGGTACTCAGCTGCTGGCACTGTGAACCCTGCCTGAGCAGGGAAACAGCACCAGGAGCCCTCCAGAGGTCTCTTCCAACCTCAGCCGTTCTGTGATCCTGTAACATACAGACATTTTAAAGCTGAATTCTGTTTTCCAAAATCTAGTAACTCCCAAATGTTTTCATACTTCCAGAAACCCTCTGTAACACGTGCTCTGTTCACTGTGTAATGTTCTCACCAGGTTCTTCAGTGTCAGTGCTCCTCCCATTCCTTGTTAGCCCAGTCACTCCTACAGCCTATGTTGGCTGTCACACAGGTACATTTTCCTGAAATAAGTAGGACCAACCCAAACAGCACCATTGTTGATTTCCAACAATGTACTCCCTGATAGGAGCACCAGACCTCACGTTACCCAATTATTGCCAAAGCTGCAGTGTAGCACAACTGCTCATGGTTGTTCAGAGTGGCTCCCATTTCGGTTTGTATTTCACTTTGCACTGTGTGGGCGGTGCATTGTTGTCAGCCAACAATGTACTGTTGGTAGTAAGCACTTGCATAGTCTTTAGCTTGCTGCATGTGTAAAATGGCTGTGTTTAAAAAGGTAAACTAATTCCGTTGTGTTTACAGTGCACTAGAACATAGAGACTAATTGCTTTGCTTGTTAAAGCTTGTTGTGTAAGCCACATTTTTGCAGATGATGTGTCGTACAGTTTTGCTTCCAGTGCCATGGACAGTAGAAGCAAGTAATTGCTTTCCCATCCACAGTTAGGACAGTGTACTGAATACAGCAAGCCTGTGTTTACTCCGTGAAAATTGGAGATTATTTTTGTTCTCTTTCATAAAGCATGTTAATTCTTTGAATTATAACATGGTATGAACACACTTGTTTTGACATTTCTTTCCTGAAAACAACTCTCCAAATTTCTGTAAGAGAAATTATGTTGACTGTTATTTTGTACACCCCACTGAGAGTTACTTCCTACATTAAATTACACTTATGACTCTAGGAGTACAAAATCAAAATCTGTATTTCTCTTTCATATTGATGTCACTTTAAGTGACCACAGTGTTATGAGTCAACCCAAAAACCAAGTAAGGATTTTCAGCCATACAGATGGTGCAAAAAAAGCTTATAATATTATGACACATATAAAATGCTCACATCTTTTGTAAGGTTCTTCATGTGAAAGTATATTTTGTTGTAAAGCTCATAAAAAAAGCATTGGATACTACAATATATGCATGGAATACATTATATATTTATTTTGTATGAGATACGATGTACTTTCACCATTTAGCCTGGATGAAGTCATAGTCACAGCTGCACTGAATTCTCCACCCTACACACCATGAGTAATGTAAAAGAAGAAAGAACCATGAAAAGAGCTGTGAAAAACACGAAATAATGGTGAGTTGGGGTTTTTTAAAAACAGGTTTTTTTCTTCATTTCTCAATTTACTTTTTCCCTAAGCAAACATAATTCAGTGACAGTCAAGCAGTATCCAGACATTTCTGTCTGTAGGTTTTTATTTGTTTCCAAGAAGATTTATTGCTGTCCTTTCTGTCATGTTGTAGAGAACTCTGCTATGTCTGGAAACAGTACCAGGCTTATATAATTAAAAAAAAAAAAAAGAAAAAAAAGGCAAGCACCTACACCTTCCCCCAAAAAATCCAAATAGAAAACACAAACCAAACAACATTTAAAAACTGTTCTCTGAGAAGCAGTGTTACTAGTTTGACAGTGCTTAGAGCAGGGAACTGGACATTATGCATCAAGCTGTAATTAAATTGAGTCACAGTTCAGTATTGGGTATTTTTCAAACCAATGAAGCCTTTATTGCCATTGCTTTTCTGGAGCTAACTGTATTCCCCTTTTGTCAACATCTTTGGATTTTTTGGCTCAAAGAAAATGCAGCTCTGTAAATGGAGAGTCGTTGGGGGCTACCCCACAGTGTGTAAACTGGTGTGAATCAGTGGAAACTCTTCTAATGGAACGGGCTGTTTATTCTCTTACAGATCTGAAACGTGATGTGGTTTCTTCAGCACAGAGAGGATCATCCTCAGAAAATCCTCTTCTCTTAAAACTGAACTTTATACTGAACATCTTTGTTTTTCTTCCAATGTTTGGCATTCCCTTTTTAAATTAAATTTAACTCCTCATTTAATGCCATGATTTATTGTGATCTGTGTTATTTTATCCATGTGCCTTGTACATACTTCTGTGAGAAAAATTGTGGAAATAAAAAGTTTCATTTGTTCACTGGTGTTCTTTGATTTAATAAAAACATACAGAAATGTAAAGCCCCTTGAAGCCCTATTCTTCATCAGATACAGCTGTTATGTATTCATTTTAAATTTTGTTTATACCACTGGATTGCAACTGCTGCCATTAAACTTGTATTTATTTCCTGGAAAATGCACTTTAATTTATTAACAAGTTTACCTTTTGCTAATGATACCATTTGGTATCATAAGCAAGTTTAATTAATTAAGAAGTCTTCTCACTGGAGAGTTTGATTAATTTTACAGAAGCTTTTGAAAACAGTGGACTTACTCTTAAAAGGCTTCTGAGTGAAAAATAAACCTTTTAAGATGATATTAAAGAAAAACAGAGACAGATACTTTAACAAATGAAATAGTTTTAAAAGTGATTCAATGTACAGCTAATGTCACTTCACCAAAGTTTTGTATGTTCAGTGACGTATTGGGTAATTTTTTCATGTCTCTTGACCCCATAAAATGGTCAGGATTGTTCTTGTATCTGAAATGTTAGAAATTGGAGCTGATATTTTTAAATCTATGCCCATTTTGCAGGTAAGGAAGATGGTAAATTCTGTAAGAAGGTGACTGTTAGGATGACCATCCGCAAGAATGACTGCAGGAGTAACACACCAGTAAGTCAATAACCATCGTGATTTCTTGTAATAGAAGAGAAAAAATATGAGATATTAAAAGAAGGAAGACAGGGAACTCAGATTCTACAAGGCCATTGTCTCCATCTCTGCCATAGAGACAGAGGTTTCTGTGTTTCACAGAGCTGTTTTAATGCTTCCCTACATTCTCAGCAGTCATCTTCTCAATAATAAAAAAAGGAGGCTGTTACTTCTTTTTTGTGTGCATTTAGGTGCATGTCGGCTTAGTCTCATTTCACCCTAAAGTGCAATTATTGTATGCAAATTAACTAATATACCTGAACCTTGCCCTGATATTCTACAGTTAAAGTGGCTGCAGATGTGTGTAATTTTTCATCTGCCCGGGGAAAGTGTTTAAATGCCAGCTTCATGAAGAAAGGAATCCTGGGTCCTGAAAGCTTTTTTTAAGCAGCAGCATGAGCACACTGTAAAATGTGAAGGAAGAATGAGGCACTATCTGTGTGTCCATCAAAGGATTTAGTGTTGGAGGACACCAACCATGTCCTGCTGAGCAGTAAGGCTGAGAGCAGCAGCAAGGGTGCAGACAGACGTCTCGTGTGAGATGTGTAAGAGCGCCTGGAAAAGCTGTAATAAAAGAGACTAGGGAAACAGCTGTAGCCTCTAAAATGACTCTGAGAGTACATTTAGTAGAGTAAGCTGTTGAGCAGCCAAGAAATTTATTCTCAGTGTTTCATTGAACAGAAACACAAATCCTGACCATTAAATTTGAAAAAATTACAGGTTCCTTAAGCCTATTTGTCTTACAGTCTATATTACACATTTGTTATCATTAGTAGTAGTTCCCCTTGGCTTTCCAAAGGATTGGTTCTTTTATTCCTCCTTGCTGATACCCAGTATAGCAACACTGCATCAGTGTATCGCTGAAATGAATACTGCAGGGAGTTGTGGAAAGAACATTTGGTGCTGTGTTCAAGCCAAGATTGTTAGGAATACTTTAAAATTCAAAACTGGTATTTCCTCTTTGTGTCTGTTAAGATAGCCAAAATCTGTTACTGAAAGTGACAGCAAAATCGATTTATTGACTAATCATTAATATTAGTAATATCAAAATTGAGACCTGTCTGGGCAATGCACTTCAGATGTTATTTCCAGATGTAGTGGTAATTCTTAAAGGGCTAGAGGAAATACCTCCAAACTTCTCACTGCTTTGCCATTGGATTTGGGTGCCTAATGTCTTCACAGTTTCTTGAGAGCCCCTGACCGTCCTACCTGCTCCCATTTGCTAATTATTGTCTGTGTGTGCTGCCAGGTGAACATCGTTTCGTGTGACGGAAAGTGCCCGTCTGCCAGCATTTACAACTACAACATCAACACCTACGCCAGGTTCTGCAAGTGCTGCAGGGAGCTCGGGCTGCAGAGAAGGACTGTGCAGTTGTATTGCACCAGCAACTCAACCTGGGTCACCTACTCCATCCAAGAGCCCACAGACTGCTCTTGCCAATGGTCTTAAAAAACAGGAAAGAGAACAGCAAGCCCAGCTGTTCACAGCATCATTTTATAATAGTTTATCTATTAAACATACAATAGCCAATCCCCCAAATTTCAGCAGTTTAATGCACAAATACATTTGGACTCTCCTAAATTTCTGAAAAGTGGCTTTGCATCATTGGTTTTGTGATTTCACTTCATTTTCATTCACATGGATTGTTTCAAGGGTTCTTGTGATACGTGCCAACTTAAAAGGCGATTTACATTAGTGACATCTAAAGAAAAAGAACACCACGTGTTTTGTTCTGGGAGGCTGGCCCACTCTTTGTCAAGTCCCCATTCCAGTTTTACATCATTGCCTGACTTACCTGGCAGCAGGTCACTATTTTGAATGCATTGTCATTGTGCAAGTACATTTAGTGTCTCTTAAGAAAAATTCTTTGGACAACATGAGAAGAATTTTCAGTTTAAATCATATTCCTGCTGCTAAGTAGAGCATGTATAAGAAATTCAGTTTAGGATTTTTTTTTTTTAATCAGGGAAATGTTATCACTACTGATAACTGTATGTAATATTCCCTGGGAATAATTTCAGTTTTCTAGTGACTTTTATATTGTAGTGAAAAGCATTATGGCAAGCATGTCTTTATGGAACAGATCAATTGTCTTTAGGATATCTACATTAGTCATTAGTCACTTTATCTTTCTGCTAAACAATATGACATAAACTGAAAATACACAGATTTAAAAAATGAAAACCATTTTATATTCCTTTGTATAGATATAACTTTAATGAAAACATTCAGCTTATGAAATGAACCATACTTAAATTGTCTCTCTAGGAGAATGAACATTGTTTAACACTAATTTTTAAAGATGTGAAAGTTCATTAGGAAAGAGAAAATGAGGATAATATATGTGCCTCAAAGAAAAACAAAATTGAAAATCTTTTTCACCTGTATAGTAGATGCAACTTCTTACAGCAAGCGCTTGAATTTCAAAATGTACAATTGTAAGGTTTGGAATTTCAAAAGCAATTTTTTTATGAACTTGAAAATTTAAATTTGTTTTTGTAATGAACTAATTTTTTTCTTCTCCAAGCTAGTGTTACTATTCTATTCTTCCTTAACAAATCCCACTGAGATTAAATAAAAATTCAGTAGCTTTTGTTCTGTAGATTAGAACTGTAGATAGCATGCAGTGATACACTTGAGATCTATAAGAGTAGATAGATCTCAGCATACCTTCTTTGAAATCTGCTTGTCTGCAATTAATCCAAAGAAAAATACGTTGTTAAAATCAATCATGTGAACATTTTTGATATTAATTTTGTATACTGTACATTTAATTCTTACAATATCTAATAAACAACAGGAAGTCTTATTTTGTTACAATTAATTTTGTTATCATTGCTAAAGCAGCTTTCTGCCACGTGATGAAACACACTATATTTACTAATATTTTTCTTCAGTGGTGCACATGGGTAATTTTAGGGTTTGCTGATATCACAAGTACTATATCAAGGAGGAAGACTTGCTTATGAATTTTTTTAAATCTACAAATTTCCCTGATTTCATCACAGTTCACTTTCATCCTCAAAAAAGGAAAAGTCCTCTATGTAATTTTACTCAAAATAAAAATTGGAGAACACTTGTTCATCAAAGTGTAGCAAGACAACTCTGACACTGCCAGACTATTTGTCCTGGAAATACAGGGGAGAAAGAAGGTTAATTTCTGCACATTCCCTTTCCACATTTTTTCTGAACTAACCCTCAGTTTGACTGCAATGTGTGGACTGTGTTTTGAGTAATTGTTGTGTAGAGATGATCATCCTTCAGTACCTAGGGCCAAATGTGTCTTTAAGCTCTACCTGTTGTTGGTGCAGTCCCTGCTCACTTTGCAGAACTTGTTCCTTGTCCAAAGTTGTCTTTTAAATACCAAGAAAGGACAGAATTTGGGAGAAGTGCGTCCTTTGGAAATCCAGGGGGAAAAAATGCTATTTACAAGATATTGAGCAGAGTTAAATCCTTGACGCCATGTGCTTAAAACTAATGATTTGGCATTTTCAAAGGAGAAGTTCAGCCTTCTTTAGTTTAGCAGCTGGCAGATGCCATCCTAGAGGGCAGGAATTAATAAGAAGAGATGTTTCCTTTGCTCTCAGCAAAGATGGTATTGATGCCTTATCCCTGTTCTTAAAATCAGAGTCGAACACGGTTAGAAGGGAAAAAGGCATCAGTATTTGCTGTGAAGCACGAAACACCACCATGAGGGACAGACTAGAGCAGGAATTAGGCCTCCTAATTGGTCTCTCCTCGTGCCACTTGAGCAGTGAGCTCATGGTTCCTGGCAGCTCAAGGCAGTAACTCTGAAAGGCAATCGAGTCCCAGACTTTCAGCTCTTGGTTGAAGAGAAAAGTTAGTGCAGGCAGGGAGAGTAGAAAGCTTACAGTGGTGTGTCTGGTAACCGTAATCAAACACTGCTGGCGCTGGTACTTCAGCAGTAAAATAATAAACATCGTGATAAGTCCCTACTTCTGCTTTTGCTAACATTCAGCTTATGCTGGGAGAAACAAGGGGAAAGATTCAAACTGCCTCTGGCTTGGCAGGGGAAGCTAGTTTATTCCTGCCTCCGTGTCAAATTCCCTCACAAGTCCTCAGCCTATCTGTGGTTCTTTAAAGCCACCCTGGCCCTTCCCGTGTATTCACCTATCTCTGCATTTGCACAAAGCAGCCCAGCTGGAAAGATGTGCCTTATTTATACTTCCACATCTTTGAAAACCAAAGGGATCTCAATGTGTGTTTCATCTGGCCTTTCCATGCTAGAGTTACTTGGGCTGTAACAATGACTGAGTCCTAAAACAGTTTTATTTTCTTTTTATTAAGTCCTTTGCTTGAAACTGACCTGCTTGAAACTGAGGCTTCTTAACACTTCTTTGCAAGTCTCAGAACTTTGCTCCACCCCTGATAACCCTGTTCCCCTCACATATGTTTGCATGTGTGGAGTGTCTTCACAAAATTGATTCCTAATATTGGGAGAGAAACATCATAGGCTTGTGTTTCATTAAATCTAGGAATGAAAATCTTTCTATTTCTAGGTGGTTTTCCATCTTTGAATAAAATGTTTCGTATTTGGGTAGGGAAACATTGGCTTGTTGTTACAGTGCTGATTGCTCATTTTTATCTCCTTTAAAAACCACTTTATATACATTACCTTGCATTACCAAGCTTACCCAGCCTTGATTCACAGGAAAATACAAGAGACTTGGCAGCTGGACTCTTGAATATTATGGATATTGGCCCTTGAGAATGGTCTTTAAAAAGAAATAACAATGATATCAATTGTGTTTTCTAAATGTTCATTCTCTGGGTTATTAGTACATGATCTGGACTCAGGATAATGGCCTCTTGAGTAATGCTTTCTCTAATTAGTGATAGTGCTGCCTGGTGGTTTGGTAAATTAATGTGAGATACTGGCATCTGCTGGGCTGCAGTTTGACGTGAACTATTAGTCACAAGTCAAATAACTTACACCCCCTCAGACAGCTCTCAAGTGTGCAGCCCATGAAGTCAGACCAAAATTATTCAAAAAATTTTGCCCTCACTCTTATTTCTGCCCACAACATCATCTCTCTCCCCCATACAAGTGGCTAGCTATGAATAATTTAATGAGGTAACAGCTGCTATGCAGATGGTGATTTTTTGGAAAAATCCCCTCTTAGTGTGATGAAGACATCTAACCTCTTTAGAAATAGTACCTGACAGACTGCCATCCCCTCAGATCTGCTTTCTGCGTGGACTTCTGACTAAGGCTTTGATCATGTCAGTCCACATCAGCTGTTTATAATACAGATATCTGAATTAACTCAGGTGTCCAGGCTTCATCCATCACCAAAGAGTGCTGCATCCAGAGAGTGACTCAACCCATCCTACAGTAAGTGTCTAGGATTGATACGGTGATTTATCCTCCAGATGTATCATCTTTCCTTTTCACTGTGGAGAGAACCTGGATGGTAAAATATGGTTAGGTACCTCGCTTTTGTATTACTAAAATTAGTTGAAATTAAATTCACCTTTATTGGTTAAATATATCTCAACAGGCTCAAAAATCATCTACGCTGATTATGGCACTTATCTGACCACCTCAAATGAGGTAATGTAATATTTGATTTGCATGAAGCTGAATGGAGCATCATTTGTCTCGTTTGGTCTTTCCTGTATGTTTCAGAGTGTACTTATTTTATGTGATAGCTATCAAACTATCCCTGTACCTCCAGAGCTGACAACAGACATCATCATCAGCCAAACCTTCAAAATGGAAAAGCACAGCTGAATTTGCAAAGATGTCATGTGTTTATTTCCATGACAATGTCTCCTATTAGCTGGAAAAGGTCTATAAAGTGAGTGAATTTTAACATATTTGTGTCTTATAGACCTTTCATTGTGTAAATGCTGGCTTGAGGTCTGCAGGTGATTTGTGATCTTGCTTTCTAAGCTTTTGGCTTCCAAGATATTTAAGGTAATGTGATTCTTCAGAAAATTGTGAAACCCCTCTAGGAAATAGAAATACTTATTGTATCTACTTCGGACAACTTTGAATGGGAAAAAAACCCCAATCCAACATTTTTGGTTTAAATCCCTAATATGTTAAAAATGGTTTTCTGGCAACGTGCTTATTTTCAAATATTTAGTTGAAATACCAATATCTTAGATCCTCATTCTTACCCTTTTAATTTCTGCTCTGGAAGAGGGGTAGAAAGGAGATGAGGGATGATATTTTTAATGAGAACATTTAGAAGATTTCTCTTCAAATAGGACTGGCAAGCCCAATTATCACAAAGTTGTTACACAGAGGAAAGTGGGAATCAGTACCTAAGGGAGCCTCTTGTGATTTTCAGCATTAGAGGTGGTAAAAAAGTCCCTCCCTTGATAATGAAGGACAACTGACATGTTCTGTGGTTACTGACGGCAATGGGTCTGAGTGCAGCCCTTGTGTAGGATTACTGCAGGTAACAGTAGTTTCTCTCCTAGATTGTTCATGTGTTGTAGGGCTAAAGGAGGTGTGGGACATTCAGGTAGCTCTAATAATGGGAGTCTTGTAATTACCTATAATTGACATGAAATGAAAGAAAATATAACCTAATGCCCTATAAATGCTGCACTTAAGCTGATCTCTGGAAGGAAATTTACAGCATTTGCACATTTTTTTGTTGGCTCCATGACTGGAGCACAGGGGGAAGGGAAGGTATCATTTTTAGGCTTTAGATTTGGCCATATTGTAGCACTTCCAAATCTTCTGTCAACACTGGCGTGATGTTGCATTCATTAAAAAATGCACGATCTTTTAAAATATCCATCTGTTATATAAATAAAAATAATGCAGCCCTATATTTTTAAGGTATGCTAATCCTGCATGGCCATGGTCTAATTACCAAATGATTTCATGCTACCCTGGTGGCAGGCAACATCCAGACCACTGAACACTTGCTATGGATCTCTCATTAAATCCCTCTTGCACAGTTTCATTCATAAATTTACCATGGCTTTTAAAACAAAATAGTTTGATGCTTATACAGCAATATCAAATAAGAGCAGTGTGTTTCCAGAATGCAGCAACATTTTTCAGATGCTCCGCTTCATGCATGACTGAGTAATGGGTGGCAAACTCTGTTATTGTTGCCTTTTACCTTGAGTGGAAACCTTGCTGCTGGTGGGGAGTGCCTGATGGTTGTGCCCAAAGATGAGATGCCCTGGGTGTCACCTTTGTGGAGCTTGGATATTCTATTCTCTGCACCAAGCTTCATTTTGATAATAGGTGCCCTAAGCTGGGTATTAACATTCCTGATCCACACCCTGCTCCATTCTGGCTACGTTGGAGCTAGCACAGAGATGCTGGGATGCTCATGGCTCTTGCCTTCTCTGATGTTCCTCCAGCAACACCCTGTGTCTCCTTCCTACTGAAATATGGTGCATTATGGAGCTTTGGAAACATGTCATGGTAATCTTGGAGAGCCAAAATGCAAAGAAAATTGTGGGTTTGTTGATTACGTTGTTAATTTAACTTTGCAAAGGCTTGGAAATTACTTGGTGGAAGTGGGTAGTGGAAGTGTTTGCTTATTTCCATATGGCAATTTTTAACTTTTGAATTCAGTGCAAATGGCTTATTCCCAAGTGACCATTCGATTAACAGTGCAGTTATTAGAAAGAGAATTAAAGTATTCATGCAGATTTACTTTAGACTGCAATTTACCCGAAACAGTTTCATGCCATCTGTGCCAACTTACTGCCATCTGCTCTTTTACAAGATAAGTTTTGCAGCTTAACAAGATATCTTCCTTCTGTCTTGTGACTTGGAGTACTCTGGTAGTATCACTTCCTCTGCGCTTGCACCACCCCTCATCGTGTATGAGTCCCATAGATCTATTTCCATTGATCTCTCAAAGCACTGCTGGGGTGGAAATAAATAGAATTGTTTCTACCTCTGTGAAGTCTGGTAGAGAGCCAGGAGGCTGGACACGAGTCATGGTGGTGACAAAGGAGAACCTGTGAGCCACTGAGGACAGATCAAAGCACCCTCAGCAAATGTGCAGATGACATCAAGCTGAGCAGTGGGGTTGACATGCCTGAAGGACAGGAGGCTGTCCAGAGGAACCTGGACCAGCTCGAGAAGTGGGTCCATGGAAAGCTCATGAGGTTTAACAAGACTGAGTGCTGGTGCTGCACCTGGGTCAGGGCAACCCTGATATCCACACAGGCTGGGGATGAAGAGATGGAGAGCAGCCCTGCTGGGAAGGACCTGGGGGTGCTGCAGGTGAGAGGCTGGACATGATCAGCAATGTGCACTCACAGCCCAGAGAGCCAGACGTGTCCTGGGCTGCATCCAGAGCACCGTGGGCAGCAGGGGAGGGAGGGGACTCTGCCCCTCTGCTCTGCTCTGGTGAGACCCCACCTGCAGAGCTGCACCAGCTCTGGGGTCCCAGCACAGGAAGGACATGGACCAGCTGGAGTGAATCCAGAGAGGGCCATCAAGATGATCAGAGGGCTGGAGCACGTCTTCTACAAGGAAAGGCTGAGAGAACTTGGTTTGGTCAGCCTGGAAAAGAGACAGCTCTGAGGTGACCTAATTGTGATCTTCGGTACCTAAAGGAGCCTACGAAACAGATGGAGAGGGACAAGAGCATGTAGTGACAGGGCTTCAGGATAATGGCTTCAAACTGAAAGAGAGTAAGTTTAGATCAGATATTAGAAAGAAACTCTTTCCTGTGAGGGTGGTGAGGCACTGGCACAGGTTGCCCAGAGAAGCTGTGCATGCCCCATCCCCGAAAGTGGTCCAGGCCAGGTTGGATGGGGCTGTGAGCAACCTGGTCTAGTGAAAGGTGTCCCTGCCCATGGCAGGGGAGTTGGAATGGGATGATCCCTTCCAACCCAAACCATTCTGTGGTCCTATGATTCACTGATGGTAGCAAACAGCACCAGGGTTAAGGTAGCTGGGGGCTGCCTGGGAAGGGGAGCACAGGGGGAGATGCCTTGAATTGTGAATTTGGACTAATTTCCTATCCTTGCTGCATTTTTTTCTCTTGCCTGATGAAAGGTTTAACACTTCCAGTACTTCATATTCTAGTTCAAATCACCTTGTACAGCTCAAAATATTTTCATCAGCCTTTTATATTTGCCCCAAAGTGCTTCAAATAAGAATGAGAAAGTACCACAAGAGTGATCTGCATCAATGTACTACCAGCATCCCTGTCTTCCTGCTAAAGTTCAACAAATTATTTTCCCTCTTCTCTGGCACAGCTAATTCTGATTTACGTATTTGTAATAAGTTGGAAATTTCAGTGAGTTTTGTGCTTACTCACCAAAGTATGTGACTTGCTCAGTGCTTACAGAGCTTGTTTTTGTTAGCAGGTCATTTGAAGTTCAAAGCAGTTGAAGATCTTTGCAGCATTTGAGATACTTTGAGATACTGCTTTGGGATACTGCTGTTCTCTGTGCAAGAAAAGCCTTGTCCAGAGCAATTGAGAAATGGTTTTTGGATGTGAAATCTTTGGTAGCACACACTGCAAACTTAGGGAAGACAATGTCCATTACAGAAAATTTCCGTCCAAATTATTTGCTTGTCTAAACTGTAAACTTTCAAAATAAGAATTTTTACAAGGGAGGGGGAGGATTCTGGGTAAATTATTTGGGGGGCGGGATCCTGCCACCAGCTCTAGCAAATAGTAATGCATGGAGGGTTATGGATGTGCAGCTGAAATCTGTGTTACTTGCTCTCCTGTAAGTTAAGCACCTATGTCCAAGGTAGCCTGGTACTTCCAACAAACAGGTAACTGAAAAGGCTCCTGAAAACAGGGAAACTGAGAAATAAATTTCAATTTGATGTCCTGGTTGTACTTGTACTGTGTATATTCTGTGTGCATGTATATTATATACATGGTATTACATCCAATGGCATATGTGGTACTGGTGGCCAACAAACAGCACTCAGTGTTCACAAATGTTTTCTCTTTATACCTGTTGAATATTCCATTAAAGCACCATTTGTTTTATACATGTATGTTTATACAAGTAGGTAAAATCAGATATTGCCATCTAATATGTGTAGTAATAAGGGGGTTTTATTCAAAGCACTGTTTACTAATTGGATTTTCAGTTCACTGACCTTTGTCACATCTCTGCTGAGTTCAAGATGTTAAGAATATTTTCCAAATGGCCAAATCTCATATTTAAAATTCTAATGTACTTTACATAACATAAGAAGTTTTTAGTACCAGAAAAATTCCATTTTCCTCAGTCCAGTTTCAGGTTCCTAACCTGATTTTCTGGGCTTAATCCTCTTCCTGTTGAAATCAATAAGTACATTGTAATATAATGATTCACGTTCAAGGTTCAACCATAGAAAATTAAGGCTACATGCTGATTTTACTGCCATTGTTGAAAGATGATCTCTTAAAATGTGTAAAAGCACAATAAACTCTTTAACTCTTTCAGCCCTAATTTTTTTTTCTCTTCAGAGAGTCTAAACACTTAAAAATGGGTCTTTGTTTTGGACCTAGTGACGGCAAGGAGATAAAAGCGCAGAGATGCTATTTTGATAGGAATTTCTTTTGTGGTTTCAAATACTTTGTAGTGGGACAGTCCCTTCTTTCCTTAACTAATGCATGTTAAGCAAGGCTAAAAGGAAGTAAAAAGCAAGTGAAGCATATTTTATGGTTTTAATATAAAACAATATGATTAACACAATGGAAGTGTTGAGCTTTGATTTGTTTAACTCTTTGAGAGATGTGCAGAAGCAGCCCAAGTCAATCTTGCTGAGAAGTACTGGATGTGCTGTGAAGGTTTGGATGCCCTGTTGTCATTGATCAGCCCGGTGGCATCACGTGTGCTCTGCGCAGAGCTCCCCTGGTTAACAGGGTCCTGACTGATGCTGGTGAATCCAAAAGTGAATATTTCAAAATGGGGGCTGGGATGTGCTTCAGGCTGTCCTCAAACGGCTCTTCTGGAAGGTGTAAGCAGCACCTTTTCTGCTTTGCTGCATCCCGTGGATGAGATAACCACAGGGGTATCAGAAAGGTGAATTCTGTCCTTGGCTGCCCCAGTTGGAGTGTGGGAAGCACTGTGAGGGCCCTGTGGATGTGCACATGAGGAGCCTCTCCCACTGCTTTCCACCAGAGCTGTCTGTGAAGGTCATTAACATCCTGATGCTCTTCCTGGGAATAAAAGTCATTACACATTCTATAGCTTCTGCTTCCTAAACATGAAACTGCCTGTTAATGGAAACAATGCACCTCCAGCATAAACTTCAGGCTCTTTGTAATGCCAGCTGAACAACTGTTTTCTTCTTAACACCAAAGTCTCTAGAAGAGAAAAAAAAATATAAATTAGTCTCCATCTCTTGCCTCTTACTCACCCCAGAAGACTTTCTTAGGAAGTGAGGCCCTTTCCCTTGGGTTTCCAGTCTCATTCAGGCACAGTGATTTCACCCCAGCTGAAATACAGCCTTTTCCCTTCCTGCAGGTTCTTGAGGACATTCTGTCCTGCTCCCTGCTTTTGGGATCTTGTATGGAAATACAGTTATCTGGAAATGGGAGTCTGTGCCAGCTGTTTGGGGGGCCCTTAGTCGTACAGAGGGATAGGGAAACTGAGACTGACAGAATGAGAGATGTAGGCTTTTTATAGCATGGAGCCTTGTGGGAAACTGTGGACTGATCAATGAGTATTTCCAGCACAAGTGGAAATACGTAGTTGCACAAGTGCAGTATCCAGAAAAACTTAGTCTGAGAATATATGGTTCAAGTACAAGAAGATTTTTCAAAGATTGGTTCCAATTTAAATGTATCCGTTGTAGTATAAGGTACTACTATTTTCTGAATCATCTGATCCACCATGAAAGGACTGCCAGATTGCAGATAGTTCCTCCCCATCCCCAGATGACGGTGTGCGTTGAATCAGTAAGGATTTTTTTTTTTTTAAATGCAGTGGCTGATCCATGTTAGACCAATGCAACTTAACTGAGGAGAAAAAGGCTTTAAAAGGTAAAAGGCAGAATAGATACAGCTTGGTCTCCTTGCAGATGTTCTGCTCTGGTGGTAGGAGAACAGAGTTGGCAGTTTTGGTAAGGGTAGTGGGTACGTCTGCTCCAGGTCAGAAGACATTCCCTGTTCTACAATTCCCAGTGAAAAGAAAACTGTAACAAAGCAATGCTAACAGGGCTGGCACCTCCCAGTGTCTTGGACTTCTCTAAATGCTGTAGTGGAATGCAGTGATGAGAAATGTTGAAGACTTTTCTCCAGCTCATATGGGTACAAAAGAATACAAGTACAAGTGTGGTTTGTTTTGGTGTTGGTTGTTTTTTGGGGTCTGGTTTAGTTTTGCTTTTTTGGGTTTTTTTTAAGAGACCAAGAAACGATCTGGTCTACTGGTTTCCAGACTGGTTTTCGTGATCTCTTGAGAGAAATTTATATGTAGCCTACAGACCCTACAGACAGCCTCCGACACCGAGAGGCAGGACTCTGTGATGACATAAGAACAGGCTGAGAATCTAATTTCAAAGGCAAAACTGACATTTTATTTTCAAATATGCCTTCACGTTCCTAAGTCACTGCTACACCAAAGAGCAAGGATTTGTGCTTTCTTCTTTGGCAGATAGTGATTCTGGCTTGTTTGATAATGTGGAAGGAAGATTGTTTCAAGGAGCTGGTGTTGGTACTTTGCTTTCTGGACCAAAGCAAATTGACTTATTTTTAGACTGGTTTTGATGTGGCTGTGGGCTGCCAGTACACTTCAGGAATTTGTGTTGCATAGTTTTCCCAGCAATATCTAACCTTTGACTCCTAGGAGTGTAATACAATATACATCCTAGATAAAAGCATCACAGTGATAATGCAGCCTGGAATCAGAGTGAAAGTTATGGAACAAATGGAAACACTTCCTAGAAAGATGCTACAGCTTGTACTTGTAAAAGCTTTGATGAATTAATGTGTAGTGATATCCTTACTTTTATTAGGTAAGATCTTGAAACTATGAGATGTATGCAAATAGCTCAAAGTTATGGCTAATGAGTATTATGAATGGAAGAGTGGCCTAAAAATTAAATACAGGATTTTCTGGGTGTGGGAAGTGTTTGGCTCCACACAGGACAGTCAGCATGTTGCCAAATCACATCGTGCCACTGAACATGGAGGGTCACAAGCACTTTTATCAGGGCAGTTTATGATTAAAAATGTTGAAAACCACTTTAGAGGGCTTTTTCCATTGGTAAGAAGCTGAGAAGGATTTTTTGGGGGTTTGTCTTATAGTTTGTTTGTTTGCTTATTTGTTTTTTAAAAAGAAGCTGGCATTAATTTTTGCCTTGACAGCTGGAATCTAGTTTCTAAGTTTGAGGAGGACATTGCTAGTGTGCTTTCTGCAAGTAAAAAATGTCTTCCTAAATCTACCCTATATTTGGCTATCTGTTGGTATTTACACAACAAATTATTTGTCTTTAAAAAAATTATGAGACTAATTATTAGGCATACTAAGAGGGATGCCTATGAAGAGACATGAATGTATATTCAATTAAGTATATATATATTTTTTGTTGTTGTTTTCACAGTATCTCTTACAGTTCGGGTTTTCAATTGACATGTGTTTCCAAACCTTTTTATTGGCATTCAGTTACAAATGAAGAGCTGGAGAATGCATGAAATTTCCCCTCGAGTCCTATTTGAAGTTAGACTGAAGATACAATCTTTAGTTGGACAAATCTTTGCATTGTTGATGTTAAAACAGGGAACTCTCTTCTGGGGGTCCCATTAAGCTCCCTTTCTATTATTTGAATTCTTGGTTTAGTTTTATAACTTGTAGTTTCATGTTTTATATAACAAGTGTGTTTGGACATGAGTTAGCTATATCAACTTCTCACCTATTGTGGTGCTTTAAATAGAGAGGAGAAGAACTTTGAGGGGAGTGAGCCAGGACCTCTGCTCTTGAAAATGGATAGGGCTGTTTGTAGTAGCAGAGGATTTGCTGGAGTGTCAAAATGCAGGAGCTGGGTTTAGAGCAGGAGTGAAAAGGTAGTACATGGATCTCAGCCAGAGGCAGGCAAAACAGTTTTACATGAAGTACATGTAAAAATCCTCTTTACATTGAAAATGGCTGCATTAAAGGAAAGCATAAAAGGAGAAAAATAGAAGACTAAAGGAATTGATTTCAAATAGCTGGAATGTAGGTCTTGAAGGTCCATAGAGCCATGTCTTCATTATAACTTAGTTCTGTGAAAAGCTGGTAATCTCACTGGACCTGTATCCACAGCTTTGTCTTTGCTTTTCCCTTGGCTGGTTCCTCACCTGGTGCTGAGCAGTCAGAAGCCAGCTGATGACAGTGCTTGCTGCCTGCACTTAGATTTATTTCTGTAGTTGTAGTGTTGCTGGAGTGATGATTACAAAATTAGAGATGGAAATGTTTCTTTGGATTGTCTTTGGCTTTAATGGTGCTCCTTCATCTCCTGTAAATGCCAAGGATGCTGAGATATATGTTTGGCATAATTATTATACAGATTGCTCAATAAGGGTGTTGGAAGACCTCTGGGAGCTTTCTGCAGCAGGTTCCAAGAAGGGAACGTGGCAAAGAGGGGCTGGAGCCATCCATCCTGCATGCAGCCAGCCCCATCAGGTGCATGTTGTCCTCTAAGGACAGGTAGCTAGATGTAATTCATGGAAAAAAGAAGCAGTCAAGAAAACCAGCCTTGTGTAAATGGAGTGTAAATCGATGGACTTTCCAAGAATTTTTTACCAGGAAGAAATGACTGGTGATATCCAAGCTGTCTCCATTACTGAGTTTATAAACACGTTTGGTAAATAAGAGGTTAATAACTCTGTTTATAGTAAGAAAAGACCCCTGCCCTAGGATACACACACTTCACTGTACCCAGATAATCCCTGGAGCAAGGAGGTTTAAGGTAATTTGTGGTGCAGCTGTCCTTTCCTGGAACATGAGCAAATTCTCCTGCACATGGTCAGCTGCAAGAACAAATGTCTATAGCAAATGAAAAAACAAGATGTTCAACCGCAGCCTTCTGCTCTTCCAAGAGGGGCACGTGAGCTGGGCTGTTCCTGCTGCCGGAACCAAACTCCACGGCACGAAAGGGTTTAGCGTGCGGCTTAGGGCCAAGTGGGAGCAACGTGTCAGTGGTGAGGGAGGAATGCTGGTGATGGAAACCCAACTGATTGACATACAGTGGCCATAAAGTCATAGTAAATCTATTGTTTTGCCAGAGGGAAGCAGGATTAGAAGATGTATAATCATTACAATCCCTGCACTATACAGCAGCAAGTGACGGTTGCTCTCCCGTTGCTGGTGTGGCTCATACTTGGCTTAATCCCAATGAAGTCGTGACTTGGGTGAAATCTTCTTATGCTCCGTGTGGTTCAAGCCATAGCCATTCCTGTGTTTTAGCCAAGAAATGCCTCTATGGCACTGCAGAATTTAGCTCAGTATTTCCGAGGAGATGCTTTCTCGGTTGTGTTGCTGCAGACACCCCCCCACACTGGAAGTGGCAAGTTTAAAAATTAAGATCTGGGAACTCATTCTCAATAGAACTGTTAACAAAAATCTAGCTAATCAAGAGAAGAACCTGGTTCTCTGGAACAGTTATCTTTTTTCAACAAAGAAATTAAAGTAAAAATGGATACGAACATTATTAATTAGCCAGAGGTCAAACTTGCTCCTGATCAAGCTGAGCTGAAGGAAGAAGTTGCATTTTTCAGAAGTCTGAGTGGTCTGAAGAAGGTTGAGGGGTAAATGGTATATGCAGTCACACCTTCAATTCCTCACTAACTGACAAACAAAACAAAACAATGGAGATACCCAAGTCTGCTGCCTTTTTTTAACACCTCTTAAGGGGTGCAAAACTTCTGTATTTGAATTATACATTGCCCTAAATATAAGGGTTTAGATTTCTGCCATTTCACTTGCCTTGCTGGATGAACTGTGAGTCTGATTGACTCTCCTTGCACAGGATGTGCACAGGATACAGAGGTCACTACGTCAGCATAAATCACATTTCTTCCTCCCAAGCAGACACAATGGAGAGAAACGCTCAAAGAATTTCTTACTCAGTCTCTAAAATAGTTTAAGAGGTTTTTTCATGAGATGAATGAAAATGTTTGGTGAAATATTAGCGCAGATATATGACAGATATAACACAAGTTAATGCTTCTCACAGCAGTGTGCACTGTCCGTGTTGCCAAACAGGGTTTGACCCGACGATGGCTTCTTGCTGCTGCATTTACTGAAGTTGTTTTGATGGTGGCTTTATATTGTAACACAGTAATTGAACAGTGGCCTGTTTTCTTTCTGAATGCTGGTGATATTAAGAGGATAGAACAGGCCTCTGCACTACTGCTGGGATGGGAGAAGATCTGCCTAGTAACTGCCAGAGAATGGCAGTGGCAAGCCCACAGTGTTGTTTGATGTTTGGGTTTTTCTTACTCTTGATGCCCAAGAACAGCAAGTGTTCTTTGTTTGTAGGGAGATACTGACTGTGTGAGAGGATATGAAGTGGTTCCTCTATTAGTGTCTATAACAGAGGGGAAAGGAAATTTCTAATTCCTTTCTGTTTTAGGCTTTACTCAGAGCTGAGATACCTGTGAAAAGGGCATTGGCTACCTAAGGACTGCACCTACACTGGACAATCCCCTACTACCTGATGGGGATTGGGAATGTGCCACTGGAATACAGCCTGTAGCTGCTCAGAGACTTCCTGACAATGGTGACTCAATCTTTTTTTTGCTTAAAAAGGTGGAGGAGTTTGATAAACCACAGGTCTCAGAGTAAAATAGTGACATATTATATATACAATGAAATTACTTCATATCTACTTCTTCCTTTTTTATGAAACAGGATTATTTTTAACTAGATTACCAAATCCATAAGGCTGGTGTGTGTTTATGGCTACCCTAAGCTGTACATAGGAGGCCTTTTTGTTGAACGTGGCCAGTATTTGCCTCTTACATAACCAAGCTAGGGCTGTCGCAGATCTTGTTAAGAGTGAAAATACTGGGGTTTTGCATAGGATTTTAAGAGTTTGGAAAGTCACTCTTTCAGGTTAGAGTGAAAAAAAGTTAATTAAACTTTCTGTTAAGGAAAACTTTGAGTAAGTTATTAAACCATTTCGCTCTTGGAAAAAACCTTCAAAATGTTTATCCTTGAGTTTCCCTTTTACTATTCATACTGTCTGGATCAGTAACACTGGAATTTTCAATATAATTTCAAAGTAAAATCAGATATTCCTCCTTCTTAAGAAGTTAAAACAAGATATTTTGATGTGAATTAAGTTTCATCATCTTAACCCCAATCTGTGTTGTCAGACAGTTTTTCCCCGAAAGCCTTGACTTTAAAATATCCCTGAGTCCAAATGGGAGATAGACAAGATGAAGTTTTTTTGGAAAAATTTTAGCAACAGTTGTTTTTTTCTACTGGAGTGAGAAGCTGACAAAATGAGCAGTGCATGACAAATACCTCATGAAGAGATGTGTGTGGCGTTTTGGTTTTTTATGATGTGGTAATACAAGTCTTGAAGATAAAGCTGCAATATCTCAATCATTAGATTTAGGATGGTTCTTGCTTTTGCATTCATTGGTTGTGTTTCGTGTATCTTACTTTTGAAGTTTATTTTTCAGGGTTTTTTTCAGTTTGGCATTAATAGCTTGGAAAAAGGAACTTCTCTTAATATTTACTTCGAAGGTTGAATTTGATTGAAATACACAGCAACTCCTTTGTTTAAACTGGGTTATGCTGGATGAACACCAGAATAAATCTGGACCTGAGCTTTTGGAGAAGTCAGTCAACTTCTCTCCTCTTCTTTGACCTCTCTTTAATATGGAGTCAGGGTTACCTGCTCCACTATGAAATTCCGTAATGACAGTGGCTATTGAGATCCTTGACTAGAAGGTGGAAGGGAAGAATCAGTCTTTAAATTAATTACTCTGACAGGCACAAAAGCCCTGAAATGAGCGAAATGGCATAAAAAGCAGAGAGAGGGAACTGGGAAGAGCCGTGATGCACCCCTGGGCTCACGCCGGCAGCTCCAGCCGCCGAGGCGGTGCCGGGAAGGGTTAACTCGGCAGCAGCTGGCCACCAGCGCTCGGTCCTTATCTCACTCTTATCCTCTGCTATTAACTGGCCACAATTACAGACCGTATCGGTTACTGCCATCTGTTTTTTCATGCGGCGGGGGCGGGACGGCGGCCAGCAGAGGGATTAGGGGCAGAAAGGCCGGGATGACAGGAGGCCTGCGCGGCGCTGCCGAGGGGCGGCCTGCGGCCGGGGCACCGCCGGCCCCGCCAGCTGCGCGCAGTCCAGCGGAAAGATAAGCTGCCAAGGGGCTCCAAAGCTGCTGCAGGGGAAGGAAATGCATCTCTGCCTGCAGTTGGGATGCTGGGGCTGTGCAGAGAGAGCCGAAGTGTGAAGGGAAGGTGGTCGGTGGTGGGGAGTGTTTTGGGCGGCCTTTAGCTTCCAGCGTGCCTGGGTAGTGGTGGGGTCGAAGTCCATCCGCCGCAAGCAAACGGCGACAAAAACATGGATATTGGGCTTGTTGAACAGGAGGGGGAAACCGCCTCAGACTGTTGATTGAAACACCCCTTCAATGCTTATTTTTGCAGTAGAAATCACCATCTGAGCTCACGCTGAAGTCAGGGACCGCTTCAATTGCCACAACATGTTACCAGGGAAGGCAGCACATTTCAGTCCTGATTGTCAATACTTCTAGGAGAAATAGGACTTTTGATAAATGTTAACTGACTGCAGCGCTATCTTTCTAAACTTCCCAAATGTTAGACCCTCCTGCAGTAATGCGAGAAAGGAAACATTTCCAGCGTGATACCAGGGATTCAAGAATCATTATAGCTCAACAGCTGTACTTTGATTCCAAGTTTTACTAAGACCAGATTAATTAAATTATTCCAAAGTACAATATACTGCCAAAATAAGGCTCTCTGGTATTTATTATTTTAGGTAAATTAAATTAAGGATAATACAGAATTTAATGTTGGAAAATTAATACTTAACTAATATTTAATATCCTTTCTTAATTTTTAATTAATACATGGTAGTCAATATTATAAGGATTAACATCAATAGAAAAGCAAATCTAATTATTTATAACACACAAGTTAGAGAAATAACTAGAGGTGCTCTGTATTTGGAAAGCTACTCCTTTTCCTTTTTCTATTCCTGATAAACTTGAGTAACAAATCATGGACAGGAGAAATCATGTTGTTGTGCCTTTTGGCTTTTTCATTATTTGAGGTCAGTTGATGCTTTTTGGATCAGGGACTGATGCAGCACTGCTGCCCTTAATGTGATCTGTGCTCTAGGTTTGGATGTAGGAGGGAATAAGTTTTGGTTGTGGGGTTTATTTTCCTCTGTAAATGCCATTTTCACTCAGTATTGAGAATAAGATGCACATAAGGAGTAAATTTAAGTTGATGTTGCAAGTCGGTAGTATCAATTTGACATGTAACTACCTTCTTTTTCTGTATTTAACTAATGATAGATCATTTTTGCAATACTGAGCATTAGCGAATATTCAGACTTACCTGCCTACAATATTTAAAACTGAAGGATGTAATAGACTCCTAGGCCTTCACGTCAACTTCCTTTCTTGCTTCTCTCCTAGGCCAGGCAATTGCTGAAATAATGTGTTTATTTTTATGCTGTAAAATTACATTATTATTATTCCTATGCCCAAATGGGATGTAAAGTAGCTCAACAATCATATAGAAACGTTCAGGTAGGTTGAGAGTTTTTACACCTTTGTGCATGAATGAAAGCTGATGTTGTTGCACTCGCAGGCCCCTTGAGACTCGAGGTTAATCTGCCAAGAGAAGTCAAAATGTAATGGTTATATTTTCCACCTGTTGAAATCAGTTTATTAATTTTAAAACTTTGTACCTTCTTTTCTTGACTATTTATGTAGAAACACTAGTGTGCCCTTCACTTAGTAAAAGCACACAGAGGAATATCAGCACCATATCCCTTTAGCTCCTGGAATACACGTCTCTGTCAGAATTCATTCCAGCCTGATTAAAAGATGTGAAGAGCTGAGCACAGAAAGTAATGCTATCTACACAAGCACGTCTCAGCCTCCTATTACCAAGTACCCAAGGCTGAAATTCAAAGTCTTCAAACATTTTTTTATATTCACCTACTTGATCATTGCTCTCTTTATATGCCTCCAGCCATGCAAGAGCTGCATTCCAGAGCTTTGTTGTACAGTGGAAACATCAAACTCACTAATGCAAGAAAAAACGTGACTATGTGATGGTTCATGGTCTGCCTGACAGTAATAAGATTAAAAGCTATCCCCTCCTTTAGTGTTTTACTGGAACTTTCACTTGTAAATGCCAAAAATTTTTAAAAACTAGTTCGTGGAAAGGACTTTTACTTAGTTGACTCAGGTATAAAAAGTGAAAAAAGTGATGTTGGATAATTTTCAGTTCACTGTTATTTGTGTTTGCATGTCCATTTAAGTCTACTCTGCATAGACTTGAGTAGAGAGTTTACTTCCCTTGTAGCTACCCTGTGGACAAAACACTCTGATGAAAACTTTTATCTCTTAGAGCTGTTAGCTACCTATGTCACCTAGCTTGTCACCCTGGTGTCCCAAGCTATGTCTTAAATTCTGTGCCAAATAAAATTTTTCAGAAACTTAGGGTTGAAAAGTATTAATGACTTTTGCCTGTAGCTTGTAATTCCCTCTGTTCACTTTATAAACGTTTGCTTAATGCCACGTATTTTGCTCCTGTTATTCCTCCCTATGAAGAAAAAGAAGCACTGGTTTTAACTTCTGTGTTATCTTCTATGTTATGCAAAGAGCTCATACCCAGGATGTTTCTATACCCACACAGTGGCATTTTTCCCAGTGGGAGAAGGGAGGTCAAGTCCTGGCAGAGTTGTTTGGGCTGTCAGGGTGGCAGGTTGTGCCCTCCCCTCACGGGCACAGCAGGGTGGATATGAAGATGCAGCGACGCCCAGCGAAACCCCGATGGGCATGGAATAAAAACCAGCTGCAAGTCCTAGTCCTAGGGAGCCAGACTGAATTGTTGGTGCTCTCTGGGTATGGGGAGAACTAATTAATGCCCATACTGCCAAAGCTAATTAACACCCACACTGCTCCCGGGGTGGCAGCATCTCACAGCCTGGGGCTCACGGTAGTGGAGGAAATGATTTGTGAGTGACTGGAGAGTTCAGGGGTGGAAATGATTTGTGAATGACTGGAGAGTTCAGGGATGGAAATGATTTGTGAGTGACTGGAGAGTTCCCAGTTCTCAGCACTCCTTCACAAGATGTAGCTTTGGGTTGTGTAAATGGAGCTATGATTCCTGCAGTGACTTTGCCCAGAGTGAGTGATGGCAGCATCCAGGGGAAATCAACAGCAGCATCACATGGTCTCATTCTTTTATTATTTATCTCTTCTGTTCCATCTCCCTGTTCCTGTAGCAAGAGAGGAGTGAGTTTTCTTGCAGTGAAATCAAACCACAGAAGGTGCTGTGCTTCTGAACGCAGTCTGTACTGCCATGGCTCATAGGAGTGGTGGGGGCAGGTATATTTGGGGGGAAAAAGGGAGCTGCAATAATGTTCTTGGATTGCTTTTCTTGGGAAGGTGCATAGGGCAGCACTGGTTGCCGGGACAGCTTTGGTCCTTACCCCATCTCGACCTCAGCCTTGAGAGGTTGCTGCAGCCCTGGAGCAGACACAGAGTTGGGTGCCTGCAGCAGGCCCGTGTGGGGCAGGGAGAAGACATCCATGTTTAATGAGGCATTCAACGTTAGCCAGCCTCCTCCAGCTGTAGGGAGAGACCAGCCCTTCCACAAGCCGTGGACCAGGAAACATGATCTCTCCTTGCCCTAGTGAAGGTATCTGGTTACTTTTCCAGGGGATGACATGGACTGATGTTGCACTTTGCTAGATAGATGGGGCTGAGCTGACGCCCCCTCACCCCCGCAAATGTTGAATGCCTCTTGACTAAGGGGAGTCACTTCTAAACTGCAGAAGATGTATGGCTGTAGGCTGAAACCAATGGATTTATTTTCAATTTATCCTGTAGGCATGGAGGCTCTCTAGATTGTGTTTTCTGGTGGTAGGCAAAAGAAACCTCATTTATTTTCTCATCCTATTTTTCAAAACACTTTTGCATGATCCTTTAGATATTTAAAGCAACCTTTGAGTTTAAAAAAATATGTTCAATTTCTTTATAAATATTACTACATTGTTAAGGACATCAGAGAGCAAAAATCTCAGTAGTGGAAAAATTAATGTACATTTGTGAAAATTAATTGTAATAATATGGTGTAATGGGATAACTTCACGTTAAGTTTGGCTTTTAAAGGGCTTCTCAAATGTTCATAAATGATGTTTAAGCAACAGAAGCAGCAGTCTGAGTTCAATATGAAAAATGAAACTGGGTTTCAAACTGTATCTCACTCAGATTCCTTTTTAATCTTCTCCCATAACTGACTTTGCACTTGAGGGAGAAAGTGAAAGTTTCTTCATCTGTTTTCATTTTTTTTGTTGTTTGTTTGGTTTGGTTGGGTTTTTTAAGTACTAATACTAACTAAAATGATGAACTTATAAAACTGATCTCAACTCAAGACCTGGCAATTATGAGGCTTTGAGTAAATCACTGCTAAGTTTGGGTCACTTTTTTGGTTAGAAGCTTGTTTCTCTGTGTTTTGTGGTGTGTTTTGGTTTGGAGTTGGTTTTTGCTATCATAGTGAGCAATGGTTGAGGTGAAATGATAATTATATTGCGTTACAAGGCAGTTTCTTCAGCAAGGAATTCAGAGCCAAATGCAGGGACTGTAGAGGGGGAGTAATTGGAAGCCATGTGGAGCCTGCCCTGGATGCTCTATTTACATCAGTCTGGTGGGGTAGGTGAGTGTAAGGATGGAGCTGATGCATGTGTCATTCAAGCATGTTATTCATTCAATTTTATAGCTTTTTAGATAGTTAAGTTGCTATATTAGAAATAAAGGTAAATCCTTGCTGACATAAAAATAACTCTTAACAGTGAAGCCTGAAAAAGAAACTGTTATCCTTTATTCAATGAGTGTTGACAACTTCAAGACTTTGAAATGCGAGTTCATCCTCACCCACAGCAGAGAGGAGAGTATAAGTTAGACTAATCAAATCTGTTGCCTCTAGTTCTGTTGAAAAATGGGCAGTTGAAGGCTTTTAATCCAAAAGGGGTTAGGTAAAGTCAAAGTTTAACCCAAAATAAATAAATATTTATATAAAATAAAAAAGCTGTTAGAACCATTGCCTTCCAATAGGGCAAAAGACTTCACCTGTATATCCCTAGTAAATATTCGTAATCAAATACAAGTTGGCGATGGTTTTTCTTCTAATGCCAGCATGGCCTTGCAGTATTTTTTGTGGTAAGAGTACCTAATATTGGTGACTTCTCCCATTTTCTCACACTTATTTTCTGCCTTGTGCCACATGGCTGCAGCATCAGCAGCCTGTGAGTTTCTATAACTATGACTGTCCCGATTAGGCAGACTGTGTTCTACACTGCTTGTGAGACTACCTGCCTTTAATAATACAGTACCTGGCATTTCTATGAGGTTTATGGGAAACTATAGTATTTCTTGCCATGGTGGTGTTTTTTGCATGAACTGACACTTTGCATGCTCTTGGCTTGATGGGCTGGGATGAAGGGATAAAGTTAAGGAAATGAGAGTTCATTCAGACTAGACATAAGGAAGAAATTTTTTACAGTGGAAGTGATGAAACAGAGGCACAGGTTTCCCAGAGAGGTGGTAAATGCCTCATCCCTGGAAACATTCAAGGTCAGGTTGGATGGGGCTCGAGCAACCTGGTCTAGTTGAAAATGTCCCCGTTTACTGCAGTGGGGTTGTGCTGGATGACCTTTAATACTCCCTTCCGCCCAAAATGACTCCATGAGATAGCAGGTCCAGCACATGGATGAGAAGAATTCCCTTCACACGCTTCATCATATCTTCAAACACTTCTATTTCTAGGTGTTAATGAGAGAACTAACAATGGTATAAGCCCAGAAAGTTCCTTGCAGCTGCCATATTTGTTAGATCGTTGAAAATCCCCTCGGTACTTGGATATTACATGCTCCATGCAGTGCTACTGCAGGCAGTGGTGCAGACCAAAACATTTCTGAAGGTCTGAGCAAAAAGAAATCCGGCAGTGGTGCTGCATGAGGAGCTGAAGGCTGAGGGGGTGAAGCCTTTGCCCTGGAGCAAGGCTCCACAGTGAACCCTGGTGTGTAAGGATGGGGCTGGAAACAATTCATGGCAACCTTCACCCGTGAAGGAAAGACATGAAACAAGAATGAGAAGTTGGTATTTTTTTCTTTAATTAAAACTTCAGGTGGTAAAACTCTATTACATTAGCCCTTCTGAACAGATCTCAAACAAAGGTCACTGTACCAGATTAAGCAATCCAAGGAGCAGTTAGCACACAAGATGGTGAAAATGTGTGTTTGGGTTTGTGTTTTGTTAAGGTTTTTAACTAAAATGGTAGCCTATGTCATACAGCTTCTTGGCATGGAGGCAGGGAAGATAAAATACAGACTCAAAAAGCATCGAAGGTCCTGGGTTTACTGGGCCTGTACTCCCTGTGCAGGTAGAAAAAACCCTTGCAGGACCAGAGGAGAAACTCCATAAAACACATTTGGCTGTAGGGTGCTCTTCTGGCCCATGACAATCCAGCTTCACCCAAGGACAGATGCAAGGTGCCATTAAAGTGAGTTTTATGCAACTGCATGTGCTATCAATGCTACCAAGTGCTCTGTAGCTTCTGGATGTGTTCTGTGCTTCAGAGCAGTGTGGCAGTGCCCTAAGGGGCATAAAAGCCTTCACTGAACTTATCTTCAGATGGAGAGAAGGATCTTACTGTGGCTCTTGGCAAAAACATTGTCAAGTTAACATTGCAAATGGTTAAAATCTTATTAATTTCAATTTAGGTAATTTCTTAGCTAAATGTGCTGCCAAGTTAAATATAGGCTGTGCATGACACCTTTAAAACCTTTGTCTTCTTCCCATTACCAGACAACTGGGAAGCAACAGAGACAGTTTCTAGAATGGGGTTTTCAGCTTTTCCTGGGTTTGTTGATTTTAACCTGGTTGTACTTACAGTGACAAGCCCCTAGAGGCTTTCTTATTATGGAGTTGGCAAAGTAAATTACTTCTACCTATATTAACTATTTCTACCTATGATCTAGTTACAAGGATGTTATGAAAGAAAACACAAGTAAAAAGCCAGGGTGTAGCCTTCAGAAGGACACAGAAATGGTTAAGGAAACCCTAAATCTAAAAGGAGATTGTGTTCCTTTTGTATTCTTGAAAAGCAGAAACTGTCACAAACAAATAAATTAATTAAAAGCCCCAGACAAAACACAATCTAAAAGCACGACTGTAAAAGTCACTGGCCAACAGTTGCTCTTTTAAGAGATGTGTGGAGTTGAAGCATTTGCTTGCCCAGACAAGTAAAGGGCTGGGGATCTGCCAGTATTAGATGGGTTGACTCCCTGCCACTAATACCATTATTTATAGTGTGGCACAAGCAAAGTGACTTATTCCAACAGGCACCAAATAGGTGGGTAATATTTTTACACTCTGATGTTTCAGTCGCAAGTAACCAAAGAGGACTTGCATTAGTCATGGTGATTTTTAAAAAATGAAATAATGATCCTTCAACTCTTTCCTCAAATTCATCACTTATATAAGCAACACATTTTTGTGATTAGAGCTATAGTTTTTTTCCCTTCTAAAGATGTCACATAACTTTCAAAGCCCCCAGTGTTCAGTTTAACAGCTGCTCTTGCTTTTGTAAACCAGGGTTTCTTCATTCATAAGTAATGGAAGGGAATGTGTCTGTATAGCATTTGACAAAGTATTCCCCTGACCTCTTACTGGATAGGTAGGTGCCACCAGCACTTAGATATACTTTGGAGCTTGTTTATCCTTTTTGAAGAACAGTTTTATATTGTTCCTTCATCAAGTGTTCGATGCCTGAGAGTCCCAAAAACACCACACACAGCACCTGGACAGCAGAATGACCAGTTCCTGTTGTGCTTAGCATTTGCCCTTGGAGCTGTGCACTCAGCTCTTCTGCATTTGGGCATTTGCCTTTGGCACCTGGATGTGGTGAGGAGGGTGAATGCTGGGCACTGGAGGAACGAGCTGCTTGCAGGTTCAGGCTTTGAGCACTTACAAGAGAGAAATGGGGGGAAATGGCAAACAAGACAAAAAGTTTTTGAAAGCTCAGCGTGATGTGTCGCTGCCTTAACCTGGTTTAATTTATGCCTCAGTTACAGTCAGTAATAATGACACGTGTTGCTATTTTGTGTGGGATAGCAAAATATCTCATTTCAGGACAATAATATTTAGAAAAAATCCTTTCCCCTTGGTTATTGCTTGTATTTTTGCCTTTCTGAATCACCTGCAAAAGAAATACAAGTTTAAAATTGAGATATTTTGGATTTGAGAAGGACATGTGTGCAACAATTTTTTTCACATCTTCATTTTAGTATACAAGTGTCTTAGGAACCTGGAGTTACAACACTGTTTTTGTTCTCTGCCACTGCCTTTGTGAACAGTTCTCCTGACTCTTCAGAGTGTTACACATCATCTAAGCTTTTCAGAAGAGGAATAAGCACTGCAGGAAGTGATGTTCCTCACTTCTGAAGTGGTTGTATAATTTTCATGTCTGTTCTTTCACTAGTTCACAACTCAGGTTCTAAATGGGAGTAAAAGTCTTTACTGAGAGATGGAACTAGCTTTCTCTCTAATTCTAAATTGTACCTGAACATATTTGCCAAATATCTGTTGAGCCATGGCAATGTCACTGATTTTCAACCATGTGCCAAAATTTACCTAGTCCACCACGGTTTTTTAATTTTTTTTTTTTTAATTATTATTATTTTTAAGACAGGGAATGTTATCACGCAAAGATAAAACCCAGCTAAATGATTTTTGCATCTTATGGCTACGGCTGCATCTAAAGGAAAGTGCTCAGCTGGTGTCTTGCTACAGTTCTGCATTTTCCGGTGGATTTCTGACAACTCACCCCAGTGAAGGGCCTGCCCTTTCCTCCACAATTATCAAGTTACATTGACCAAGCATTCTGCATGCAACAGAAAGGTGCAGCAAATTATGATTAGTAACATCAGCTGAATACCAGCTCTGAAAAAAAAGGCTTCAGTTATATTTTTATGACTTATTTACAGTGAATAAGAAATGCAGTTAGTCAGGTATTTTAGTACACCCGTTGAGAAAATTAGTAGGCTAGTGTAAAGACTGCTTACACTGTTAAGCAAGGGCTGAGTGTACCAATGACTCGTGACACAAATAGCATTTGCCTAAAGCCAAATCAGACTAAAATTGTGTATTAAATCAGGAAAAATGATTCAAGAATCTCCATGGAAAAAAGGACTAAAAAAAACCCGAAAAACAAAAAAAAACCAAAATCAACCAAACAATCAAAACCCAACAGACTCACCCAATGTGATTTTGTGCCTGCCTTGGGCTTGAGATGGTCTCTTCCTAAAGCTTGTGACATAAGCAAAGTGCACAGGAGCTTAGGGAAGAGGTGCCTCTCTGGCTTTGCGCCAGGGAAAAGGGATCCTTTTGGGTGTTAGGGCCATGGTCACCTCCTTTTTGGCTGACTGTCTCTGCCTTCAGGCAGACAGGAGACATCCAGGCACTTGTGAAATGCTGTTGATGAGGGGGTTAAAAGCCTGTAGTTTGGGGGCACTTGTGTGGGGCTTTGTCACCACTGAGGAAATCACTTCTCCCTTCTTGGTCCTGGTGTGCCTAACCCAGGCTGCCCTCCATTGCACTGTCTGTGGCTTTCTTGGGGAAGGGAAAATTATTAGTGGGGAACTCAGCAGACAAAAGCTTTAAGCATTTCACAGTACGGGGTTTTTTCACTGCTTGTGTCGGGTGATGAATGTAACATGAAGAACAATTATGGATCTGATTCCTTCTTTCTCCGTTTTTAGTGGAGTTTAACATCTCTAGATGGAATCTTGTGTGTTTTAGCACTTGACTAAAGCCAAATCAATGAGACTCCTTGGTGCTAGTTTTTGTGTTTGGAAGGGAAGGGCTGTATGTTTACAGGTATTTGTGACAGTGCATTTTCTCCTCAGTGTGTTCTCTGCCTTGTATAAACCCTCTGGCAGTGCTGCTGATTGCACATTGTTGTTGAGTGGGCTGCTTTTGTGTGCACAACAACAGGTCTGAGAAAACAGGCCTGAAAACTCATCTCTGCAACTCAGCCCTCGAGCAATAGATAAAACTCTGTGACTGTTGCAGTGGGTAGATGTATTTTGTTTCATTTTTTTAAAAGTAAGTTACACAGTTTTTACTGGCTTACAACTTGAGAGCAATTTCCAGAGTTCAGTTTATAAGCCTCTGGGAGGGATTTGCAATAGC
>VZRO01005748.1:1208775-1224484 GCA_013397915.1 Daphoenositta chrysoptera
GGGGTGTTTAGGCATTCCAGCTATGATAGGACTGAATTTCATGCTCCTCTGGTATCAGACATTACTACCTAAAATAGTTCCACCCTGCCGTGGGCCGGGCCAGTTTGCCTTCTGCTGCAGTGGACAGCAGCTCGCTGGGAGAAGGACAGTGCAGGGGCACACCCAAGCTGCTCAAGAAAAACCCACTCACATAGCCATCTGCAGATGAAATTCAGGAATTACTCACCTGAAAGAACAACTGATAACATTTAATACCACCTCTGGTAGGGCCTTTGACAGAGAAAGCCCCATGCTTTCAGCTAACCTTTGCTGACGAGGTATTTCTCACTAAAACAGTCTCTGATAAGAATTTGAATTGTTCCTTTTAGGTTTTTCCTTAAATACTTCACAGTCATCATAGAATGGCTTGTGTTAGAAAGGACCTTAAAAATCATCTTGCTCCAACCCCTTGCCATGGGCAGGGGCATCTTTCACTATCCCAGGCTGCTCAGAGCCCCATCCAACCTGGCCCTGAACACTGCCAGGGATGGGGCATACACAGCTCCTCTGGTCAACCTGTGCCAGTGCCTCACAGTAATTAATTTCTTTACCCTCACAGTAAGGAATTTCTCCCTAATACCTAATCTAAACCTACTCTCTTTTAGTTTGAATCCATTCCCTGCTGTCCTGTCACTACATGTTCTTTCAAAAAGTCCCTCTCCATCTTTCCTGTAGTCTCCCTTCAGGTACTGGAAGGCCACAATTAGGTCGTCCCAAAGCCTTCTCTTCTCCAGGCAGAACAAACTCAGCTTTCTCAGTGTTTCCTCACATGAGAGGTGCTTCATCTCTCTGATCATCTTGGTGGCCTCCTCTGGACATGTTCCAGCAGGTCCATGTCCTTCCTGTGCTGGGACCCCAGAGCTGATCCAGCACTGCAGGTGGGGTGTCAGGAACAGAGGGACAGAAGGAGTAGAGGGGCAGAATCCCCTCCCTTGCCCTGCTGGCCACACTGTTTTGGATGAAGTCCAGGACACGTTTGGCTTTCTGGGCTGAGAGCACACCTTGCCAGAGGTTCAAATGTATGTGCTGACAAAACTTGGTACAGCAGGATGTCCCCAGAGCAGGTTGTCAGGTGGAAATTGTTGTCACCAATTCATGCACCTCAGCAGAGCCCGAGTCATTTCTGCAGAGAGAGGCTTTGCTTTGCTGCTGTGGGTGTTGCTTTAGGGGAAGATGTCCTGCTCGTGGTAAGTGCTAAGCAGGGGTGGCTGTAGCTGCTGTCCTTGCAGGAGAGAGCTGCTCCATTCCCCTGGACAGGTTGTCACCTAACAAATAGGGATCATTTTCGGCACTGGGTCCAAACTGACGCCAGTGAAGAGAGCAAGCTGGAGATATGTGGCATTACTTTCCATGTGCAGGGATGGAAGCACAGCATCCTCCAGCTTGTGCTAACCTGGCTGGATGGACTGAGTTAGAAATGAGACATGAATGTGGATGTGGGCCCAGCCTGGAAGGTTTGACACGCATATGCAATTCACAAAACCTATTGACTTTGGAGACAAGACTCTTGTACACCAAGAGAATGCCATTCTGGCTTTTAGTGTGTCTCAAAATTTTGCTGCTTTCTTTTTCCCTTCCAGAATATTCTATGTATTGTCTGATATGGATATGAGAAAGCAGGATGTGGGCTGTGGGGAAGGTGGGGAGCAGAAAATAGAAAATAAAAGTGAAGTTAGAGGCATTTCAGAGCTAAGCAGTAACCACAATATTGTATTTAAACCCTGTGCACATAACTGAAGAGAAAAAAAAGGTACTTGTTTTATTCAGCTTAAAGAGAACTAAAATATCTGAGTATTTTTAATGCATATTTTAAAGAAAATTTGCCAAGACTGTGGAACTGGCACAAAAAGAGCTGCTTCAAACCCACTGATAATGGCACGACATTTCCAGTATATTCTGTGGAAGCTGGATAAAGGTAGAGGTTTTGCACCTGGTGAAAGTTATCCAGGCTCAGAACAGTGCGTGGCAAGCAGTTAAAGAGGATCCATCTGTTTCTACTGATTTCAGGATGACCACTAGCCCAGTGTTGCACATGAAGAATCATCTCTCTCTGGACAGATAGGTCCTCCTCTTCTGTGGGTATTTTTCCTCTAAAACAGACCCAGTCACATCTTACTGTCAGATAAAGACTGAAAAGGATAGTGAGTGCTGCCCCAAAGCTGAAGCATTCCAGGTTTATTTCAGGAGAACAAGCTGGAGATGGGATAGCACCCAGGCTTGTGACTGAGCATGGCCAGGAGTGTGCAGGGAGCTCCTGGCAGAGGCAGCCAGTGGTGGGGAGCACCTTGTGGTACCAGAGGTACCCAAGGAGTGCACGTGGAAAGATATGAGCATTAAAAGAAAAAGGAATGTAGCTACAAATCTATACTGTGAAGAAATTATTGTAGAAAGATTGTATCTGATTTAATTATATGCACTTGGTTGGATGAAAATGTATAAAAAAATTTTAAATCTCAATGGTTGAGAGTCAAGCTGCAAATATGAATATCCTCATTACTGAGGACAGATACATCTAATAAACTAAAGTTCCAGGTAGGAATTTGCTACAAATTTTTGCTGTACAAATGCATAAAAGGGTTTCATTTGTTCATAAATGGAACTTACCTAGTTTTCAATCTAATATATATGACTTTTGCTGCTCTAGTCTCTATCAAAGATCAAGGCACCATTTCTTTAGGTGCTAAAGTGGTTGCTAAGAAAAGTGTTATTGCAGAGGCCTTACAATGTCAAAGTGATTGTTGCAAAGGAAAGACAACCCATTCTTTCCTCTACCCTATCAAAACCCCAGCCAAGACAATGTACTATGGATAGGTAACTTAAGAGGCATAAACAAATTGCCTGTGCCGGTGCTGATGCCTTAGCTGCTGTGAAATGGAGGGGAAGAATAATTTATTTAAATCCAAATAGGCCTTTGGTGTTGGCTTCAAGTCCCTGCTCCACGGTGGAGTATCAGGGGTTTCACACTGACTTTCCATATCACACTATCTGTATTGTGGTTTCCTACTTTTGGTAAATGAACCTGCCTCTTGCCTTTGAGAGTCTTGCACGAGTTTTTAGTTTGGTACAAGGGCTATGAGGGGTCTTAGAGGGGTTGTTTTTGGAGCCAAACTCAAGTAGAATTGAAATAAGCATTCCAGTGGCAGGGTTGATCTCTTAAGCACAGTGTGCCTGGCACCAAGAACACCAGCTGTGACGCTGCTTCTAATTCTTCACACTGCCCTTTTGACATATAACTTTTTCTGTATCAGTCTTTGAGGATGGAAAAACAAAGCCTTGTTGTGAAGGTGACTGCACAACCACAGAGAGCAGTGGTTTCAGCATGCTCCTGGCTGGCTCAACGAAGGGAGAAAACCTTCAAGTAATGTTTGCTGCTGTGGTTGGTGACATTATCAAATTTCCCAGTGCAAATACCTTTGAGAGGAGCAAGCCTTCAGTTTTTCTTCTTAGGATCATTTAATGAGTCATTATTTACTTTTGTCACATAGCAATACAGGACTTGATTTCTGGGAAAAAAACTGTAACTCTGCCAAGGTTGTTGCTGAACAGAAGCAGCATATTTACCATAACAAAGTTTAAGCTCATCACATGGGAAGTTTCCAGATATAACTTTCATTGTGGTTTCATATTTTCCACTACGTTCCTGAGGGACAGCAGCTCCTTTCAGATAAGGTCTGCTCAGTAATGAGCTCGAAAGCTGTTTCTACTTGGAAAGGAGAAATCTATTACCAACACAGGAAAAGTACCATAAAAAGTCAGGATGCGAAGCTGGGAGCACTTCAGTTTGGGTTATGAAGCAGGAATTTTAGGATGCACAGTGTGTGGGGAGCCTGTGCATTGGTGCCCTCCTGCCACAGGCTGGGACAGGATGTGCTCCCAGATTGTGGCCTTGGGCTTTGGTTTCACTGCAACCCTTTAAGCCAAGTAGTTTCAAAGGTCTGTGTTGCTGTTGTCCTGATGGGTTTTGGAGAGCCCTGGGGGAAGAAACTCACTTTTGCTTGCTTTAATCTTCACTGATCTGTTTCCCCCACAGGGTGAATTTTGTTTTGGGGTTTTTTCTTCCCTTTTTTATGCTAAATGACAAAGCACATGGGCTAAACAAGTTTACAGGATGTTTTCCAGCTTAATAAGAGTAGGGTGGATCACACTGTGCCCAGTCAAGCCCTGAAGTGAGGGGGATCAAATGTTCCTGTTGTCTCAGTGACACCACGCATCAGAAGAAAAGGAGTAATTTCTGATCCTCAGAAGGTGTCCCTGCAAGGCTGCAGTGCCAGAGCTGTAGGAGAAACAGGCAAAGGAAGGAGGGGTATGTTCTCTCCAGATTAGCCTGGACAGTTTACTACAGTGGTTCAGGAAGAAGTAGGGAGCAGTTTTTGCCACCAGGACTGTACTTGAGGTTTGCTGCTGTACCCTCCTTGGCCATGCACTTGTTAGGACCTGCACGTGTACAGAGCAGTGATTCTGCACGGCTGCAGTGCCAGGTCCTGTCTGCTATAAATACAGGCAGCTTCAGCAAAGCTGCTGTGATTTATGCCTGTCGGGGACTAGACCAAGGGGCCAGGCTAAAACACTGATACAAGGAAGTCTCTCTGACTTTTATTTTCAAATACTCTCATTTCAGCAGCTCTGCATCCATGTTAGGGCTGCCTCTTTATCTTCCTCCCTCCTTCCTCTCCTGCTGGTCTTGCACATTTTTGTTTGTCCTTTGCAATTGTATGAAATTGGATCAAAGCAGAGGTGTTGGGGTTGGGTTTGGTTTGGTTTGGTTTGGTTTGGTTTGGTTTGGTTTGGTTTGGTTTGGTTTGGCTTGGTTTGGTTTGGCTTGGTTTGGTTTGGTTTGATGGACTTTCTTCATGTTTGTTTGTTCAGGATTTGTTGTTGTTGTTGTGGCATTTTTTTGTCCCTGACTTTCTTTTCCTTTTGAGTGTCTACTCCAGTGAAAATGTAAGAAGTTTTGTCTTGACCACTGAGGTGTGAACTGACAGGAGTCTGTTCTTAGGATGTCTTTCTCTTAATCAAAACAATAATCAATAGTTTGCAGCCCAAGACTACGAGAAAGTTGCAGCAGCTTTCTTTAAAACAGATCTCACTGAGCAGTCTGCAATCTTGTACGTGTGTCTCCCCAGTTCTTGGACTGCTTGGTTGCAAGCTGGGGGTCACCCACGGCATCAGCTCTATTACCTTTTACCATTAGGGCTGTGCAAAGTCTTACATTAAAAACGTGGAGTAAGAATCACTTTTCACAAAGGGAAACTGCTGAAATTGCTTACAGAAAAGGGAGGAAGGAACTTTGACTCATGCTATACTTGAAATGATGCTTCTCAGCCAAAGACTGCAATTCCCAAGTGTCATCATGAAATCTTGACAATTTGCCCAAATCCCATTTTCATTCAGGAAGTTTGTGATTAATAGAATTAAGCTCTAATCATGCAAAGCATAGGAAAGTATGTGAGAATACCCACCTTTTATGGCATGGCATTTGTTGGCACTCTCAGCTTGGTTGTAGCAAAGATTAAAGGATTAGTAAGCAAGCCAGATAGTGAACTGCTGCTGCTAAAGTTGTATTTTGCCAGTATATTGATTAAAGATGATTTTTAAAGCCTTCAGAACAATGTCCTGTATCCTTATTTCTATGTTAGCTTGTAACTGTATATCTTTAATGAAGTGGAGAGCTTATTTCATTTGCTAAGTGTGAGGTGTCCCTTTGCAGAGATGCAATCAGTTTGGTCAATTCCTTTAGCTGTCTGTGTAGTTTACGTTCTTTTTCTTTTTTTCCTACCAAGTTTTTTGTGAAAGAGCAGCAGATTTTTGACAATGTTGACAAAAGTAGGGAAACTCATGCTGAGGTCTGGTCTTATACTGAGACAAGAGCAAACTTCAGTCTCCTTTGGAGGATGCTGGCCATACCTGATACTGTCTGCCAGCCAGCCAATTTCTTTTCTGGAAGATGTTCCAGAACAAAGCCCTAAGGCCTGTTCTCCAAATCCCTACTTAATCACAGAATAGGCTGAGTTGGAAGGGACCCATCAGGATTGAGTCCAACCCCTGGCCCTGCACAGGACACCTCAAGAATTGCACCATGTGCCTGAGGGATTTGTCCAAACACTTTTTAATTCTCCTTGTGTCAGAAGATACTGTAGTGGCTTCACTTAAACAACAGAGGATTTCAGCATTTTTTGAAAATTAGCAACATGAATGTAAGGAATTGAATGTTGTTAGGCTCCTGACTTTCTTTTTTTGTGTAAGGTTGCCCTCGGTAGGATGCTTTTCTACAAGTCTCTCAGTCTGGGCTGTTTGTTTTTTTTTCACAGCACCAAGCTGGTAGGAAATGCTCCTGATGGATTGAGGTAGCAGGAAGGCAGGTTGGAGCAGGACCCAGGCAAACGGAAATCCAGGGAAACTGCTCCATCAAGTGTTGAAAGGTAAAACTGGCACTGCAGGACGCTACAAACACAGGTCTGTCTCGGGCCAGAAGCAAGGTGCTCTCCACGTGTCCAGTACAGACCAAACATGCAAAATCCCTGCTGATCTTCACAGGGCCAGATTCCACTCTGAGCTGCATAACATTTTATGGGATGGGCTTCATTTAAATTTGATGTTTACTCCCTTAAAAATATTCACTGCAGTGGCCAGATAAAGACTGATCTTTTCTTTTTCTTCTCCAACAGTTCTAATAAAAGCAAATGTTTTGCACATATGCAGATAACATTCAAACGCACACTTTCAAAGTAAAGCTTTACTTGCTTTTCTTTGAAGTGGAACAATAATTGTTGTAAAATCTGTAGTTGGAGAAAAGTAAGTATTCCTTTTATCTTGAATTTTAAGAGTATATTTAATTATTCTGTTAAATGTTGAGGATATAAAGGCTAGTCTACATGTACAAATGTCACTGAATTAATTTTTAGGCTTAGATATTTCAGGCTTTCTTGTTTTCACTGTGGAAATTTGAACCCTTCTGACCTGAACCTATATTTTACTTATTCATTTAGGACATATGCATTGCTCACTGCTTAGAGTAAGTTTACCACCTACATGTTAAGTTTACCATCTACAAGTAGACCTTGATTTTTATTTTATTTTTTTCCCCAAAATGAGTCCACTCTTACACAGCTACTTGAATCAAGTGAAGTAAATCTTACTTAAAGTTCTTGGCTTCTAGGGCTTTCCATGGAGAAACTACACTGAGATGTTATTGAAACTTCGTAAGAGAATAAAAAAAATTATTAATATCTTAGTTGGAAAAATCCAATTAGGAAATGCAAGGGAATAATGTAGTATAACCTGATTTTCATGCAAATGCAGTGCTATGAAGAATTGCATTTTTTGTTAAGAGAGGTAAGAGCTTTCAAATGTCAGTTGGTCATTTGTCATTGGTATTTAGATTTAAAAGCTGTTTCTGATAGAGTTGTTTTTTTTTATTTTTTTTTATTTGAGTGACAGAAAACATGTAAATTCTTTCTTTTGCTATGTTTACTTAAAACCATTGAGCTTTCACCTCTTCCCAAGGGGCATTCCCAGGATTTGTTTTATCACATCCTTACTGGTACCTTCAGGAACCCTAAAACTTTGTAGAATCATGGAGTAATTTAGATTGGAAAAAACCTTAAAGATCACAGAGTCCCACCATAACTGTTCTGAAGTATTGCCTCCACCCCCAAATGCTGAATGCGGCTGGGGGACCGTGAAAAAGCTAAAAATTTCCTTGAAAGCCCCAGAAACAGGTGCCCAATGTTCACAAGCAGGTAGAACTCAGGGTGTGTTCCCTCCTAACTCCTGCACCCTGTTTGCAAATAACCATAAACAATATATTCTATGAATAATATAGTTTTTATTAAAATATTACCAAATCCCCCCATTTTCGTAAATGCGAATTAAAACCACTGTAGGAGAGCAACCCAATGTCAGCAGCACCGTGAGTTTCTGTACCTGTTTAAAAAACATGCACATGCTTACCAGCACCTACAGCCTTCCCTGAATTTTGAGTAGCTGAGAGAATGATTAGTTTATAGAGAAATAAATAACAACCAACCCTAACTTGTTTCAGAAAAGGCGTGGAGGGGGAGTTACCACCTTAGGACCTATTGCCTTCAGTGGGGTGCAAAAAATATATGTTGGATGGCTTCAGGTACCTCCCTGAATTGTTCGGGTTTGTGTTGAATTTGTCAACATGGCTGAAAACCAGCCTGAAGGGGAGAGGGTTAATTGCTGGGGGACCTGTCAGCAGAGAGTAAAGAAAAGGATGGTGAGTCAGTGCAGAGTGATACTGTTTTTCATCTAAAAATCCCAAAAACCCCCTCCACTACTACGCAGAGTAACAGGTGTAACCACAAGCTTTCCTGGCTCCCTCCCCCAGCCCAAGCTAATTTAGGTTTCTAAGCCTATGGAATGAGTACAACATGGTGGAGCCAAAATTTATGAAAAAATATCCATGTTAATGTCGGCTGTAAAATAAATGCAAACGAAAGCTGAAGTAAAACAGCTTTTATTCACATGAAAAAATAAACCTGTTAGCTCTGATAATCAATTAAAATATTATAGAATCAAGCAATCACAGATGTAGAAGCTTATCCTCCTTAAAGTCATTATAAATCACATCCTTTCTTAAATCTCTCTATTCCCTTTTATTGCTTATGTTATAATCCCTGTCCGGGTATCATTTTCATTGCTAAACACACTGTTTGCAAGTCAGTTTATTAAGGTTTGTCTTCATAGTGCCAAAATAAATGCTCCTTTTCAAAGATAAAAGGAAGGCTAATATTAAAACAATAATTCTACCTCTTTGCTGGCAGAGCCTAATTATTGAAGAAATTGGCACACGAAATCTCTGAGGTGACAGGGAATTAGTGTGTCAATAGGAGCCTGCTTTGAAGTTGACCCACACTGTTCTTGGTGGTGTTGGGTATACCCCATCTCTCGCAATAGGATGTGGGGAAAGAGAATTGTTTGGGGTGGGGAGCAGCTAACAATAAAACTGTTCTTCACTGGTTTTAATTGATTAAAAGCTATAGTGAAAAAAAGGGTGCACCACATAGGAGACACAAAAAATAAAAGCAGAAAACTTATAGACTTGAGACTGTAGTGACAGGACAAGGAGGAACAATTTCAACTGAAAGAGAGCAGGTTTAGATTAGATAATAGAAAGAAATTCCTTCCTGTGGGGGTGGTGAGGCACTGGAAGAGATTGCCCAGAGAAGCTGTGGGTGTCCCATCCCTGGAAGTGCTCAAGGTCAGGTTGGACAGGGCTCTGAGTGACCTGCTCTAGTGAAAGATGTCTCTTCCCACAGCAGGGCTTTGGAGCCACATGATCTTTAAGGTCCCTTCCAAACCAGGCCATTCTGTGATGACTGATGAGAACAGCAAAGAGGCATTGAAGGACCTGGGACAGTTTAAGGAAATGTGTAGCTCTTGGTTTTGTACAGGAGGGGTTTGGTGACATCAGGCTTACAGCAATGATGTCAGTAAAGTGCTCTGAGAAGAAAGAGGGCACTAGGGCTGAAATGCATTACTTGGTACAGTGAGGAGTGCTCTAAAACACTGCTGCAAAAGCAAACACTTGTATTACACCCCAAACTGTTATCAGTTCAATTGAAGCCTGAGGGAAGCACGAGCCTAACAGCTTAACAACCCTCCTGCTTTACATGCAAAATATGAACAAGAAGCAGAGCTCCTAAAACGTGACCTAAACCCAAGCCTGAGAACAGATGAGATGTAAATGAAATGTGTTTTGTTTTTCTATGGTTTAGTTGATGGCAGGCAAACCCAGAGCCAAGGAAAGCTGACAAGCCACACTAGGGCTCTGGGGTCTGAGCACTGGGAGCCAGAAACTGCAGGTGGGTGGGAAGGCTTTTAAACCCTGAACACTCCATACCATTTCAGCTTGAAATCCTCAAATTTCATGAGACCTTGATGAAATAAAATCTAACTAACGCGTCATCCAAGTATGTACTTTATGTATACAGTACATTTATACAAAGGAACTTGGGGAAATGTCAGGAAGCTGAGTTGGGGGAGGTTTATGTTGGATATCAGGAAAAGGTTCTTCACCCAGAGGGTAGTTGGGCACTGGAACAGCTCCTCAGGGCAGTGGTCACAGCTCCAGCCTGCCAGAGCTTGAGAAACATTTGGACAACATTCTGGGACACATGGTGGGATTCTCAGGGTGTCCTGACCAGGGCCAAGAGTTGGACTCGATGATTCTGGTGGATCCCTTCCAACTCAGCAGATTCTATTCTTCTATAAATCTGACTGCAACAAGAACAAGACAAGCAATGTACCATTTTTGCATGGGTAAGACTATTTAAAATAAGAAACGGAAATGGCTCCAGTTCATGGCAAACAGCTGATGGATCACTATGGTTGGATATGGATGGGCACAGAAAAAGTGGAAGTCTCATCTCTACTAGACCAAAATATTAGAAATAACAGTGCTTGAGATAAAGAAATAGGTCAAGATGAGGCAGCATGGGGGAAACATTTAAAGGAAAAGAAAAATATCTCTCAGTTAAGAGCAGTCAAGTGTCTTCCTATGGAATTGCATTTTGCTTCACATTAAATGTGAAACTATATGTTCTTTGATGTTCCCAACTTCCATTATAGACGAAGCCAGAGAAATGATTGATGGTTCAAGGGTTTGGCCCCGGAATTGTAAATGTGGCCTCAGTGGTGTTTTGCCAATGCATCCTGGTAATCTGGACATGGAGGTATGGGTCTCCATAGCTCCATAAAGATTTACAGTAGCTCAGAGAAAGGCAAGTGTTAAAAGGGGAGTGAAAAGGTTGAGCATAGTGTTTGCATTAATGTAACTGTACTGACTTTGGTGTCATTCTTTCAAATTTGTCTCTTAAGGATAAGCTGTCTGTTGGGGTTTATCACTGGGAAATTACCAATTTAGCTTAGGGGGAAAAATTTAATTTAGAAATATCTCTTTCTTTTTTTTTCCTCCTGACTGAAAATGAAATATAAGAGTTATTACCATATTTGAAAACCTGGGTTTGCAGTATGGAACTTGGAGAAGAATACATTATCCTGAACATCAGGAGGAATTTCTTCATGGAAAGGGTTGTCTGGCATTGGAATGGGCTTTCCGGGGATGTGGTGGAATCACCATTCCTGGAGGTGTTCAAAAAACAACTGGATGTGGCATTTAGTGCCATGGTCTAGTCAACAAAGCACTGATAAGTCAAAGGTTGGACTTCATGATCTCAGGGGGCTTTTCCAAACTAAATGATTCTGTGATTCTGTGATCCCCGGGACACTCATCCTAGTGTCCCAAGGCTTTCTTCTGCTTTGTAAATGTTACCCAGAAGTGATGGGATGTTCTAAACTCAGTGTAGAGAGATGAGGTTTCGCATCTTCTTGAGTCTTCATCACATTGGTTACATTAAAAAACCTAATTTTTAAAGAAATGTGACTGGTGGAAAGATTTTTTTCAGATTAATCATCAGATAATTGGTGTGTAGTTATATTTTGTGACTGCTGATGATTAATAAGGCAAGACCAGAGTTTCCCTGAGATACTGGCTGGGTGTTTCTGGCAGTCCTCTTAATGAAACCCTGTTTTTATTAAATTCTTGGTCTCTGAATGTAACAAATTCCTATGTCAAAGTTGACGGGATTCCAACATCTCATAACTACAGCCCTTCCTCAAGATAGTAAGTGAGCTATAAATGCTTAGCTTCTTCAAGACTAGGATGAATTGGCTGTGAAGTTTCATATGAGAAGATATTTTAAGTTACTTCATTTTTAGTCACAATATTTCCTGCCTACATGAAGACTCAAGCATCTTGGTGCTCCATTCATTTAATGGAGCCGTTGGACATTCAGTGATGCTGAAATCTGCTCCCAAGCTGCTTCAAGTGAGTAATTTCAAACTCACAATGCAATAAATCTTTCCTAGAACATATATAGACCACTATAAAAAGATAAGTGAGCTACCAGTTCTTTTCTTGAAAATATTAACAATGTACTTGCTTCATTGAGTTTCTGGAGAAAACAGAAATTAAATTTTTAACATTCTCTTGACCTGAGAAGTGTTAAGTTTTCTGCTTTTAAATGCAACATTCTGCTGTAGAGGGAAGGATATCTGAGTTGATAACTCAGTTTGAGATGTTCATGGCAGAGAAGGGTTGGTCTAGTGATGAGCACCACATGCTCAACACTGAAAATGCCGCTCTGACCTTTTCCTGGCATGCATGCTCTGGACAGAAAGATATTTTGACATTTTTAATGTGATATGAAAGGATATGGATATCCTCTTGTGAAATACAATGAACTTATGTGTTTTATGTCACTCTGCTTTGTGACAGCTGGAGCTGAAAATGGGCTGTAACTATAAACACCATTAGTCCTTTTTTTTTCCATCTGTGTGGAGCACAGCCATCCTTCCTCCTGTGTTTTTAGACCCATAAGGACGACAATTTACCTGCCCCACCTGCACTCTGTAGGGGCATTGAAAGGTGCCAGGTAAACTGAGACACTGGTGGCTGGGCTTTTTTTGTGCCAATATTTCTTGGCTGTGCAAAGACAATGAGTGTTAATTACTGCTTATGCCCTAAGATTTTAATGAAAAGGTTATGAGAGATCCTGCAGGTTGTGGGAAGGACAATGACCATTGTGGTCAGGGGTCCAAGGTGGACACGTGCAGTGTGGTAGAGCAGTTTCTGGGCTTTTCAGCCCATCAGCAGTGATGGCTGTTGCCTTAACGTGGCCACCGTCTGCAAAGCCAGCTCTGGAGAACACCACCAGGACCAGCAGGAGGGTGCTGCAGCCCTTCCAGCAGGTTTTTGAAATCTGCTGGGAGAACCAATGGCTGGTGGAGAGTGTTCAACACGAGTGCACTGTACCCAGATGAACCCCCCAGCACGGCAGCTAGTTAAAGCACTCCCCAAACTCCCCCAAAAGAAGGGGAGGGCTCACCCAAAGGCAGCTTCTAAAAGCTTTTTGCTGTCATTAGTGCTGTCCCCTGTGCTGCAAGCTGCCTGCAGTGAGCATGTCGACATCTCTGCAACGTGCTCACATTTCAAAGGCGGTGCTCCTAACCAGCTGCATCTCAAGAAATCGAGCAATTTTTAAAATTTTTTGTTCTCTTTTTTTGTTTTTTTTTGAAGATACCATGCCAAGTCTTTTGAAATGAAAGCTGGGGCAGGCCTAGTGGAGATTAATGTAGGAAAAATGCTGCTGGCTTGATAAGCCACAGATGTCTGTGAGATTTGTGGACGTTGTTGACAGCTCGTGATGGTTTGCAGCTTGCGAGGTCCCGGGACCAACGTGCTGAATCCATGGCTGGAGGTGCAGGGCAGGGTTTGGCCCAGCGTGGTGCTCCGGGGAAGGGTTTGAGGAGACCTGGAAGAAAAACTGCTCTGGACCCACACTGTCATTGCAGAGTTTTCTTATGTGCTGCACCTATTTATGTAAAAGAATTACCTTTTATTTTAATAATGTCACTACTGGCAACTGTTTTCATAATACTGTAAGGAGGAGACAAGCTCGTGAAATTCTGTGAAAGCAGAAGATCGTGGTGGAAACTCAAGTTGTTGCACTAACCTTGGAAAATGGAAAAGGTGACTTATGTTGGTGGAATCATTCCTAGTAGATGGAGAGGAGCTGAGCTTCTGTTAACTCTGCATCCTTAATAAAAACTAAGCAACTTTTTTTAGGTAAGACCTTCATTGAGTCCTGTTAGGTGGTACCAGTAACACCAATGAATTGACAGAAACTTGTTGCTTGCTCTTTTTGAAGTTAAGATCATCCTGTCATCAAACACTGTCACACTGAAGGAGTGCAGAGTGTGACAGAGGTCCCTCTGTTAGGAAATGGGGTGGTCTGGGTGCTTTGTTTTTAGACAGTTGCAGATGATTGCACGTATAAAAATACAACAAAATTCATAATTTCTTGACATGGAACACACATACAGACTGCATCGTTTATGAGAGGCTGCCAGTTAGACTGTTTGTGGATCAAGCTCTGTTGTCTTCATGACATCAAGGCCAAATACTCCACTGACTTGTGGAGACACATGAAGTTATCCCTCACGTGCTGTCAGTGATTCCTCATGCAGGAATCCCTGGGGAGTCTCATCCTCTGCTCAGATTAAGGTTCTTCCAAAGCTGCATTCTTGCATGCCCTGATATTGTATGGTCAGGTTTATTTTAGGCAGATAATTAAATTAAATCTCATGCTAGTTTTAATTTTTAAGTGATGCTTTTTCATCACCTTAAAATGGGCACTGATATTTATATACAACTTGTTGGTACCAACACTTTCCACACCTGGATAACAGGAATTGGTACCACCCTTGTCCAAGAAGTCTCAGGAAAATGCAGAAATTGGCTTTTCCAAAATAATATGAAAATAAACTGAACCAAAGTAGCCTTTGGGATTTTTTTTTTTTTACTTTTTTTTTTCCTCAGAACAACAAGAAGGTTTTCTGTAAAATTTTGACAAATGCTAGGCAAGGAAGTAAATCACTAAACAGTGATTTAAATGCAAATTTATCTATAATAGGAATCTATTCATGTACTTGTAAACAAATTAGCAAAGAACCAGATCTCTCTTGTCGTCTTTATAATACTCTTTTTTTTCCTACTGGCAGCCTCTGTTGCTCACCCAGGCTGGTACCTTTTGCCTTGAGTCTAATCAACACCACTTGGTAGAATCCAGAGACAGCTGGTATTTAGCATATATATTTTTATTGGAAAAACTTGTACATTGGTAGCTCACAGAAGTTGATAGAGGTGACTAAGAAATAATTTCCATAAATGATAGGAAAACTTTTATTACCCTGTGTTTGTAAAAAAAAAAAAATAGTTTTAGGGGAATTTGAAAGGAAAATCACAGCACAGTTTGTGTTGGAAGGGACCTTAAAAATCATCTCATTCCAAATTCCCTGGTCAGGAACACCCTCCACTAGACCAGGTTGCTCAGAGCCCTGTCCAGCCTGGCCTTGAACACTGCCAGGGATGGGGCATCCACAGCTTCTCTGGGCAACCTGTTCAGTGACTCACCTTACCCTCACAGTAAAGAGCTGCTTCCTAAAATCTAGTCAAAATCTGCCCTCTTTCAGTTTAAAACCATTCCTCCTTGTCCTGTCACTATCTGCCCATGTAAAAGCTGCTCTTCCTCTCTTTGATAAGCTCCCTTTGAGTACTGGAAGGCCACAATGAGGTGTCCCTGGAGCCGTCTCTTCTCCAGGCTGAACAACTCCCAGCCCATTTTCACCGCAGCAGTGCTCCAACCCTCTGACCATCCTGGTGGCTCCCCTCCAGACCTATCTAACAGGTCCACCTCTTTCTCCAGGTGGGGTTGCACAAGGGCAGAGTAGAGGGGGAGAATCCCTTGAGAGACTGGGAAGCCTGACTGCCAGTGAAGACTGAGGCAAAGAACCCATTGAGTACTCAGCCTTCTCCACATCTGTTGTCACCAGTTCTGTCTTCTCATATCCATCCTCTACACCCTCCTTGGCCTTTCCTTTCTTCTCTATGTACTTATAGAATCCTTTCTTGTTATTCTTCACGTCCCTTGGCAAGTCCTATTCCATCTCTGCCTTAGCTTTTCTGATCTTGTACCTACACATCCAAGCTATGGCTTCAGTTACCCAAAATATTTGAGTATTTGAGGAAGAAAATTGAAAATTCTTTCATTTCAATTCCTATATAAAATAAAGAGTTTCAAACTTT
>VZRO01005748.1:1224538-1235800 GCA_013397915.1 Daphoenositta chrysoptera
TGGAAAGGATGGAGACTGGCTGTGTTATTTGGCATATTATATATAAAATGAGCTCGAGCCTCTAGATCTTTACAATATTCTGTGTTCACAGCTTAGGGTGGGAGGGTAGGGGGAATAAAAAGAGCTATAGATCATGCTCATGTGACATTTTTGCTCATGAGGACTGGTATAGCAATAATAAATACCTGCTGTCACCTACTTCCATGATGATATTAACAAAGGGAACTCTGATATCTGCATTTGCAAAGGGTGAACAGAGACAATGCTCAAGTGAGCCCCAGAGAATTATCTTTTTTTGTCAGCTCTTCTGTTGGTGGCCTGTGAGCACAAACACATCCTCTGCTCACTTTGTGATACTTGAGGGGCTCTTGGTAAAGCTCACATGCCAAGTTACCATTTAAACTCCTGTAGCCTTGGGTGGCATTCAGAACAGTATTCAGGACGTTATTTTTCTTTACCCAGGGGACTAAATGATTGGTTTATCAGCTGTAGATTGGTGTGTGCCTCTGCAGGGAAATCCAACACTGCAATAATGTAAATTCAGCTCTAGGAGTTCGGCAATAAACAGATAAAAAAATAAAGCAGGGTAAAAACGTCCCCCCCATTTGGGATGGGAATGTGCCTCCCTGTGTCCAGGCAAGGTTTCTTTCAGGCAGCTCATCTGTTGTGCCAAGCCAACCTGCAGTGGGGGTGATTTCAGCATTGCTCAATACTTTATTGAGTGAGTCTGTAGGATAAGATATAAGCACACTTTAATGAGGATCAAAAAACCAAGATTTTCAGCAGAATGCTGTGCTGTAGCTGAGCTATGACTTCTAAGTAGTTCTTAGTGCCTTGAATCTTATTTTCATGCTCTTAATGGTTATGCTATTTAAATCAATTATTTTTGGGGTGGAATGGGTCTGTAATCTGAAAATTTCTTAACACAGCAGTAATCTGAATAAAATTGCTTGTGAAGATTCCTTTGTGGAAATAAGAATATGAAATTCACCATATAAAACTGGCAATGCTACATAAAACCCCTGCAGGGCTGGGTGGGGGGGATGTGTATGTTTGGGGGGGTTTTTTGTTTGTTTAAGAATAAGGTAAAACTGTAATTTATGCCTGGATAATTAGTGGTGTTTTACCACTGAAATGTACACCGCTTGGAGGAATGGTCACTGGCGCCTTTCACACCTGCACAGGGTATGAAATTCCAAACAATTAAAACAATTAATATTTCCTCCTGAAAAAAAGTCTACTGTGCTTTAGCAGAAAGCATATTGTAGGACTTGTGACAAATGTGGTTAAATAGAATGTGTGATAAATGGAAAATGTGCTGTCAAAGACCTTGACACATTTTTTCATTCCCAAAAGTAGATATGGATAACTTTGTGAGCTTGTGTCGCTTGCAAAGATGGATTTATTGCAGTATTCCATGTGAAAGATTTTGCTTTTCAAGAATTGTAACAAGGACTTGTTTGGGGTTTTTTGTTCTGCTAAAAACAAAAGTGTGGTGCCATTTGGTCTTTTGATCATGAACTGAAAACAAGTAGCATGGGGTTAAAAGTAATCTTAAAAGTGAACAACTTTTCTGTATCTCTACTAACCTTCTGTCTGAAAGGAACTCTAAAAGGGGGGATACCACACAAGTTTTTATACCAAATATTAGTTCTTTGTGTCCTTGCCTTGCTGTGTAGGTGTTCAATCCCTATTTCTTTAAAGGACAGGAAGACTGCAGTGTATCTCTCACTTCATTTCTACACTTTGTGCATTCTATGAGTGTCATTAGATTTTGTCATCACACTGAAAAAAATTTCATATGCACCTTGAGGAAGCAAATACCTAACAGGAAGACTCTTCTATGTAACAGCTCCACAATGTCATTCCTGAGTGTTTGTGGCAGTATATTAAAATTATTTCTTTAGAACAGAAATTTAACAGAAGTTGTGTAAGAGAAAGAGGACAAAAAAATGCATTTGACTTCCCTTAGTTAGTGTTTTCATGGTCATCTTTGTAGAGATATGGTGAAAAAGCATTTAAGAAAATGAAAGTTGAAACCTTCTTCATCCCTGGTGCAAAGCAGGAAGAGCCACCAGCACTCCATGGGTGCTTGGTGCCATCCCTCTCTCGGTTCCCTATTTTTGGAAGGCTCTGTAGAAGGTCAGTGGGAAACATAACTCCTGGCTCCTAAGGCAAAAGCAGCCTGGATTATCATCCATGTGAAACCAAAGACGGGGTGCTAGCAGAGAGCAAATAGTTACTCCTGTTAATATTTCCTAGATGAATGCAAGCAGCTTAAATTTCAGTTGTTCTAAATTAGTTGCTGAATTAAAAAAAAATATTTAGCTCTATTTTGTTTCCCCTTGGTCAATTGTTCATTATTTCCATCTAATGCTTGAAACCTAATCACTGTTGGTGAGAAAGTATTTCAGGAAACTATCTTAACAAAGCATTTTAATGTAAACATTAAGAGAGAAACTTTTTGTCAGCTTGATAAGAATAAATCATATATCATCCATTCATAATCATACACTTTGTTCATTTTTTATGTGCAATTGCTGCATTTTTATTGGGAAGCAATAAACACTAATATTGATATTTCATATTTTATTAGAAATAGCAATTCAAGGAAAAAATTGTTGGAAGTTCCAGCTCTTCAAGAAGCATGTTTTCATGAGCACAAAAGCACCAGGGAAGGGCTTTGGTTGTCATGGCCGAGACTGCGGTTGCCAAAAATCCCTGGTTTGGAACTGTGGCTTTGTCCCTCTTGTGCCAGCCAGTGGCTGTGACTTTCTTGAGGAAATCTCAGTACGCCCCTTTTCCAAAAAAAGCTGGGTTTGTTTTGTCTCTTTAAAAAATCTTTTAAATGCTAACTAAAATAATTAAATCTTAAAGTATATTTAGAAGATGCATTTGGAATTCCAGTCCCTCAGAAGGGGAGAAAACACCAATTTCACCATTCGATGACTGCCATAAGCTGATTTATGGGTTCTTTTGACACTCGGTCATGTGGCAGAGGCAAAGGAGCAGCTGGTAATGCAACCAGTAAAAGTTAAAGAGGAGGAAATGCTATATTACAGAAGCAGAGGGATATTATTAGCTCCTGCACTCTGCTAGAGATGATGCTTGGGATGAGAGAAGCTCTTTAGGAGGCCAGAGAAATTTCTCCAAGGCTTTCAGAACTGGTGTTTCCCAGTGGGAGCTGGTCTGGACCAGCCTGTGCCACACAGAAATGAGGGACCACGGATGCAGGGAGGTGCTGGATGATCACATAACTGAGTCCAACACTGGCAGTGTATTCTTGCTAAAAGGAATTTCTTCAGTGGAATTGAGTGTGCTGGATAAGAGATAAAAAAGTCATGAGCTGAGGCAGCTTGGCGAATTAAAACTGAAACTTTTTCTGCCTGTTGCATTACCAAATTGGGAAGGACCAAGGTGACCTTTCACTTTGCAGGTGGGGAAGTGAAGACCTGCTGGGCAGACACTGACAAAAGCACCTGGATTGCCATGCCAGTAATACATGGAAAATCAGGGTTCCTGTCCTTTATAGCTCTCTGTATCCTTTATAGCTCTCTGTATGGGAAACGTGGGCCAGTCCCTCTCTTAGCCTTACCAAGCTCACCCTTAGAGCCTTGAGTCCTGCTCAGACATCTCTCCATGAGAAACCTCTCCAGAAACGGATTGCTCTGACAGTGCAACCTCCTTCTCCTATTTTGCCACCCATGTCCTAAGATGAGCCATCAAACCCCTGAGTGGGCTGGCAAAGTGTGAGATACTGTCACGTGTATTAATTCAATGTTTTATAAGAATTGAAAAGGCAAGAAAAATTAACATTAGTATTATTTAGCTTTAAAAAAACCCAAACAGAATGAAAACGCCACACCCTCCCATCCCAACTTTCTTAAAACAGAAAAAATGTCTTCATGTAGGAAACTACATGTGGGAGCATTTAGAAGGGCAAAGAAGGAGGAATTCTAACACTGGAAAAAGTACATGTGATAGCAAATGCGACCAGTTCTACATCAAGATGGGATTTTGTGACCCTTCCCTGCACATATTCCAGATGAAATTCCCCTTTCTTAAATACTGAGTTGAAGCATATCTACTTAAGGAGATACTGTTGACACTTATGTAGTGGCTTTTTTTTTTTTTTTATCAGCTAGAAATATCTGTGAACTGACAAGCTTATCATTAATAATTAATGTAGCTTCTTCTGCCTTTCATCTCTATATCTGCTAACCTGGATATATTACATTTCTTGAGCTTTGCTTCCATCTTAGTTTTGATCATCTCATATCCCTCTCGCCATTATTTATATTGCCTTGATCCATCTTGCAAACTGAGGTCAAGTTCTCATCTAAAGCTGCATCTAGATCATCCTTGATCTATGTCCTATCTCTACCATATAACACTTCTTTTTCTTTGCTTTCTCACTCTTCTTCTCTTATTTGTACGCAAGTCTTGTTGCTGTTTCTTCTGAATTACAACTCTTCTATTTGTAAAATAGCACTTGTTCAAGTTGTGTTTAAATTATACTCAAAAATAGAATTTTTTAGTAGAGAGTGGGGTATTCTTCATATACCCTAAACTCTCTTCTAAATCCATTTTGCACTTTTTAAAACTTTTTATTTGTGTCATCTTAAAAAATGAGCTATGATTTTAAAAATTTATTTAAAAGAAAGAAAAAAAACAAAGAGGAAAAGCAACAGCTTCCAAACTGCAGATAGAAAATTAGCTTGTCCTTAGCAAGTGAGATGGTTTTGGCAGCAATCAGCCTAAACAGGGATTTTCCAATCTTGGCTGCTAACATGAGATTCCTTGTTTAGGATCACATTGCTTGTAGATTACAGAATTGGCCACAGAATAGACACACTACTCAAATGACAGATTTGTCCAACCTGTGCTGTGTTACAGGAAACGGGGCCATGTTTTGTAAACCAGAGCTAATATTTTCCATCTGTAACCAAGTACAAGACTGATGAAGGACATAAAGAATATTCTGAAATGGAGAACGACTGGAAGAAGAAATACTGAGTCTTTAAAAAAATGCATTTTTGTGTATTTCTTTCTCTTATGATCATGCAGCCTGAAACTGCAACACGTGAATGCCCATCCCAAGGGAAGAGCTCCATGTCACAGAGCAGGAGCTGAGCTGTGGGGAGGTAGATGGACCTGCTCACCAGTGCTCCCGGGCTTAGCCTCATGGGCCCCTAATGCCCTTGGCCCCTGGGTGACGTGTTGCAGTGTCCCTCAGTGGCAGCTGACCTTATGCCTTTGGATAGATGTTGGTTTGTGGGCCATTTAGTATTCCTTGTTCCTTTTGAATAAAAAGGTAATGGTGCCAATTTGAGATTTTTTACAATTTGTCCTTGCTAGAGGACAGCTTGCTTGGCAGATGCTGTTGCATTTTCAAAATTGGTTTAGAGAGAAGGGGAGGGTCTGGGAGGGGAAGGGAGCAGGGAGTTCTGTCAAGAGCTCCCGCTGAACTCATGATGTGTGGACCAAGCATGTGTGGACAGGAGTTCCCATTTTCAAGACATATTTTAGAAGATGGGGCTAGAGGTGCCAGTGTGAAAGTGAGAGGTGTGTAAGATTGAAAGAAAAAAATCTCATAATGGTCATCAGCGGATGACTATGGAGATGCTCACCAGACTGGGACTTCCAGGGTGCTAAGCTGGTTTACCCATCAAACTAGGTTTGTGCTGAACAGCTGGCCACAAAAGTTTCACAGTTGTGGAAGAGGATTTCTGGAAGGGCAGAATTTGGCTCAAAGTGTTTCTCTGAGGTTGTGGTGCCTGCAGCAGTCATCGGGCTGTTTTAACCACAGGGTGAAACATGCTGTGTGTGTAAAGCAAATACTCCTCTGCCCACTTGTATTCAACAGCAATGACTGCACCAAGCCCGTGACTGGCTAATTTTAGTGTGGTTTGGTTTGGGGTTTTTTCTTAAACACTGTCAGTCCTGTAAACCACACACACTTCCACCCTCGTTTCCATGTGCTCTGAGTAGCACATGGCTCCTCTAGGACTGTGGTGGAAGTGTAGAAGTATTTTAAAGTGCTCCTAGAAAGTAGGCTTAAAGAGTAGCAAGTCACTGGTGGAAACACAACTCAGTTATGTGTTTCAACACAAATAAGGTAGCAGAGGTGACTTTTTTCCCAGACAATGGACCCAGCTGTAATTTTTTTATATTTATGATACATAGAAAGACAATTTATTTAACTTCTCAGTGCTTGTAAAACACATATATACTTTACTTGAAAGTTTAGTATAGAATAAAATGGTTTTCTGATGCTAAGTAACAAATATTTTTAGGAGAAAACAGATTTTAACCTTCTTACAGCCCCAACCAACAGTGGGTTATATAAGAGAAATATTGGTACTCTCTCAAACAGAAACAGTATTTGGGTCTGTTACTCCAAAGACTTTCTTATCATACCTTAGATAGTAAATGTTTATTAAAATAGTGGCGGAAAACATTGGAGAGTGAAATTAGAAGGTGGTTCATCAGGAGAATGTGTGCCTTCTTAAGATGACTGCTATTCCTAAGTGGGAGTCTGTGCTAGTCTTATTGTATATTAAGACTTTGAGCAATGCTCTGGGACATATTTTGATGTTTGTAACTATAATTTGAGTGTGTGAATACTAACAATTTAAATTAGTTTTAAAGAGAATGTTTGAGGTGTCTACTTATGAGTGTGAACACTGGTATTGTTTTAATGTAATACCTTCCTTTTTCTTCTTTTTTTTTTTAACCTTCTTTTTTTCTTATTTGTGAAGAAATAATCATTGATGCTTGTCATTGCTTTTGCTAAGGGTAACTCTAGAGTTCAAGTTTTGCTTTCTCATTTGAGAAACAGAGAAATCTCATTATTAACAGCTCACATTAATTACAGGGAGATGGAACAGCAAAGCTGAGCATCATTTCCCGTATTTTCAGCTAAGAGGAATTGAAAGAGCAGCACTTTGGTGGCTGCTGTGTGGGGATGACATTAAGTTTGGAACTGAAGCACTGGTTTCACTTGGACAACAGCGACACAGTAAAACACATCCTCCCAAAGCAAGAGCTAGTGTTGGAATGCTGAATGCTGCCTTATTCTTTAAAAAAAGGGCTCATGGACAATTGACTATCTCTATTTACTGGGTCAGGGCCCAGGGTGCTGGTTTTTGTGGCTGGTCCAGGTGAAGGCTGCTCCTAAGTCTGCTACCTAATGCCCATTTTGTCAGTCAGTTTCAGGGCAGGCACTTGCTGTCCCATGCACAGGCTGCTCCCCTTGTCTGCTGTTGATTTTGAGCAGTACCAAACCTGGGAAATAGAGCTGTTTCAGAAAAATAGGGGTAGCTGAGCCTATGTAACTGGTGCACCTTTTAACATCTGTAGCTAAGTGAAAAATAGCTTTAGCAGACACATTTCTGCTCATTATTTTCCTGAAAGACCCATGCTGATTGTGACTAGATTCTGCTGCTTGTGGCTTTCTTTGAGTGGAATTGGAACTAGCTTTAAGGCTGCCAGTCAACGGGTTCAAACACTCATTTATTGTGGAGACATACCTCTGCATGGGGAGGATGAGGGCTGACACTCGCAGGAACCTGCTCCTCTTGGGAGCAGGGTCAAGTTTCAGTTTTCTTAAACTGAACGAAACAGTTCTGTAAGGTGTAAAGCAGTAGTTAGTGTTGAGACAGAGACTCCAGCTCAGGAAAGCTGAGCCTTTTGGTTCAGTTCTTGGATCCTTGCACTTCAGCCGAAGTTGGATGAGGGAAAGGAGAATGCTTTATCCCATCCAGTGCAGGTCAGGGATAAAGCCATCTTGCTAAACCATGCCAGCCTTGCAGCTCCCAGCAGCAGGACCCCAGCTGGACCCTGTAACTGGTTTGCTGGCTTTGATTCCAGGAGGAGTTACCAGTCTGGATCTAGTGACAACTAAGGATGAAGGTTGGCCCTGGGACCGCAGATTTCCTTCTGCTCTTTCCTGGGATTGTGTTGCCTAGGGACTTGTCCAAGGGCAGTGCTTGCTGGTGGAATTAATACCAGATTAAATAAAAGTATGGGATGGGACCAGAAGGAATTAAATACCTTATTTGTTCAGTTCTTCACATTTTTTTGAAATTTACTCTTCTGCCTGAGTCTAACTCACTCAGAAGTTCCTTTTGTGGGTGATAAGTGAATCTCTGTGCACAAATCTGACCCTGTACATTTCTTTTCAATGGTAAATTGTTATTTATAGAAAGGAGTTTGACAGAGGCTGTGGAATTATTGGCTGTATGTTTCACAAAGCAAGCCAAATGAGGAACAAAAACAATTTGGATTCAAATTCTTTTAAGTCCAAGCTGTGCATTAGCTCTGCTGCCATTCATGGGATCCACTAAAAATCTGCACTACAGCCTTTTGGATTTGTTCAGTTCTTCTTTTATCTTGCAAAAATTTGGAACTTTAGCCTAATTAAACCCTGGGAAAATAAGAATTTGGTCTAGCTGAAAATTTGATAAGCAGACATGGAAGAAGCTGGTGCATAAACTGTTAATTGTTGCCATGTGAGGACACAAACAGGAAGAATATTTGGAGCGCAGCAGGACTGTGGCGTTACTGTTTGGGGAAAGCTGTTGTTTTGCAAAACATTTCTCTGGATTAGGGAATAACCTGGGATGCCCTAGAGACATACCTGGGCACCAAGTCAGAGTCATGCACAAACACATGGCAAAGGACTGACTTGCACTTGGCCCTGACCATTTGCTTTTCCATTTGCACAGCAAGAAGGGTCGGTCACCAGGCAGGCAAAGCAAGAGGCTGCCACCTCCCTGTGGCAGAACCACGAGCTCCTGAGGCAAGGAAAGTCATTGAGAGGGCAGCAAGAACAGCCAAAGCCAGATGGGATTGCAAGCTGCTGGGAAAACATTAGGGAAGGATGGGAGAAAAGCTGCAATATTGGTAAATATTATTATCTGAATCAAGTTCAACGTGCCTTGGTGTTGTGAAAAGCTTTGGCAGTGCTCTGCAGCGAATTACGTCTGCAGTGAAATGTGAGCAGATGAAAACTGGAAGCAATCATGCTAAACACTCCTGAGGCTTTACCCTTCCAAATGTTTATGTTTATGTGGCTCCTGTTTTGATCACCTGCTTGCTGCTGAGTATTTTCCCTTTCCTCCTTGGATCTTAAGGGAGCAGCAGACTAATAAAGGGCAAGATTTCTCTTCCTCCTCTGTTCTAATACCCTGTTTGGAAGACAAGTGAGATGTCCTGGCAAGCAGATCTGAAGCAGGTCCCTGAGCTTTTGGGACACCTAACTAGGGTCTCTGTGTGGTGTGTCCAGTACTCTCAGGGGGCCTGTCAGACTAGAAACAGGAGTTTTGGTGTTGTTAAAATGTGAGAAAAAAATATTTATTTCCTGTCTTCATAAACGCCAAACTTGCTCAGCCCTGCACGTTATGGTGGCTTGTGCTCAGGTCCTTGGTGAGCCTGGGCTTTCCCAGTCCATCCCTCATCCTCCAACCTATTTTCTGTGCAGTTAGACAGCCTGGGGCTCATGTGCTAAAACAGAAGGTGCTGGGGTGCCACTCCCCTCCCTGGTACACATTCATCCACACTTTCCTCACCACGGGGGATGCTCCTGGAAGCTGATATTTCATGTCACCACGTTGCCATGCCCATCTATGACAAGGAGAAAATTTTAGCCGCTTGCCTCATTGGGTTGCAAACCTTTATGAACACCGCAACTAATAGCCCGGGTAAGTGGAAGATTAATTTCTATACCACCTGGCAGCAAGCTGTGGATTAGGCTGCTGTCCCTCGTGTGGGTTTAATGTTGGAGGAATGGGGCACTTGAGCACCCAGACAATCAGCCTCTTGTTTAAACAATGAGCTTCTCGGTCTTGTTAGCCAGCGCTCTTAAATTTTCATTTTATTCTGGTATGCAGGCTTGTGTGATGTGGAGAATTGCTTCAGCACAGAGAGACTGCAAACCTGTTCAATTAAAGGAAATGCTCAGATCCAGCTGTTGGAGTCCCATGAATGCCAGTGCTCCTCACAGAGTAAGTCAGACCAACGCACTCTGCCCTTGGAACAGATATGATGATTTGCGCCTTAATTCTCCCGAAAAAAAGAGCCTTTGTTGGGAGAGGACGATTGGGGAAAGGAGGAGGAATGCAAAGCGTGGTGCAGAAAATGCCCAGGGAGACCAAGTTTTCTGCAGATAACAGTGAGGGCTCTATAGGCTGATCCTGATAATGAGGCACCATCAGAAGCACGTACAGTACAAGCTCCTGTTACAGCTATAGAATTGTCTTGTAAATTTTGTAAATGCCTTCCTCTCATGAAAAAAACATATGTCGTGGAGTAACTTACCCTATGCTTTCACTTCCAAGAAAGAGGCTAGCAAACACAACCGTGGTGTGTGACCATACATTGCACTGTTTGTGCCTGGGCTTTCAGTTGCCTTGGTTTTGGTGACAGGTTTCTGCACCCATTGCAGGTGACAGAGGTGTTGGGGCAGTGTCGGATGGTCACCTAGATATGCCAGATGTTTTTGTACAGATCTTCTTATAAAAGATCTTTTCTATCTTTTATGTATTACTACACATATCAACAGACATGAAATATTATTATTTATCTAAAAACATAATATTATATATATATATATTTAATATATGTATAAAGGACTGTAGCTGTTTTGGTAGGTGCTGAATACACTTCAGCTACAAATGCACAGAAGCTGACCTAATGTTTGTGTCTCAACCAAGAGCTGAGTTCCTAAGACTGAGGCAGGGGAAGGAAGACATTGGAGTGGGATAAACTACAGGAAGAAATGATGGGCTTCACCTGAATGGAAGAATCCATCTCCTCACAGGCACCTGGAATCCTCACCCTGAGCAGGGGCTGGTAACCTCTTGTCTGACTTTAGGAACCATCATGTCTCTGGAAATGCAGTTTTCCCCACTCCTGCTGTCGCTTCCCCCTCCATCTCATTTTGTTGGCTGTTTAAAAATTGTGACATGGGGGCTTTAAAAAGATACCAGGCACAGTTTCAGCTGCTGAGGTGGAAATGGGTTTCTGACTGGCCTTCAGTGGCAGGCAGGCTGCTGCTGGCCCCTAGGCTGCACACCCATGCCATTTGTCACACAGGCTAAAACAGAAAATGTTGCATTTTAATTTACTGGCTGGGTCTGTGAGGTGCACAGGATTGCAGACCCGTGCTGAACTGGGTAATAAAGTCTTGGTTGTTAACTGGCTGCTCTGTGTCTTTTTCAGTCAAGTATGTGTCCATCTTCACCTGTATATATATATATA
>VZRO01005748.1:1237345-1278041 GCA_013397915.1 Daphoenositta chrysoptera
TAAACAATATATATATATATATAAAAACATATATATGTACTTATGTGAGGCTGGGTGTATGTGTATGTATATATACACACACATATCTACAGATACATCATTTATGTACATGTTAAGAAAAAATATAAATGCCTGACTTTATTGCCAGGTTGAGAAAGGGCTCTGGTACTTTAATTCAGTGCAGAAGATGAAGCAGCTGTTGGGTCAAATCTTTGCAGCTTTTCTATTGTGTGATTCTTGTTTCAGGCAGCAGCTGAGCCCACAGGCTTTGGGCAAGAAATTTTGCTGAAGAAATCCCCTCTGCACGTGGCCAGCAGCCCGGATCAGCCTCTTCTGGTAGATGGTGAAACAGTGGAAGACCTTTGAAGGAAATTGCCACCATGGGGTTTGTCTTGCTGTGAGGTATGTATAGCACCCCTTGCCCCTGCTGCATCTATTTGCTGTTAAAATGTATTTTAAATACACATTGCTAGCAACAGATTAAGAGAGCTGCTTTGTAAATCCAAACCAAATAATTCTGTCTGCATGGTATGCTGTATGTATGGTTTTCTTTCAGGTAAGTTAAAGTGCAAAACCACAGAAGACCTGCAGTCCAGATGATGAGGTGGTATAAATCAGGAGCTGGGACACCAAGGTGAGTGGGCTGAAAACAAACACTTAATGCCTCCCTGCACTGCTCCTCTGTGCTTGGGGCAACTGAAAGCAGAGTAAACCGTAAAAAACAGCTCCAGAGCCCAAGATTTTTGGCTCATTGACTAGTGTAGGTGCTTGCAAGGCCTCTCCCTCAGCAGGCTGGCAGACTGACCTTCCCTTAGAATTACAAACCCAGATTGTTGCAGTGAAAAATGTCTCTAACTTTTGATAGTCTTGCTTTGGATTTAGGTTTTCTGCAGATGTGCTTCCCTGAGGAGGAAGAGCAGAAGACTTGGCTCCAGGAGCTCCAGTTCTGTCCCACCCCACCTGGACATGTTCCTGCACCCTCGGCATCTCTCCTGCTCCGTGGAGGTGCAGGCATGAGTCCAGTCTGCCATGCCTGCACCTTCACCTCCAGGGCTGCCTCTGATGGGTGCCTCCTGCAGTGACAGAAACCTGCTCCTGTGTGCAGGGGGCGTGTTAGGCCACCCTTGGCAGGGCTTCAGCTCACACAGGGCTGGGGATGTGCTGGGAGGGGGAGTGGGACACAGAAAACCCTTCCAGCCTTGAAACACCAGGGGGACTGCAGGCAGAATCCTGTTGCACAGCAGCCAGACTGGCTGGCACCCCAGCAGGGCACTTCATCCCCGACAGCTGCAGCTGGCCCGACAACACCCGTGCTGGGCAGTGCTGGAGCAGGCTGGAGAGCAGCTATGGGGGGAATGCAGGGGCACCCCGGGGTGCTGCTTCTTGCACTGCCCAAACCACCCATGCTGTACGTGTGAGACACAAATCCCTCAGGCATGCCCCAAGAGCACACAGCACTGGAAACACAAAACACACCCCCCTCCACTCCTAAGACACCCAAACCCCTCTGCTGCACAGCACGTACACACTGCACACGTGGAAAGCAAAGTAGGTGTGTGCTGCAGACATGGGGTACAAGCCACATCAGCCACTCTCCATGGAGACAGGATCTGGGTGCTACTCCTGCTTTCCCAGTTCAGGTTTCCCAGGCACTTCCTTTCTTACACTGGTGGGACTGACAGAAGGAAAAAGCAAAGCACAGCACATCCCCCTTGGGGAGCAGAGCAGAGAAAGCAGCATTCACCATCTCCATTCAGGTGCAGTTCTTTCCTCTGCCCATCACCTTTAACTAAACACCAAATAACATCCATAATATTTGTCTTAGAGCATCTCAGCCTTCCCAAAGCACTTATCCTGTTGACCCTTAGTAACACCAGGATGCATTCAGGTCTTGCTTGAGGCAATGCTGTGCCTGGTGGCACTACTAAGCCATGCACAGTGTAAAGACACAGCTCGATAGCTCAGGAGCAGAAGGCTGTTACAAGTTGGAGACTGACACACATTTCCCCCAAATATTTAATAACAGTGGTTAATTTCAATGTCCTGCCTGAGTCACTTGTTTGAAGCCAAGTAACTAAAACCAAAAACAACAACAAAAAAGCTTTTATACCTTAGCATTATGGTACAGCAACCATCCCTCTGCAGTGTGGGCTTCAAGTTGGTTGACTTAATTCACAACTCTCTGGTCAAAGCTCCAGTTTATTTGCCAAGTATATGCTCTCTTTCCCAAGCAAAACATTCCCTCTCAGCAAGGTGGTTAACAACACACCCTCTCTCCCCTCTCAGGAGAACCAGGTGCACACTCCAACCCTCTCAGCAAGCATTACCTCCACAGAAGCAAGTCAGAGGTAGCCCCCAAACGACTCTGCTTGTGCCTGTGCTGTGGCACAGCAGATGCTCAGCTAGGGAAGAGTCAGCCTGCTCCCCTGTGTAACCCAACTCCCCCGTGCCACAGCTCCAGAGTTTCAGCTGTGAGTGTACCTCAGCAGGAATGCTGCAGGACAGTGCTCCTGGCTGCTAAGCATAGCTTTGATGGTCACACATCTTCCTTCTCGCTGGAGGGACCTGCATGCCCAGCAGGCAGAGACCAGCCTTTCTCACATAGCTGCTCCCAGTCCTGTTAATAAACCAAGCCTGGAGCAAGAGCTGCATTTTTATAGATCCTGGACAGAGTGACTCACCATGTTTGCTGCGATGGAAGCCTGCACCTTAAAACAATTTTTTTTTAAAAAAGATGCTATTAAGCACAATAAGCTGCTGCATGTTCTACCTCAGGGTGCAGGCCTGTTCTGGGGCTGAGGAGACCAGGACCCACTGGTTTTGGGGTTTTTTGTTTGTCTATTCATTGTCAGAAACAGGTGAGGGCACTCTTGTCCCCTTTGGAGTTCTTCAGGATCTGAATGTCACTTGCTCTGCTCACCGAGAGCCACCCACCAAAAGTCACTCACTCCCAGTTTGAGGCCACCAGCAGCACACATCCATGAGAGCTCACTGGGGGAGAAGGCAACAACTTTACCTGAAGAGTTCATGAAATTTGGAAGCACTGAACAGCTCAGAATTCCCACAAAAAGGAATGCACATCTTCAGTGAAACTGAAGTATGAAAACTACCTCCACCAATACCCTTCTGAGGTACCAATTTCATGAGTAATAACAAGAGTGGTACCAGGTGGTTTCTCCCAGGCTTTGCCGAAGGGAAAAGACACTGGGGATCCTTCGCTATTTCTGAATAAAGGTTTTAAATGACACATCCAACTCCTATTTTAGAAGGGATTTTGACCCCACTGAGAAAAAATGCTGATGGTGGTATGGGTGAGGGGGACCTGCATGCCTTGCTGGTGAAGAGTCCCACAGTGTGTGACGGGTAACACAACGTGTTCTGGTGACTCCTCCCATCCCAAGACTTGGGCAAATCCACTGCAGCCTGCTGGCCATCACAGGAATCCTTGCACATCTGGACAGGTACACTCAGCATGCAACCAGAGAAACCTAAATCAGGTACAATCACATCAAACAGTAACTTCTAACAAAAAACAAACAAACAAACAAACAAAAAAAAAACCAAAAAAACCCAACCAAACAAAACCCCCCCAAAACCCCCTACCTGCCATCAGGGTTTAGCTTTGCACACCTGCACAGATTAGGCATTATTACAGGTACAATCTAACATAGCATAACACCAGCTCACAGTGTCATGAAGTCAAAACATCTGCTGAACTACCACCACAACTTGAGTGTCTATGAGTTTTAGTTTTATTGAGTTTTAGTTTCTACTAAAGTTTGTATCTCTAACCTTGAGTTTAATGCATCTGAAAAGCAAGTTTCCATATGACACTAATATATTCTGACATGTGTATGCTAAGGTATACAATACTTAATATTTAAACACTTTAGGCAGAAGAGCAGAATTTCAGAAACAGAAAAAAAGCATCTTCATAGATTATCTAGTTTTTCCCACCATTATTCTGTGGTGAAAAATACATCCACAATGGGTCCCATAGATTTATGTGCATCCATACCTGACCCATGCCTGCCAGCTACCTAATGTGCTGGATGAAGTCCTTTGAGAAGCCTGTAGATAAAGCAATGCTGGCCAATCTTACTTCTAGGGACATCTGTTGTATTGTCTAAACTTGCTCCTTGTCTTTGGCAGTTGTATTTCATCTTTCCTTCTGCTCTGATTGAGGCCAAGCAGATAACTTCCTTCATTGCCCCCTTTGGGTGTCACATTTGCTAGACCCAGTTGTGGATTTAATTCCAGTAATCCAGAGGAAGGAGCAGCCTCCTCCCTCTTAGTTTAATAGTCAGAAGAGTCAAGCAGAAAATCCCCCATGTGGAGTCAGTAATTTTTATCCTGTGACCCAGGAGACACCATTCATGTTCCAACTTGGATGATATTTCAGGAGAGAGACATGAATTAATTACTGGAGGCTGGGCCCACAGAAAGCATTCCTGTTTGTCACGACTGCCACCCAGAGCCATGGGGACTTGATAAAAATGTCTTGGACACGGCCATGTTAGACTGATGGAGTCCAAACTGGCAATTGCATAAAGCACTAAATTTGCCTTTGTGCATCCAGCAGGAGAATGATGGGCATCATCCAATAAAGCCTCAGTACACAAAGTAGCCAAATGTACCGTTGCATACTTAGTAGGGTAAACATTAGGTTGTGGGTTTTGAGGAAACTAAAAGTTTTTTTCTGCTGCTTAACATGTTTCTGTGATATTTTAGCCAGCTGCTTATCTGTCACAATACAGTCTGGCTGTATTGCTCCAACCATCTAGATTGGCACAGGATTATTCTCATTTCCATGTGGCACACAATCATTTATCCCCAACCCCAAAAGCAGTGGAGGCAAAAAGGAACTGACCCCTTGTTAGTCCTCAAATGGTGAGGCCTGTATGGCAATTACAGCACACAACCTGCCATCAGGGTTTAATGCACACCTTCATTTTCCAGGGGTTTACACAAGTTTTGTCAGTCACATTGCAACAGTACCATTTGCTTGGGCCCACTTTTTGAGACTACCTCTATTCCAGCACTTCTTACAGCATGGTTACAGCTAGTAAAAGTACTTTTCCTAACCTAGGAATAGCTTTGGACTAGCTGCCTTCACTAAAAAGAAAGGCCAGAAAGACTTATTTTGTCCTCTTCATCCCCAGCATGCAGCTACATAATATGTTCTGGAGACTTTGAATATTTGAAACAAGAGATAGTCATTTGTCTTTATGGGCTGCATCAAATGGTGGATTTAAAACAGTTGGGAGCATACAGAGCAAGGGTAGGAACGAGGAAACTTGGTTTGCTACCTTGGTAACAAAATCTACAGCACAGCAGGAGAACAGAGCATGATAATTAGGGAATTACAGCTGTTAGTCACAGAAAATATGCTGCAGTTGCAGGTCAGGGACCTGAGGTTGTAGCACAGGAAGGAAAACTGTAATTTAGAGTCTGCAAGGAACTCACTGCATGCATTAGACTTCTTGCTACTTATAGCATCTCTACACCTGTTTTCCAGGGCGGAAATCAAACAGACAAAAGCAGAGATCAGCAACAAGCCACCAAGGAAATAGAGTTTCCCTACAATAGTCAGGATAAGAACTATTTTTAATGAGAAATGGATATTCCATCAACTCTTGTTCATTCCCCCTCTTTCTAAGCAGGACAATCAGAAGTGTGAACTTGAAGATGACGGAGATGACAAAACTTGATCCACATAGTTATTCTGGGAGCTAGCAGCTCCCTTAAGAAGCACCAGTTGTTACAGTGGATGAATAATGTGAGTCTCACTGAAACAGGGCTTGGAGACCTCTGTGTATTAACCCAGAGCCTGGTATTAGTTTCCTGCAAGGGGTAGCTGTTCCTGAAGGGAACTGAAGGATACAAATGGAAATACAAGCTTCAGACTGAAGACAATATCACTTGATTATCCTAGCCCTCACCTTAAGAATGCCAAACTCCAATCAAGTGCTCAAGAACAAGTCCAACAGACACCCACAATAAAATCATTAAAGTCACTCTGCCCACAAGCCTTTAAAAGGAGAGGACCAGCTGGTACAGTTGAAAACAAATCTATCACTCGTGCTTTACTGTAACCTTTGATCCAGCTAAATCCCCCATAAGAAATTCCTCATTGCCATTCCACTCAAGAAGAGAATTTTTATTTGTTTATTTCACCCAATCTCCTCCACCCTTTGTTCCAAACTGGTCTTGTCTGAGTTTTTGAGATGATCTTCCTTTCCAAAACTTTCAGTGTGTGGAGAAGCATCTTTCTTACTTCTCTGTCCTTAAATTAAGTTGCTTCAGAAACAAAGAGCTGACTGACACAGGTGAGAACTGCAGCATAAGGGAACGTGAGGGAACCTAAACTTGCTGAGGAACAGAAGAAACACCCACCACACCCTGAGGCTGACCAAGAGCTGACAGCTTCTTTTCTTCAGACCTGCACCTGTGCTGCCCAACCACACAGCTCAGATTCAGAGGCCAGTACCAGGAGACCTCAGGCCATGAGGCTCAAGTGAGTGATCCAGAAGGAGCAGCTCAAGAATGAGCATAACGAGCTCATTCAAGTGATAATAGACAAGAGTTCAGGCATTTGCCTGCTGTACCAGCTAGCAGCTTTACATCACATCTAAGCTAAACTCATTCTTTCCATGGAAGAGCAGCTATTAATAACTTCCTACCACCCAGTCCAGCCTGCTGACCAGTAGCCAGGCCACCCCAGTTCTCCTTGAAGGCTGGCAGCATGCCATGCAGATCAACTAATTCAAACTATTTTGGCCAGGAAGGTATTTCAGTGTCCTAGACCCTCAAGCTGTCCTAAGCTAGCCTCTGTCTCAGAGGGGTATTACATGATTCAGTCACTGCTCTCCCTTGGGTGAAGTGTCACAACAAGAACTCAGAGGTGAGCAAAGCCCCTGTGCTCTGGGATAAAACCCTTCCCTTGGTGCTCTACCAGCTCTCTGGATGTCATGTTTTCCTGGCCTTGTAAGCTCTGAGGAACAGTGGGAAGCACTTATGGTCAACCAAAGGGATAAAACCCTTCTACTCCTGGTGAGCTGCTCACCCTGGAGCCTGTGCCTCGCTCAGAGTTAGCTGCCAGCCAGATGGTTGATGCACCTGGAGGCTGGGGCAGTGGTGACAAACGCTGGTGGAGCCTTCCTCCTTCCATGCTTCTGGTCAGCAGCAGACTGGCAAAGGCAAGCTGGCTCCCAATCCCTACTCAGAAGAAAGCCTGTATTCTCCACCTTATTGAGACACAACACCTCAAAGGAGAGGCATTGCTGCCGTTTGGGACAGGATCTCTTCACAGTCAGAGGAAATATTAGTTGAGATGCTTCTCAATCCTGCAGCCTTTTCACCAGAGCCACTTGTCCATAATAATGTGACATTTGGTTTTAAAGCCTTCCAGAGGAAGACTGCAATTTGCATTTTAGAGCCCCATGCGCTGACTTGCCCTAGATGTACCTCCACCCTCTTGTGCAGTCATTTCTCTAGGGAACACAAGGATTCAACAGGTCTTGGTGCAATGCACCCAATTCATCTCAGTAAAGTTTTGAGTCTAATCCTGATAGTGCCAAGTGCTTGATGCCATTTTTAGAAAGGAGAATAACTAAGTATTTAAGGACAGATCCTTCCCCAAATAGACAAGAAGAGCCAATCAGCAGCTGTTTCTCTGGAAAGATTTTGCCAGCACTACAAATGCTCCATATAGAAGCAGAAAGACTCTACTTCTGAGCATAAATGCATGTTAGATGACACTGCCACTAAATATACCAGGTGACTGTTAGCACAATTGGTTTGCTTCCAGTCTGGTTCCCCTCTTTGGTGTGGGCAGCAAGGGCATCTTAAATGAAACAGCCCCAAGATGAACTTAGTTTAATGACTGAATGTGAAGGGGGGGCAGGGAAGAAGGAAGGAGAACCAATATTAAGTGTGGAAACTAATACAAAAAGCTTCTGGGATATTAATAGTGTGCTGAACTAATAAGATGAAGTCAAAGCTATGAAGTTTCTGTAACACCGCAGCAGCTGCTACTGTGAAGTAAGGGACTAGAGTGGATCTGTGTATTTACAGCAGTTATCTGAAAGCCTGGGCATGTAATTCCACTCAGAATCCCCACCAACACAAATACATTAAAAGCAGACTGAAAAAGCTCCTGTAAACCCACTAAGTACAATAGCTAAAGTTTCCACAAGAAATAATTCATAGCATTACAGTTATGCTCAGAGAGATGGGCTAAGACCCTCTCTGGACTGAACCGAGAGCAGAAGCTCTTGCTGAGAACAGGCTATACTGTAGCAGCTCAAATCCCTTCCAACCCTCTTGATAGCTAAAAAACCCTCTGGGACAGGAATCTGTAACATAAAGAAGTCCCACAGAAGTTAAGCTACACAGTGGCTGCTTAAAAATCTTAGCTCCACATTGGGTTTTTTTGGTTTTTGTTTCATTGTTTGGGTTTTTTTTTGGTTTTTTTTTGTGGGCTTGGGGTTGGGTTTTTGGTTGTTGTTTTTGTTTGGGTTTTTGGGGTTTTTTTTGCATGCACCTACAGACAAGATTTGTCTATGAAGAGATGAGACCAGGCATCCATTTCCTTTAAGAGTCTGAGAACAGGCTTGGTCAAAGACAAATGCTAGGAGCCAGGATTTGGAACTAGGGCATAGATCCCAGCACCCACCACACCAGGTGGGAACTCCCTACAAGAGCTGGTAGGTGGCAGCAATTTACAGCTCACTAACAGCTCTGTGGTGCCTTCTGTACGTACCTCCACAGCCTCTCCAAAGGCTGAAGAAGGCTACGTGATTGAGAACCCTCATAAAGCACAAGAAGGGCAGTGTCTGGTTAATCCTACACAGGAGCTGAGGGAACAACTCAACACACTGTCCATGTGGCACCTGCCATGCCAGGGGCACACCAGGAGAAGCTGCAACCACAACAGCAGAGCAAATGCTGCTATTGCCCAGAAACATTCCAGCTCTGGGTATGGACCAGAATCCCACTACGGAATGAGTGAGTAAGCACTTAACATGAATTTACTATGGATTTGAGAGTAGAGGAGCATGGTCTTTACACAAGAAGAGACTGAGGTCACAAACAGCACCACCATGATCCTCTTGGGCTCCTCAGGATAAGCAGTAGCCCAGGAGTATCTAAAGCCCTTGCCTGGTTATCTATTCCAGTCAGAGCTCTCTGAAGGCTGAACAGCAGCCTAATGTTAGATAGCAAGATATTAAGAGAGGAATAAATGCCGTTTTGTTAAGGAAACTTTAGAGAAGAGTGACAGTTTTGAAGACTCATTTTAAGCTTTCATCACTGGCAGGAAAGAGGAGAAGTCAGGTTACTTAATCACTCTTATGACAATTATCAAATGGAAGAGACCAGTGACTTGAAGAGAACATTGCAGTTCATAGCAAAATTCCACTGTGCTTTTCATTAGGTGTGTCCAATTACTTCCAGTATAAATTAGCTAGACCGTTGAAAGCAGGTTTGCAGAAAATGAGTTTAATGCTATTATCAAGTGGGGGGAAAAAAGAAAGCAAGGAAAGATTTGTTTCCCATGAAATAGTCACTAAAGTCTAAAGGTGTGTTGGAGATCTCTCGGACCCTGCAGAATCTTTCAGAATTCCTATCTGCTTCACTGTCAAGACCCAGGACTCCAAGACAGCACTTGATGCTAACTTTGTGCAACAGTTCTAGGAATGGAAAGCAAGAACTTACTAGGGTCAGCTCCAGTAAAGCTGACTTCAAAGTGCACTTTCAGGCTGCTGAGCAACTGCAGATGCAGGCAGATGGCTCATAACTATTCTACCAAATTACTCACACAAATTGTTGCTAATAGAGTCATGCAAGTAGTATTGCAAACCCTCTCCCCAGTCCCACAGGGCTCAGTGACCATTCATGTTGCAAACGAACAAGTCAGCACCTTCAATCAGGCCAGAGGACAAGTAAGGAAAAGAACAGGAGTGATACCATGCAACTCTACCATTGGTAGTGTGGGTTACAGCTGTCTGAAAGTTTAGGCAATCCTGCTGACTCAGACAAGCTTCTCCTAGAAAATCTCATGGTTTTCTGTTGTACTGACATGCAGAAAGAGCCTCATCCTTTTTGTGATACCAAGCTCCAACAAAAGCAGAGGTACGTACATCACCCTACTTGGAATAGGGGACTTCTAAAGCAGAACACCCCAAAGCCTTGGTGAAAAGCTGCTTTAAACATTTCACATATGGTAAAACTGCACTAAAGGTTGCCTGTGCTCCCAGTTTGACCATTAGCTGCCGGAGCACTTAAGCATGAGACCTAAGACTGCTCTCTAGAAGCAGAAGAACTGGGACCTATTCTTTCATTATCAGAAAGAGACAGGGAGGGACCTACATGGAGGGCAAACAAGAGCCCAAAGCACTCCTATCTCTAGTTCCCTTCTTGTCGGCATCTTCTCTTTTCTGAGGGGGTTAAGCCTGGGGAAAGCTTGGTTATTTGGAACAGTGCTGTGACCCCACACTTTGCCTTTTGGTGGATGGGTGGAACCGGACTGGGCACACAGCAGTGCAGGGTGAGCCATGCACACATGACTGAGATAGGAACAGACACTAATGAAACCTTCAGGGTTTTCTCAGACCATCCTGTCATTCAGCATCAGAGTCACAGAAGAAGCAGCTCCTCCTTACCTGAGCTGGGCATTGAAAATACTCAAGCTCCAACATTCAATAAGCACAGACTTGCTCAAGCTTGCTGATCATGATCATTATCATCTATATATGATAAACTTCAGTTGTGGAGTCATGAACTAAAGTAAGTGTTGAAAGCACAAGTAAATTAAAAGGTAAAAAATATTCACAAGGAAATGGGCAGAATGACCAGGCAGGAGAAACTGAGAAAAACAGGTCAGAGAAGAGATATTAGGAGAATTATTTGCAATATTGAGACTTCACATACAAACACTAAAATCAGAAATTTACCCACTCTACAGGCAGGTTAGACACTACATTTCCATTTAGTTCCATCTAATCTCACAAGTACCAATTGGAATTAGACTAAATGATCATTGTAGGTCCCTTCCAACTTAAATACTTTAATTCTCTTCCACTGTGATGATCTCCAGACAAGGGAACCTGGTCACAGTCACAAGACTGCACAACATCACAGGGTGATTCTCCCCACTTCCAGCTTTCTGGGTTTTTGAAATTTTTGATGTCCCACCAACCAGAAGGAGACTTCCAAGCTGTCACAACAGCCCCATTCTAATAGAAAGTTACTTTATTGCTATAAGTTCTACACAGCGCAGAACTTGCATGAGCAGAACTGTGCGTGGGAAAAAAAAGTCTTAGGAATAATAATAAACTTCACAAAAGAAACATTGGCTAAGAGACAAAGGTGACAGTAAGATGAAGTTTACTATTACACTCATTTCTGTACTATCTTTTGATTCCTGTAGCATCTTTCATTTGATTGTCTAATGAAGAATTAAAGGAAACAATGAACTTGCACCCCCTAAAAAAAATTCCTAGTGAAGAGCAATCAGCTCTTTTGGTGCTCATTTGGTGTTTTTGCTAACTGCTCCCATGGTGCAGTGATATCCTAAACAATACCAACCAAGCTCTCCCAGATTTTTGGAAGCCTCAACTCAAGAGACCTTGCAACACCCCCGTGCGGTTAAAAAAAGGATCTTGGCTCATGCCACCCACCACTCAAACAGACACCCCTAGGCTGGGATGAAGCAGCTGTATGACACCACGCAGCAACACTTCACAGCATTTTAGGGTAGAAAGCAATTAACCTTTGGCTGAATCCCCTTAGCTCCGAGCTACAAAAGGAGTGTTTGTTCTGTTTTCTTCTCTACCCGCCACCTCCCCCAAGGCTGCACGGCTCTGGTGTTCTCATTAGCTCACTGGCCAGGCTGCTCTCTGGACCCTGAAATGGAGAACAACAGTTGTCATCAAATTAATAGGCTGTTTATCCAGATATTAATTCTGTTTTTTCTTGCTTCTGCTCCAGAGTAGTGGCAGCTGATTCCAGTAAAATTAGGGTGAGGTCGTAGTGCATTGTTTCTCTTTGGACAGTAAAATACACTGGAGCTGAGATCTACTTGAGGCCTCAAATGTACTTTAAAGCAAGTTTAGGGAATTTGGGCAAAGTCCTCTACAGGCATGAAGAGAGTAAAGACCTCAGCTGAGGGAAGACATCTCTCTGCCCACTACTGTTTCTTTCTGTGTCTGACTGAAATTTAATCCTACTTTCTGTACTTACACAAAACCTTCATCCTCAAATCCTGCCCTAAGACAGAGCTTCCCAGGACCCAAGTCTGACAGTGACATCGTGGAAGCCTGGAAATCCTCACAAAGTCAAATGTCCCTTAGATTTTTAACTCCTGAATTAGCATCCCGAATAGCACAGGCAAAGAGTGAATGACTTAAAAATCTGAAGGCAGTTAAGTGAAGACTTGGGAATATAATCTGTTTCTGATCCTTCAAGTGGGATTCCCCCACTTGAGCCTGAGCACGTATTTCCAACTTCATTTGCTGCTTATCAGCTTCATTCCATTAGTCCTCCATGCCCTTCCATAACAAAGCATGTTCCTAAGCAGACGTAGTTTGCAACTGCACCACTTCGAGCAGTTAAAGAGACCACTCTGACACCTCCATTTTCATGCACACTTCTAACATGAAGCTTTACCAGAGATGCTCTGCTCTGAGCCACCAGAAATGGAAAGCTGTGGCCGAGGCTCTGGAGCACTGGGCAAGCACAGCCAGACCAGCCACAGCCTGTGAACTGCAGAGGGTGGGTGCAAAATCAGCCTGACATGGGGACAACACAGCTGGTGCTCTGCTAGGCAGCCTCAGGAGAGGTGGTTCAGCAGCCTTCAGGCACTGCTGAGACCTGTGTGTCCAAAGGACCTGTGTGTTTATAGGACCTGCAAGGGCACGCCCGCTCTAAGTGGGCGGGAGGAGCAAGCCCACTGCAGATCCTCAGCTCCAGGCCAAAATCTGTTTTCCTACCTTTTATTTCCTTCACCTGCATGACATAAGACCTTTCATCAGCCCTTCCCAAACAATTGTTCTTGGCTGAGGTGCTGTGAGAGTAGATTTGACTATAACCTGACATTTCCTGCTCCTTCTGTGGGTCTGGTGTCACATTCAAACTTGAGTGTTACATTCATCTTTTCCAGTGCCTGAAGTCAACCTTTTACCTCGGTTATCTACAGAAAGGCTGCTGCAAGTGCTCCTTCTGCAGGCAAACAAGAAGTCAGAAAACAAAATGAGGACTCAAAGCACTGCTTTCCCTTAGGTCAGCCTCACTGGAGCGATGCAGGCAGGAAAAGGGAGCCTGCATTAGCAGATACCCTGCTAGTGGGCTTAAAGGGGAAGGAATCCATAAAACCTCCAGGCATTCCAGCAGGCTGGGTACCCGGGATCACTTTCACAGTTTAGGAAACAGTTTCATCTCAGCCCCCACAAACTGACCTTGGCAGAACATCGAAAGTTTGCACATAACAGCCATGTTTGTGCCATGAGTAATCCAGCCCTCTAAGCTCATGCTCCATTTTGCTGGTGGAACAAAATACCTTGTTATCATGTGAACTACATCACATTAAAATGATATTTATGAGAACCTCCTAAGTCCATTTAATGAGATCCTTTTACCCATGGAATTTCATCATTTTGTTCATCCTCATGTCTTCCCCACATAATTTTCAGTTTTAGACATTATCACATTTTTCCAATACACCAGAAACAAAGCACACATGCTCAGTCTGAAACAACAACCTATGCTGGACATTAAATGGGGGAGTATCTTCTTCAGAAATAACCCAACATGAATCTTTTGATTACTCACAGGTCAGTGAAAGAAGAGCTATATAGATATCTGTACAACATATATAGTCTTGTAGTAATATATTCCTTTTGCTTTTCCATTTGTTGAGTTTATTGCACACATTCAGAGCTAATCCCATCAATTATCAGTCCAGGTTAGAGGCCCACTAACACCTGAACATGAACATGACAGGACACTGTTGCCTGCTGCTGGCCAGCAAGGGAAGGAAGAGCCAGGAGTGGGAAATGTTGCTTCCACACTTGCTCTCTTAACCAGTCAGCTAGGTTAAAAAATGAGAATACTTCATTTACGGGTTTGTAGGTAAATTGCATTTCTGTTTTATATTAATTTTCTGTTCCAACTTAACTAGTTACAGCACCTCTTCAAAAGAAAGAGGCTAAGCTTACATACACTCAAGCACAAGAGAATATTCAGGAGTCTCATCCTAGAAATGCTCCAAGATGGATCAATGCTCTGCATTTCCATCTCTTGAAGAAAAAGCAACTTCAGAAAGTAATCTATGCCAATTACATGAAAATTAGGTCAGGTACCTTACCTGTATTAGTCACCTTGTAATCAGTTCAGAAACCCTTTGAGATATTGCAGTTTCTGGAAATAAGAACAACTGAACTTGGCCAAAGAAGCTGTAACTTGAGAGGTGGGAGCAGAGTGAAATATTTCAAAGCTGATGAGGAGTTTGGATCCAGTGGAAGAGAGATGCTTGCTTTTCTAATGAGTCAAGGTGCCCATTTTTAGTGCAGCTGGACCAGGTAACATGAACTGTTATAATTCACTCACATTTGAAAGCCTGAAGTGAGATCTTCTAGAGCCAGTGAGGAGCTGGCTTTGCCACAGCTAGCTGCTGAAGGAAGCAAAAGCATGAAGGACAAATTTAAGTTGTGGTATGTCTTTGAAGTTCTTGGGCCATTTGGCATTAGAAGGATCTACAGACAAAAGGAGAAATAATGCTTTAAGAAGTGTGTGACAGCCAAGTTCATACAGTCTTGGCTTTGCAAGTTCTTACAGAATTAGGCACATTTCCATGCATTAAAGGGTGGGTGTATAAACAGACTATACCTTTGGCTGCATTAATACCAGGCTGATTTGTACTGATAATATTCATGGGCAGCCCTTTTCTGCTGCCTCTTTCATGCAGACACTCCAACATACTGAACTGAATTAAGCAGCTCATGGGTAGATGTTTCCAACAGTATCTGAGGCTTTGCCTTCCGAAACCTCATTCACTGTGCCGTGAATTCAGAAGTGCAGGACCACCTTGCAAAGGCTGAGTGCTCTCCCTCACAAGGAATTTGGGATCAATGGGCACAAAGACAGGAGCTGATGTGGTGAGGAGAAGGTTAAAGGTGAGTGATTTTTTCCCATTGGAAACGTTCCAGGTAAGGACAAGGTCAGCAGTCCTCAGGCAGTGGACACAGCCTAAAACCACCACCCAGTTTGTGTCTGCCCGATGCAGACAGAGGGGCAGGCTGTGCCAGAGGGCCGAGCAGCTGCACACCCCACTCTGAGCCTCTGCAGCTTTTAGGCTGACATCATGCAACAGCAGCTTGTCAGTATGGAAACAGGATGACTCCCGATGGCTACTCATGTCCAAGTCAACGCAAGGAAAAGAAAAAAAACATGCTTTATTCTAGTTGTCCCTGTCCAAATGGGGAGCGTGGGTGTGAATACATCACTGAAAAGCTGGGGCTGAAGAACAGTCCATCAGGACTCCCTGCACACCAACTCGAGTAACTGGCACAGAGTGAAGACGAGGCAGGGCAGGGCTGCAGAGGGAGTTTACTCCTCTGGAGCAGAAAGGAAAGGCACAGCTCAGAGGTATCCCAAAACAGTGCAGCAGGCACTCTGCACTACCTCTTCTCCCTACACACACACAGCACAGCACACAGGCTTCCCCAGCCCTCCCCTCCCAGATACAAACCAGCTTTTTGCTGTTGCAAGGAGAAAGAGGGAAGCAAACTAAGAAGAAATGCACTCAGCCCAGCATTATCTGGCAATGCTGAGTGAGAGAACAAGTACCAAGCATCCTCTGCAATCCCACTGTGCAATAACTGACTGACAAGCCCCTGGAAGCTCTATAAAGTGTCCTTTCATTCTTGCCTGCCCTCAGATGGGCAGGTGCAGGCAGTAAGGCAGGAGTGTAGAAAGAAACTCTTAGCCCTCCAGACAGTATAGTCTCCAAAGCTGATATTATGGTCAAACAGCACAAGCCATAAGCCAGCCCTTCCCTGTCTGTCATCGTCCCTGCCTTATTGTCCTGGGCTTTGCTTTGTTTGCTGGGAGCAGGCATGCTCCAGTTCTCAGGCACATGCCAGCAAAGGCGCTGGCGTGCTGCCCACCCTAAGCACCGTGTAGGCAGGATGGCGCCTCCGATATTTAAAACAATATTTAATGTTTTACATCATTGCGGGCCTGTAGATTATTTTCTAAATCCATGAAGCAACAGTGGATCAGCATGTGGTGTGTTAATGCTGCACAAGGAAATAATGCATGAGGGAGAGAGATTAGGAGGGAGCACTTGAAATTACAGTTGGCATTAGCTATAGGATAACACATAGCATGGGATGACCTGTTCATCCCAGGCTCCACAGCGCATTTAACAGTGGACTGCAAGAAAGGAGCAGTCCTTTTCTTAATACATAAGAATAAAGCCTACCCTAGAAGCAGACAGTTTCACTTTTCTAGTTCTACCCACCCAAACCTTTGAGGAAAACCTTCTTCAGGAACTGCTTAGGGAAAAGAAATGCTAAATATCATTGTTTTCAGAACAGAGGACACAGGTCTAAAGTAAAAACCTTAAATACAAGCCTACTTCTCATGTACAAGGAAAAAATCAACATGATGGACAGGAATGACACACTCTGGTTGATGACATATCACAGACCTCAGGATTATACTTACAAAGCATCAATGGATCATTCTTTCTGCTACTAGTGTTAGAAGTCACCCTGAGGACCTGAGCAAACACCATAGCATTGAAGTGATTAAGATGGTGGTATAAAATGTAAGAGTTCAAGAATGGTATTATGAAGAAAATATTTTACACTCGTTAATAACGAAAAAGTTGGGTCAAGCTAAATGGGGGTATCTTGATGCTGTCTGCCCAGCTATATTTTCTTGCTCAGTAATCAACTTTGTTACAAAATTAATTTTGCAGAATTAGTGGTAAGTCCTTTTTGGTAGCCTTATATTTGTCACTCCTGAGGAGACAGCAAGGAGCATAACTTCATTTCCAGAACAGAAGCCTGACAATATAAGAAGAATTTGTCCAAGATGAATGGTGAGGTTCACTGACCTCAAAGTCAGGTGACACTTAAGGCTAAAATAAATACTGCATTTCAAAAAGCCACCATTTGCACACCAACTCCTTAGTAGGCACTGAGAGCTGAGACTATCCCACAAAGGTGAGGAGCTGACCTCAAAAGAGGGGCTAACCTAAAAAGAGGGCTTAGCCTCTTTAGCACACAAGCAACCCCCTCCAAAATCCAAATGCCTTGGTTCCACTCAGATCCTAATACAAGTACAAGCTGTTCCTGCCATGGTGACTATCCCTTTTCCACAGAGTCCCTTCCAGAAGACACTGAGGATTTAGCATTGGCTATCGGGTTGCAGTCACTGACCAGAAGTGACCGAGTGTGCCGTGGGCACGAGATCCAGCAGGGAGTTACACCCAGTCCTTCCCTGGAAGGGGGCACTGGCAGCAGAGCATAGCTCTGTACCAAAAATCTCGGCTTCAAAGAAAGTGTAAGTGTACTTAAGAGCATTTAATTACTTATCTGCACTGATCCTAAACTCAAGTAGTGTTGGGCAAGGTTTGACTAGGATTTCCCAGCTTATTTGGGGTTATCCATCCTGCCCCAACCCCATTATTCCTTTCCAGTGTAAGAAAAGAAGTTACACATGCATGGGAACTCATGTACTGGTCACTATGATCATTCTTATCAGGTTTTGCACTTCATATCCTTCATTCGGTGGTCAGAACTATTTTTGGATGCAGAAACTTGAACTCAGCCCCTCTGTCTGCTCTGCCAGGCTCACAGGAGAGCATAACAGCTTTGTGACATGAATGCTAACCCTGCTGGACATATGTGAAGAGGTAGGGATGCCCACACTCCCTCCCACAGGTGTCTTGGAGCTGCATGCGACTCCTGAATTTTACCTTGTTAATTAAAAAGCCAAAAATCCCCAAACAAACAAACAAACACAAACAAACAAACAAGACCCCAGATTTCTTGCTGTTATTTAGAAAAAAAACATTAAAAATACCTGGAACTCAAGCAGTGTCTTGGTCTTGGAGCACATTATTCTTCATTCTCTAAAGAGTTTTCTGGTCCCAAATGATTTTTCCTTGCCTGTACAACCATCAAACTGAAGAAAAATAACCAATTGTTCGCACACCTCTGGTTTTCAGCAGAAGTCTGCTCAAGGGAATTGTCTCCACATACACTTCCCAGTACTTTTCCTCTTGGAAGAGGACGGAGTACTGCAGTCACCTTCTCTGCTTATTTACAGTAGTGTAGCAAAACACATTTCTGAGTTTACCTGTGTCCTCCTAAGTGTCATTACGTCACATGCAGTGCAACTGTTTTTGTTTTTACACTGAACTATTCTATTTTACTTAATAGTATTTTCCTGTTATTTCTCTTTGGGACTCCCATTTTCTGGATACAAAAATGCATCTAAAACTTGTGCTCCAGAGACATACGCCTCCCCTATGACTCTAAGATTATTTCCTCTAAAATTTGATAGGGAGATGTGGACTACTTTGTAGTGTGATCCATTTCAACTGTTCTAGCAAGGTAGGTAATCCTATACTGTCCCAGTTTTATAAGAATCCAGGCAATTTGAATTAATAGCATAAAAGTATAGCACTTGCCATAAACATGGAACAGTTGCTTTATTGCACTTGTCAAATGCATTCCTCTCTTTGGTCACAGTTATGGTCGAAGAATTTAACAAAAAATTAACAAGCCATTCACAATAAAAAGGAACTCAAAAAAAGTCAAAGCTGGAGAAAGCATCACATACCCTACATATTTGAACTCTTATGGTTTTTCCAGCCTGGTTCTCACTCTTAGTTGCACAAGTTTCTTGTAAGCGCCATCCCTTGTTCAATACAAATTCAAGTGGAAAGGACAGCAGAGAGGTGTTAACCCTGAGAAAAGGGAGCGGATGCTGCACACAGGATAAAGATCTGCCCTATTTCTGAAACAGGAACAGAAGCAGTAGCCATGAACAGAAAGGCAGACAGGTCATTAACCTAGATGGCTCATCCTGTGCACAGCCACCTGCCCACAGCTTATCCTCCATCCCAGGAATCCGAGGGGAACCCGCAGGCTGCCGTGCCCACACACAGCATGGCCAGAGCAGACAAATCCTGCAGCACTGCTGGCCCCACACACTCACCCTGCTGCCAAGCCTCACCCCTCAGCAAACACTTTAAAAAAGTCTAAAAACTTATATTTTATAGCAGCAGAGAACAACAGTTAACAGAAAGAAGTCTCTTAACACGATATTTGGAAAACAAACCCTTTTATTGTTAAAGGGCTACAAGCAATCTGAGAAATTCACGTGCCTGCTATGCTAGAGCAGCTTGACAGACCCACTGTAAAACAAACAATTTACCAGTTTGATGTGGCATGGTGGCAGTAGGAAGCATAATTTTATCTGCTTTTACTGCAGTGACCCCTGACCCTTTGCACCATAATTTGAGAAGCAGCTGTGCAGTTAGAGCCCCAACACCCTGCTCGTTCCTGTCTGCTGGGCACGGTGAGTGTCACTCCCGTGTCACTCCGGTGATTAGCACAGCCACCGAGGAGGCTGCCACGGGCAAGACCTGGTGCCCCCTGCCCGAGACAGGTGCACAGCCCTGTCACATCCCACACATGTGTGCTTTGGGCTTGTTACCACCGCTGTCATCAAAGCAGACTATCGTCAGCAAGTGCAACATCACACAAGTGACTCCCGGCAGCTGGAATTCAACATCTCAGTGGTGACTGTCAAAGCCTGATTTTCTTCCAGAAGTGTCGTAGGAATAGTTTAAAGATAAGGCAATGGGGTTAGAGCAAAAGGTGCTGGAGGAATCTTTGTTTTGTCCTCAAACAGAAAAATAAAATAGCCTCTTAAACAAAACTAATTTGAAATCAGCAATAGGGTTTCTCTTGAAGTCTGCAACAGGCCTAGTAAAGGACTAATCTTTGTATGCAAAGTCATAATATAGCAACATTGCATGAAGGTTTTGCTGAAAATGAAAAGTTGAGGAACAAAAGTGTCCATCATTCACCAGTCATGGGTGTATTTCAGTAATCTGCAGGCCCAGGGGTCCACATGAAGTCTTGAACACTGCAGTTACTTGAGAAAGGGAACCTCCATCACATTAGCATTTTGGCCCCAATCCAAGAAAGCACTTAAGCACGTGCTTAACTTTAAGCACGAGTGCTCCCACCCACATAAAAGGACCACTTATTCACTGAAAATTAAGCATCTGCAGAAATACTTTCCTCTATCAGCCTATTTGCTGAGTATCTTACAGGATTATACCCTATCAAGTGACTCCCTCGAAAAAGAAAAAACCACCACCACCTAAACAGGAGTTGACTTCAGGCAGGGTTGCCGATTGCCAGGGGCTGCCTGAGCACATGTGGCACTCGGCTCTGGAGCCCCAGGTCCTGCCCAGCTCTCACAACAGCTGCACAGCAGCCAGCAGCCTCTCCCGAGGCCAGCGCCTGTTCAGAGCTGCTGCCCCAGCCTTTGCCTTCTGGTTCTAAAAAAAGTCATGTTTTAGAAGTCAAAGCTCTTCCCCCTGAACAAACCTAGCTTTGCTTCTCTGAAGGCTGGGATGTAAAATACAGACCTGCTGCAAGGCACTACACTGCCTACACAAGGTAAGAGCTGCTGCTAGTTAACACCAACAAGGTGTTAGGAGGAAAACAGCAATCTACCATGGGCTGATTGCTTTGGATCAAGCCCTAAAAACCTTAATTTATATCTAGAAGGAGGAGGTAAGGGGGTAAGGGCAGCTCAGGAATTAATGTGTATGGGTAGAGGATAAGGCAGTAGAAACCAATTCTAAGGAGGCAGTGGAAAAAGATTGTGTCATGTCTCCCACATGCATTTTTGGAAGGTCATCACAATCACAAATGCTAACTATGGTTTAGGCTCCCACAGCAGACTAATCCTCATCAATCCTCTTCACCAGTTACAAATTACTCACGGGGATAGATTAGATATTATGTAAGAAAAGTCCATGCCCAAACACCCTGAAGCCCTTGTGGGATGTGAGTACTTACACCTCCCTCTTGCCTGCTGGATCTCCCTCCTTGGGAAAGCAGCATGGGTGCTGAAAGCCCAACCCCTCGGTAGGAGCAATTGGGGAACTGCAGGCTCAGTTTTGTGTTTCACAAAAACAAACCTCTTGCCTTAACGCTACAAATTAACCTTAAGGTTATCATGACTATTAAACAGTGTGGAATTGAACCCACCCTGAAGTCAGAGCATAAACAGCACTCAGCCCACTGCGAGGAAAAGCAAATGTTCCTAATTCTGCACCAAGTTGTGCAAGAGGCTGCCCCTGAGCAGAGAATTTGAGTCATTTGTACCATCTGGCCACCCACCAGGCAGGTTTCCTACCTGCTGCTGCACACCAAGGCACACCCTGGCGAGGATCCAGCACAGGCACCTGTCAGCCCCGTGATTTGTGACCCATCTGACAGGGAGATGCTCTTTACAGCCCAGTGTCACTTTTGGCTGTGTGTGTTCCAGCTGCTGTGGTGGAGAGCACTTTCCTTACCAATTCAGATCAAAGGCTGTACCGACACCAACACATGAGTTTTACAAGTCACTCAGCTGTGTACTACAACAAAGGTGTGCCTGGGATGCTCCTTAACATTTTTCTTACCATGCCCAAAATTGGCCATTAGCTTGTGTGAGGATTAAGATCCAGGAGACAAGAACTACTAGCCATAGTCTTGGTGGGTGACTTTAAACAAGGCTTAGCAAGTGGTTTTGAATGCACACACAGGACTGAGCCATAGTTCTTACTCAGCTTTCTATAGCAAACCAAATGCAAACCAGATATTTTTGCTACGCTGTCAGATACACAGACTGCTGGGTATCTGGTGCATGAGGCATGGGACAAAGACCAGGCTGAAGTGAATACAAGAGCCAAAGTACCCTGCATCATTATTGGCTCCTAGCTTCCAAGTTCTCCAGGGAATATGTCAACCATTTCCACATCTGACTATTTTATTTTGAAAGACATTTAAGCTAGACTTAACTATTTTCTTTCCATATGTGTCCGGTAGATATATTTATCATCAAGAGATTCTTCTCCTCCTCTTCCCCCCACTTAACAGCTCTTGACTTTGTGTGGCCCCTCCATACCAGCATATTGTCTGTGCTTTTTGCAAGACCCTACTTTAAAGTATGACATGTTTATGTAAGAGGCATTGATGGCTAACACAGGCTTCAGCTCAGTAGGGCATTTGGGATGGTGTCAGCGAGGAATGCTCTCCCCTGATTTATGAGCACGTTATAGTTATTCAGGTGGAGTGGCAGGACCTGGCAGTAAGCACCAGCGTACAGATCAAATGTGTTTTCAGTTCACAGATCAGGCTGAGGTGCTGCCCATCGCCACAGGGTTGTGGCAGGGGAAACTAAGCCTTCTGTTTTTAAAAAGAAAGCAAGGAGCTGCTCTCAACCTAAAGCCTCACTAACCAAAATCTTACACTGCTCTTATGAACCCTGTTCTGCAATTTGATGATGGCATATATGCAGATTCAGATGCTTATGGCAGCCTACAAGTCTGACTTACTACACCATTCTTTTTGCAAGACAAGTCTGAGTCACTTGGCTGTTTCCAGATACTTAAGTACTTGAACAAAGTTCTTCAACTCTCTCCCTTTTAATGTGCTTTATTTATAATAGGTACAGGTTGAAGAGATGTTCTTTTGAGGCATGTGACTGAAGTGGTCATATTTATAAGCCCATTCACTCTACACTGTGCCCTCTAAAAAAACCTAGCTTTGGAGCATCACATGGTTCTCCAGCAGCCAAACCCCAGCCCGTGTTTGCCAGCATCCTTTCTACACAAGGTGCTTATTTAACATCTTCAGCTCTCAATAAAATCAGTTCCTGTCATCTCCACAGTTTGAACAGCTTTGCAATTTGCTCACATCTGCGGTTTGCACCCTTAATTAAGACATTTACTTCATTTTTCCTTTATGCTGTTACACCTTCCTCTGGTACTATCAGTTTGGCAACACAACTCTGTAAATCTATTCATATACAAAAGCCTATGCTGAATTAATATATCTCCCATGAAGTAACAGGAATGCAGGTCCTTCAATTTCATAAGGAGGAGGGGAAGAAAGGCAGAGAAACAAGTTCTCCTCAGCAGTTCTCAAACACTAAAGAAATTTGACAGGCTGAGAGCATTGGGGCTGTTCAGCCTGGGGAAGGGAAGGCTCTGAGGAGACTTTATAGCATCTTCCAGTACCTAAACAGGGCTTACAAGACCTGGAGAGGAACTTTTCATCAGCGCATGTGATATCATGGCAGGAATGTTTTAAAAATGAAAGAAAGTAGGTTTAGATTAAATATTAAAAAATTCTTTACTGTGAGAGCGATGAGGCACTGGCACAGGTTGCCCAGAGAAGAGGTCCCTCCCACTCAGGTCATTCTGCGATTCTAAAACTCCTGCTATTTCTTAAGTGAAGCCATGCAGGAAACTACTTTCTAGGAGAAAGGTATGTACTTTACCCATAAAAGTCCATTAAATAATTATGTAACCTTTTGCTGCTGCTCTCACAATGCCAGTGAAGGTAACTTGGCACACACTATTTCAAGTTAGGGAGTTACTTTTCTCTACAGCAAGCATACAAGTGGTGTAACACATCAGAAGGAAGTCTTTGTTTCTGCTGCCTTGACTAATTCTCTTTCCTTGAAGGAAGAACACACACACATTAGGGTCAATAAACAGACTTAAAATTCAGCTTTTAAACCCCCAAAAACACAGCCAGAAATAGCTTGATGTACAGTTCTGTACATAGCAGTCACACATGCTGATAGCCCAGCCCATGGCACGTTCAACCATTCTACCCATGTTTCCAGACAAGCAGTTCATGTTACACAAATACAGGATGATTAACTTCCAGATAGACACTGCTCTGGCAACTACAGGGAAATGCCAACATAGTCAAAACCTGAAAGAAGTGAAGTATTTTATACAGACTTATATTGCAAGACCCAGGAGAAGACCCAAATCTTGGTGCATTGGAACCTACCTGACTGCTTTTCTGCAAGATCTTCATCTGCTAGAGATGAGGTTTTGGAAATTATTTTTAACTTCCTTTTCACCAGCTAGAAATCCAGAACAATAAGTCAAGCTTCAAGAGTCAGTTAGTTATAGGCATAATAAGAGGCACCATTTACTGTATTTCCTCATAAGCAATGAAACCCAAACCCACAACCCTCCAAAATAACCCCCACCCCAGCCATACTGCCATTTTATCCTTCAGAAATGACCTTGTATTGATTGTTACTTTAAGATAAAAGCACCTTTTAGAGGCTCATTGCTGCTCTGTTAACTGTTAATTAAAGACAAATTCTTCTCTTCCCTCACCCCCAAAAGAAAAATGTCAAGATGAAAAGCCTAGAAATACATTGGGTTGCAGGGGCTACCCTGCATTGATTGGGGTGAGTGGAAGCCTCCCTAGCTTCATTCTGTTTTGTTTGATTTGCTCCTACAAATGAAAAGTCAAGCTTGAGTCCCAGCCATTCTAAATTCTTCTAAATATTATCTACCAACAAGGTGAAAGAGTAATCAAAGATTAGAAGTTAATGAGTAAGAGTCTAGTTTCTTGAAGAAATACAGGATTCCAATGTTACTTTGAATTTGAAGTTTTTCAAAATAGTCCATGTATTTGGTTACACATTTTCTTTTCCTTGCAAATTTTTTGTAATAGTTATAGAAGTCTGAGCTACTGAAAAGAATAACATGAACCATTTTAGGTAGCTAAAGAAAAGAAAAAATAGAAAAAAAATATTAAAGAAAATCCTTCAAACCAGACAACCAGACAATTTAACTGCAGTTCTGATGAGACAGAATGCTGTGCAGAGGGGAATAACTGCTCCCCTTGACCTGCTGCTCATGCTTTGCACTGAAGGAAACTGACTGCAAACTAATTATATGGGCAACTCTATTTGTAAAAGTGACCAGGGAAAATAAAGTCTGTACAAATCATTGTGTTTGAATATTAGGCTCCATAATTGAGGAGTGCATGTACAATATTGCATGGATGTTTCCATTTATTTCTAATAATTAATAGTGCAAAATTAATGGGGTTTAAAATAAAATTGTCCCCAAACCCAAGCTTCATGGGATCAAACATGCATTTTCCCTTTTAGAAAACATAATTAGTGATATACTAGTTTTTAATTAGCATAAAAATAGAGAGAATATAAATAGAGAATACAAAAGTCTGAGTGGCACATCACATAGCAGACATCATCAAAATGTCCTTGGGCCATCAGGCATTTCTTGGCTAAACATTCTCAGTGCATTATTCAGGTTACATTGCACCAGCATTTAAACAGATCTAGAAGCTGAATGATTTGGAGGGGCCTGGTGAGCCAGTTACTCCCACAGGACTCAAAACTCATCTCCACGTGTTCTGCTGCCAGTCACCAGTGGGTGATCGTGTGGTACACAGCCAGGCCATGTAAGACTGGCTGGCAATCCCACTTTGGGTTACAGGCTGTGGGAAAGGAAATCAAAGTTTCCTTTTCTGATCTTCTAAAATGCTTTTAGCTCCTTTCAGATTTGTCATAACAGCAATACACTTAAGGAAAAATCTAATGCAGGCTTAAACCTCTGTTCAGTACAGACTGCTAAAAATGCCTTTCTCAATTTGATATGCTACACTGACATTCTGCACTTTTCTGTATCTGTTTCATTCCCTTATGGTGGATGAAATTCAAAGGTATTACACAAAGTAATAGCCAGCCCCAAGTGAGGCAGCTAAACCCACAAATCTAGATGTACAATGAATATGATGTAGTCAAAGCTAATTAATTATTCCATATCCATCATCATTCTGCCATTACAAAGTTCCCTTCCCTTCCTCTCAAGGGCTTTTCTCCTTCAGTCTATAGCATTTCTGACTCCTTTCCACTGATGTGCAAAGCTCTGAGTTCTCTTACATGAACTTAGGCTTCTTCCCCAGCCTTACTGGCATCATTTCCATGCATGTTTGTCTGAATTTCTTGCTGTTTTCTTCCAAAGGATGTGTATCTTGAGTTTAGTCCTGGAGATCTGAATTGAACAGAAGTCCTCAGTACCTCCTGGACGTGGCTCTGCAGGTGTCTGCTACTCCTGCTTCACTCTCCAAGCCCTGTTCTGAGCAAGGCACTGCAACTGCCTTCCCCCAGTGCCTCCTCTCCTCCTGTTTCAGTGGAGGGAGCAGATTTGAGCCTTCCTCAGGGCCCTCTCCTTCCTGAGCAGAGGCCCAGGCACACCCGCAGAGGCACCACACCAATGGCAGCTGGCACTGTCTGTCTCCCAGCAGCAGGGCATTAATAACCATTAACAAAATGCTATACAGTTCCAGCATGATGTCAGTGGTATTAACCTCTGTCATTCCTGTATCAGCACTCGTGAATGACTGGTTTTCCTGTTTTTTCCTTTAAAACTTACCTCTGAAATACTCCATAGCAGTAAAACCATCAGTGACGACTTAGAATAGCTCTTATTTTTCAGTTTTGAAAATGAACTCTCAGTTATCAGTACTATGTTAAACAACACCTGAATTTCTCTCATCCATATTTTTTTGCCAAACTTTACAAAAAATAAACCAAAGCAAAGCCTTCATGGCCTGCAGACTTGTGAGTATTTTTGAGAGGTATTGAGGATTTGCCACCTTAAATTAGAGAAAATAAGTGGGAGAGATCTGGGAGTTCTGGAATGGATCATTTATGAGCAGATTACTCAGAACTGCTGTATTACAGCAAATCTGCTATTGCTTTCAGGAGAATGAAATACGAGTATCTTTACTCAGTTCAAACTAGTAACCAGAGCACAAACAATTCCTTTTAAATGGTATGTTCATAAAACCTCTTACAACCTTACATTATCTAGGTATGCATTGTTTCTCAGCTCAAAACAAAATAAATGCCAACACTATAAACAGATGAGATAAAGTCTGTAGGAAGAGAGAGCTGGTATCATTTATTGCAGTAATAAAGACAACTGGAACAAGATACAGTTTTCCAACACAATCCAATGTGTATTCAACCACATTTACATTCTTAGATCACTAACAAGAATACCCCTGTTGAATTTGCTTGTGATGATTCAGGATCAATATGCCTTAAGATAATTTGAAAGATTGATGGATTTTCAAAACTGTCCTTTTTTTTTTTTACAGGTTAAGAAGGACATACTTCCATTGCTTGTCTACTTTGCTATTTACTGGCGGACTCCAAGATATGGGAATGCCTAATCCAACCTCAGTTTAAGTGCAGTTACATCCCCCTATCTTCACTAATGCTTTAAAATGTCCACTTTATCACAGTGAAATCTTTAGTTCTAGAAAATAGGATGGGGCTGCCAGATAAATGTTCACATGGCAAACTACTCCTGCCCGTCTCCATGTCTATGCTCATGCCTAAAACCTATTAATAGGTATAGGGAGGGGATGTGCAAGACCAGACTGGGAATGCTTTGTACTCCCGTGGACTGTATCAGTCACACAATGCAGTTGTTTCTCCAGCTTGCATTCAATGTGTGGGTTTTGATTTTTTCTGAAAGTTTTCGGTTTGTTGGTTTTTTGTTTTCAGGTTTTTATTTGGTGTTGTTTCTAAAATAAATAAAGAAAAAAAGTCTTTACCTCTCAAAAAAAACCCCAACAGTTCATGTGATGTAGAGCTTCAATTGAAAATTAGAAAAGATTATGGAAGCTTAGTTTCTGTGTGTAGAGCAACTGGTCCCAGTGGAACAAAGGCAAGGATAAAGCCATCTTCTTCATGAATGACATGGCAACAAGGGATACTGCCACCAAAAGCAAAGCCTGCTCCAAAGCAGCTCAGTACAAACCATCACAAGGAACATTTCAGGGTGAGGGAGCAGAGAGCACAGCACAGGCACTGCAGTCGTGTGGAAGCAGGTGACAGGAGGGAAGGGATGTGGTATTTGTAGTCCTCCAGCTGTGCTGCAGACCTCCTGAGGAAGTGCATGCTTCAGATTAAATCAGTCTTAGAGGCACCCTCTAGCAGGCAGTGAACCAGCCAGCAGCACCTCGGTGAGAGGCAAATCCGCATCCTGTGGAAATGGCAGAAGACTGATTAATTTAATCCCATGCCCTTCCTTGGAAAAGATAGTAAGAGACAGCGAGGAGCAAAATCTGTACAAATGTACCAGTTTCTTCTTCCTTCTTTGGCGGAGGAAAGGAGGAGCAGAGTCCATATGCCCACCCCTCCCCTGATCAGAGCATTTAGCAGAAGGGGGGAGAAGGGCTTTTCTGCAGAGCCTGTGCCTTTGAGGCAGCAGCAGGGCAAGAGTTCAGTTTTACGACTCTTGGCCCCAACACAATTTACCATTTACAAACTAATCCTCCTCTGCTGGAGAGCACAAGGCCTGCTAAAGCTCTCATGTCCACTTCTCTGATTCTCCATTGTCCACAGTGACAGGGAGAAGCCGAAGACCTAATCGGTGTGTAATTCAATCGCTGTCCAGGCTGTGTCACAGCACAATGCTCTGCTTGTAGTGCCACGGGCTGAGCAGCCAGCTACTGTTATGCCCCACAGCAGGTGTGAAGAATGTCACTCGCTCTGACTGTGTGCTGCCCCTCCCTCCAGGTCCATTCCTGACACCCAGTTCACTCACCACTTAAAGGCTGTTTTTCCTACTGGCAGCAAGGTAATTGTCAGCTCTCCGGTAAAAGGGCACTCTCAGTATTTTTGACCCTGAACTGGGAATTCCTGCACAGCATAACATGGGCCTCGTACAAAGTAAACCTCTCCAGATCCCGTAAATGTGGAGGCCTGCTAACGAGGTCTTTATTTCCTTAGTCTTAATCCAGCAGTTAGTAAATTATGATTTACCATATCCAAACTGTTTCACTCCATTGTTCCTCACCAGACAGCACACTGGACATTGCCACACATCCTTTAGGAATGGTTTAAATCTTTGGTATGTAATTACATTTTAATCAGCAAAAACCTCTGGAATACCATATTAAATGCGCTGCCACACTTAAATACAGGGCCACTCTGAAAATGGCATTTGGTTTGGTTTTTAGCAAGAATTTACTACTCCACCAAGATTTGAAAATCTGCACTTTCATTCATCTTGAGTGCAAGAACGTTGAGGAAGAGGAGTGCAGAGGAAGGAGGCAGGGCAGCAGCTTCCACTTGATCAGTGGGTGTGGGTGTCACCCAGCCATGCCAGCAGGAAGATAAGGAGACAGCACAGAACCATCGCTGGTACACCCACAGGAACACACCAGAGGATGTCTCCCGGCACAGAGCTACATCACACACTCGGAACAGTTGCGTGCGGTGTTTCTTTCCACGTGTAACAGTAACTTGTCCAAGCAACGTGAGAACATGAGCACAGAAACACAGAAACACCCTTCTACTAACACATCTATTTCCTTAACAGCCTGCAGGATGTCGTTCACGTAGAGCTTCTGGTGCTATTTTTCCTATTTCTAATTTTCATACAGAAGCAAACAAAATAGTGGGAATACCTGATGGAAGAGTTACACTGGGACAGAAATTGTACAGGCCTGTACAGCTGCAGTTTTAATCCCAAAGAATAAACAACTGAAGTCAGCTGCATAACCTGACCAACCCAAGAAACAAATAAACCAAAACAGAAACAATTTCCCTGCCACCACATAGGTGATCTTAAATCAATATATTTGGCTGTCTAAACTATTTCTGTGCAATTCTATACATGAATTATGGTTACCAATCTTACCTAATCCTGTAAAGGGATGAAATACTTTGTCACACTTGCAAATTCTGTGAAGGCAGTGAGCAGATGAAGAAAGATGATCCAGCTTCTTACCACTTGCTAGAGAAAAGTTCATAATATTCATTATTCAAAATATGAATTGGACATCTGTATTTACAATGTTAAACAAGTCTTGCTTAGTGTTGAAGCCAAGCTGCTCATTTCACCCATACTCATCTACTGTCATCATCGACGGCTGATTTCCAAACATGGCCAGACACCAGTTTTCATGGCAAGGGCCATGAGACATTCTTGCATCCTGAATCAGGATTCAGCAATGCCATGTGCCAAGCTTTAGAAGCATGCAGAGCATTTACAACTGAGCACCTGCAGAAATCCCATTTCCTGACAAAGAGAGGCCTCCAGTATTCATGTTTTCTCCTGCTCTTAGGCTATGCTGTAATGTAATCTGGCCTGAATAATCCTTTTATAGCTGTACAAGGAAGTATACTTGCTTAGCATTTACCCCTCCTTATGGCAGTTCAGTGGAAACCTGGTTGAGCAATCAGCAAAGATACACAGAATGCAAAGTCTGGCTGATAGGATTGACAAAAACCACGCACAGGACAGGAACACAAAGTGAGGCTGTCAGAGAAACTGGAAGGACTCTGGTAACTTCAATGAAGAAAGGTAAGAGGATGGGACCCTAAGGAGTCACATTATATTTGGTGTTAACGCTGACAGTGACAAATGCAGACACATCCAGAGAGTGCATGCTCCTGGAAAGAGAGGCCTGGAGCACTGTTGCTAACAGCATGGGAATAACAAGAGAGTGTTACTGCACAGGAACCACTGCTGGGTCAGTGACAATAGTTGAAGGGGAGTAGGTTGAAGGAATGGTGGAGGGGACTTGGAAGGAGCTGTTAGTGATGCCAGTGGTGGAAATAACTTTGAACAGCTTATCCTGTGAGATGCCCTGCTGTGCAAGGCACCTCCCACTACTACCTCTTGCTGCAGGTCTGGGTTGCCCTGACTCTAAGCTACCCTCATCCCTTTGAATCCCTTTGCTGTGATTCCCTTACTCCACAAAACCTGCATCTTTGTCCTGTCCCTCTCACTCTAGCCCTGGGTTGCTGCTCCTTTATCTCTGACACGAGCTATCTGTGCCCTCTGCCTCAAACTCCCAACCATCACATCTCCATATATCCCCAGGTCATCCCCTCTGCCTCCATTTCCCTGGCACTGTTCCCTGTAGCTGCTTCAAACCCCAGATTATCTCTGCTTTTGTCTTCCTCCCTCTAGCAGTGTTTGAAGCCCAAGCTATCACATGTAGCAGGCCATTAGTCTGTGCACTGTTCTATGCCCAATCTCACTTTTGCCAGGCCACTCTATGGAGCTTTAAACCAGTGGCTACAACCAGCCCTGCTGGTCTTTAGTGGTCCCTCAGCCTCTTCTTAGGAACCATGATCCATCATGGTACTGGGCAGGCTCAGTGGACACAGAGTGACAGCCACTGTTCCCGATTTCCACGAGGAAACAACTTTTGTCTGCTGGGTATAAAAACCAGGTCTCCATGGCACACTTCTCTTTTCCTTCCTTCCTGCTGATCAGTCGTTCCTCTGGGTACTCCAGGGGACCTCCCTCCTCCTCTTGGCCATGACAGCATACAGCCAAACAGCTGCTTGGGCTGGATGAAGCACCTGCTCTGGGCTAGAGCAGCTGGAGTTCATTTTGGGTCCAAAGGGCCGAGGCCAAGCAGGCTGACTGCATGTGCACTAATCCAGTATCATCACCAACTCCACCAACAACAGGTGCCCTTTGAAGAGGGAGGGAAAAACTATTTGGGGAGGAATCAGAGCTTTATAAAGGACATTATGGGCCAAGTCCTCAGCTGGTACATGCTCAGTTAAAGCGTGTACCCTCTTGACGTTGTATGAGTAATGCTCACATATACAACCAAAAGATTTGGCCAACTCTCAGTGCTGCTTCTTTTCTGTTTTTAGTTTTCCTAAGGATTTTTCACCTCCTCTCATTGCTCTGCACTGATCTTCCATCAATAAAGGAAAAGAAACTTTCCTGTCCCTTGCTCCAGAGCAGGCAGCTGTAAGTCACAAGCTACACATCCCAGATTTCACCATCCTCCTTTGCACGGGTAACAATCTTACCATGTGTCCCTCAGTCCTGCTCGAGTCCTGGGGTCTGGATCTTGAGCATGCAGCAACAGGAACAATGGCAATCCCATTCTGGAACAAATCAAACCAAACCCCATTAAGGTCCATTAAAAGAAGTCTTTCAGCACAGGCATCCTAAGAGTTGCCATGCACTTGCTCAAGCCAGTGGTCCCTGTAGGCCAGAGCATCACTTCAATGTATGACCCCTACAAATGACAGAGGAAGAGCAAAAAAATCCTGTCAGAAACAACTACTGGCCAAATTGTCTCTAAGGAAACTTTTATTCTCATCTCATTTGGCTGGAAATTTGCTTATCATCCAATACATACAAATCTCTTTTTAAAGTCCCTCTTAGTGTATTTCTGCATTAATGGAAGCCTCTGTGTTTTCTTCTTCTCTGAGTCCTGCCATTCTGAGCTCCAGAGGCCAGTTCTGTAAATCTGGTGTTACTCATTGCAGTTACTCTTCTTTCTTCCTAGAGAACCTGGAAGCTCTCTGGAGCCTGAGAATGGAGCTGGATTCACAGAGATGGCACTGCAGAGCGTGGTTAAAAGCACTCTGCTTACACAGCCCGAGTAAAAGCAGGATTTCCAAATTCCTGTTGATGCACTATCAGAGGAAAACATGACCTTGCTGCAAGTTGCTCATGTGAAACAGTCACAGCCTTCATAACTTTGTATTCCAAAATTTATTTTCCTGAACTAAGCATCCTTTAATTCTTGACTTTCCAAGATTCAGATTTAAGTCACTTTTCCCTTGGGACCATGTCTCAACTGGGTTAAATTACAAAGAGAAGCAAAGTGATGAGAGACAGTTGGATGAACAGAGCTGGCAGTGAGAACAGCACAGGGAGAAAAAGCAGTCTCCAATCCGTAACAGTTCCTGACATCTCATCCACAAGTACAGACAAGTGTAACCTGTACTGCATTGGCTTGACCAGTTAAATAAGTCTCCAAGAATTTCCCTTGACGAGCACCACAGTACAGGTTAGACAATTCCTAACCAAGGATGGGACAGACACTCAACCACACGGGAACCTCCAGTGCTGGAAATGTATTCTCAGCTGCTGCAGACTCACACATTCCCTTTCAGGCTTTAACCACAGTTCCAAAGTTGGAAAACACCAGAGCGTGTACAAACATGTGCAGAAGGCAACATTGCCCACTTGTGCAGCAGTTTTGTCCACATACGTGCCTGAGGGAACCACTTTGCACCCTTATACTGAGCAGTAGAGATACCTACACGTTCCTGCCCTTCCCAGCCAAAGCAATAAAACACTGTAACATCTGACAGCACAGAGCTCTCCCTATCCCTCTGAATCCTTGCTGCCTCTTGCTGTCACTGGGCACATTTCACGCAGGCCAGCTGCACAGGATTTATTCAACCAGTTTTGGAGTATCAAAGCTAACTTTTTTTTTTGTCTTTGCCCCAGGCAGGCACTTGGTATGCAGGATTTAAATCAGAGAACAAAATGTTCTGTGAAATTTGTAAGTACTCAGCCCAGTAATTTCTAAATTCTAAAAAAAAAAAAAAGATAGCAACTGGGGTGGTTTAAAAATCAAAAAGTAAAGCATTTCTCTGCATCTCTGTGGGTAATACCACTGTGTCCTAAAGGTCAGACTAAATAACTTCCCAAGATTACCAATTAATGGTGCTGACTGCTTTAAGTGATAGGAGCCAAACATACTCTGAGTTCTACCTTATAATTCCAGCAAAATCAGGAGAATGCTCAATTCAACAAGTGCTCTGCAAAAAGACACTGAAATTGAAAAAACAAATTGCTTGATCCTTGCAAATTGGCAGAGAAGACATTGTCTAGGACATACTGCCACAAACTTACTACAATTTAACACCTATTGCAGTAAGATTTTTAAAATGTATTTAAAGCCATTAAAATGGAATTAGGTAGAAGATGATAGGGAAAGAGATACCCCAGGCAATCACAACATGTACAAAATGAAGATGCTCTAAAAGAGGTGCTTTGCCCAGAAAGCAGCAATAAAGGGTCATTTGTGACTGGAACTAGAAGAGGAATTACTTCATTAGAATTTAGCACTGCCTTTAAGGTCCATGATGTTTGAGTGAAACTATCCACTTCTGCTTTGTCTGATTCACCATCTTAATACAAATTTAAAACAAAAATTTAGCTGATGAATGTTCACATTAAAATTTCAAAGATGTTTCACTTAACTTTCAAAGGATTATTTGACAAAAATTGTGAAAAGAATTCATTCATTACTTTTCATTGACTACAAAAGCCAGAACATTTAGAATCATTTCCTCTTCACCTGCAAACATTTCCTACTCCTCTTACCCCAACTGTGGCTTTAATTTCCTCTCTCTCAAGCCAAGTAGCAAATGGCATCAGTCAAACCAGTTAACTCCCAGAAGTACCTGTACTTCAGAACTGGGTGCTCCTGGTACTAGCAGGGACTCTATGAACATTGACTATCAGTAGTATACAGTAGCAAGACAATAAATGGTTTCTGGATCTTCTTGCCTTGCCTACAGCTTACTTCTGCTAGCCCAGATATTCTGAGTATGTAAAAGTGCACCTGCTCATGCCTACCTCAAAGAGGTAGGTCTGATGTCCCCTCAAGGGCCACCTGGAGCACAGAGTGCACCTACTGAAGTTTACACTACCTGGTCACCAATTCCAGATGGCACAGGCTGCACACACACAAGAAGAGGCTCTGCCTTTTTCAACACATCGAGTCTTATTTCTCATTTGTTCAAGAGTAAGTACAGATTCTAACCCACAGATGTGGAATGGAAGTTAGAATAGAAAGGCAAGTACACAAAGTATACAAATTATGACAGACTTTAGGCAGTTGGCATTGCACAACTCCCTTATGCAACACATTGCCTGGGGCAAGCCTCATGTTTTCAAAAATTCCACAGAATCCCCTTAAATATGCTCCAGTGCCGAGGCCCACTGGCTTCCACCTGCAATTACTGACTGGACTTACAATATACCACAGACAGAGTACATGTATGAGCCTTATGTTTGCTGGCCTATGCTTTTTAAAATGTGACCTGAAATAACAGTTGCAAAATCTCAAGAGGCAGATGAACCCAGCCAGTTTATACAAACTTACTCCTAAGCACAGCCTCTTTAGAAAAATCAAAGGGGTAGTATCAGTCAGTAGCACTTGAAATGAATAATCCACTTAAAACTCAAGTGTATTTATAACAGCAGAAATGGAGATGGAAGGGCCAATGCTGCTGGCCAGGCTGGAGCTCACTTAGCCAGGCTGCCAATCCCCTGCAGCCACCAGGCTGGGAGCACAGACTGCCCCTGGGCTCCAGCTCTCCCTGCTCCTCTGCCCAATCCCAGCCATGGGCTACCCGAGTGCTGCCAGAGCCTGGGCTCCTACAGACAGGGCTGAGCTGATAAGCTGAGTCAGGACATGTCATGATTCTGTAAATACAAGGAGAAAAGGCAACGGCAGAACAACTCAGTGTAGGTGATTTGTCAATATTTAAAACTTCAGAGAGAGTGGCAAGTGCTTAAGAGAAAACAGTGACATGAAGCTTCTAGACACGAGTTAAGTAGTGGCCACAGCTCAGTTTGACCTGCAGTCCCACAAACACGGCCACGGGCAGCTGGACTTGAGATGCTGTGGGAAAGCTGAGGGTGTCAAATGCAAACCAGGCTGGGGCAGGACAACAGTCACAGCAGGAGTCTGTCGATGTACTTGAGATGCATTTACATCTTCTAGGCTTGACTGCAGAGCTACATGCTGATCCCAAACCTGCTGACGGCACAGAGCTTTTCCTGAGGTCCAGAGGAGGGAGAGTGGAGCAAAGGGAGAGGACGAGTCTGCCTGATTAGTATGGTTGTGCAGCAGTGGGAAAGAGCCCACAGAGAGAGAGAGGAGAGGGGAAGGGGGCCTGGGGACCTGGAGGAGGGTGAGGGCTGGTGGTACACAGGCAGGATGTGCCCTGTACACCAAAGCCCCCGGGCAGCTCCCAGCTGAGAAGCAGCAGAGGCTGTCTGTCTCCAAACTCAACTCGGAAAAGGGTCCCATGGTAGAAGCAAGCATTAATTACAGATAATCTAATTTAAACACGGCAGAGAAGAAAATAGCAAGGATTAGAAAACCCTCCTATACGTGTTCTGTGACACAAGGTTAAAGATAAGCTTTGCTTGTATTTCAGAAACTCTTACAAGCTTGTCTGCTATGTTAGCTTTAGACACGGCAGAGATATGCCTGTGGCCTCTGGGCACATTCTGTTTGAAGGACAGATTTCAATCGGTAAAGTTTCAAAGAATTCTATATATATCACAATGTTTTATGTTATCCAGCATTCGGAAAGTTCCTTAAGGAAGAACTTCATTGCAAAAGAAGAGAGGCAATGAGCCAACTTCTCAATATCTGTGCCACGCAGACTTGTGCCAAGGAAGCCTATGGAAACAAACTGCCCGAGATAAAAGTTACAACAGAAGCGAAAAGTGTTGCAACTTTATCAAGCTACTGAAGCAACGTGGGAAAACTCAATGGAGGCAAAAAAGACATGGCGGTTCCCAGTGATGGGAACAACCTTAAACATCTGGTCTGCCTTTAAACACTGCAATAATGGATGTTTGGCAAACACAAAAATATCAATGACAGGAAGAAAATCTTTGGGACTCTAGAAAAGGAAAGCAATCAAAAACTAAGGCTTGGAGTATTTGAGGTGAGGGCTAAAAAATGGCAGTTAAAAATTACTTGCAAAATTAAAAGTTAATCCAAGTATTTTTCAAACAGAACTTCATTATGGTACCTCATTTTACTAAACTGAACACATGCAATGTAAGTGTCAATCTGGCACAGTATAGTAATTTTCAGTACCTATAAACCCAAAATACAGGCTTCTGTCTGCTCTGTCTGACACCAACAAGACTGATTTCAAAGGGACTAGGCTTTGTTTTTGAGAAATCCTTCTCTAGTATCACCAAAACATGCTGATTTCAGAGCACTATAGCAAACTGGACCTTTCTATTTGCTCAGTGACAGAGAGACAAAAAGCATTTTCCACAATGTCCACCTCGCAGTATTGTCACAACACTGTTGCCTCCCCAGGGACATCTCATATTTTGCTGATGACCACTTTTACTGAAAGTCAGTTAAAAGAGGTTATTTTGCTATGCTTACTTAAGTAGTAACATCCCAAATTTCAGGCTTCTTTTTTAACTTTATGAGTCATACAGTGCAAAAAGGCAACAAAACAACTCAGAAGTCTTGCTGGCTATTCGTCCGTGGATAAAGGAAGTAAAAAAGAGTGGGACTGGACAAAATAATGAGATGAAGCACCTGTTGAGACTAGAAAAGCATAAGAAAAATGGGTTAAGAGGCTTCAAGTCCAATAAAAGCACTCATGAATTCACGGGTGTTCGTATGAATCATTCCTAATTTCCTGCCAGAGAGCTTTGGTTTCACTTAATTACAAAACAAAATGATGAATGAAGAAGGCCAATTCACAGGCATAAATATTGTACATTTATTTGTTTATTACTTTTTCATCCCTCTGTTTTCATCATAGCTATTGATGGGCACTGAATGAGAGAAAAGTCTGGCAGCAGTAGATAGACTATTTGCAAAGCACATGAAAAATCCATCCCAGCTAGAAAGAAGCAAACAGATGGCAGCTGGAGACAAGCAACAGCCACAACTCTTACTACCTGTGGTGAAAAGAATAAACAATATCAACTCCAGATTACAGAGTGCAGCCTAAAGAGTCTACTTTAAATGAGAGAATCAGAGTAGAAAATGGCCAGATACAACTGAATGTTTGCAAAGTAGGCTCAGGAGAAAGGATATTTTGAGAGGGTTGCTAAAGCCCACTGACACAAACAGTCCTCTCTACTGCACTCTGCCAAAGAATAAATACAAAAAGGAGTTGGGAGGAGTAGGGAAGGTGTGGGTTTGTGTGTAAGAGAGCTTATTTGGATGGAATTTTAATTGCAGTTCTGTATACCGTGCTGTGGTGGTTGGGCTTCCCACTCTGCCATACGCTTCCAACACACTTTAAAATGTGTTGTACCAAAATCATGCCGAATCAAAAAAATGAAAAAACACCTTTCATCAAGGCTTGTGCCTGTCACCAACCCTATTTACAGATGTCACAAACCCTTTCTGCTATGACCTGCACTTCTCTGCAGAATACAATCTGGGAGAGAGACACCAAGACTTTCCCTTCAGGTTATGGCAGGTGAGAAAAAAAGCAAGCCATCCTAAAAGCAACCCTACCTGATAGCAGGCAGCTGCCAAGCTGGACTTTAATGATCCTTGTTGGTCCCTTCCAACTCGGAATATTCTGTAATTCTGAAATGTAACTAAGAAACTGTACAAAGTGCTTGCTCCCCAGGATACTGCACTTCTTGAGATCACAAGCTTTGGGAGCAGCTGATACTTTCCCCAGTCCAGATACAACCAGCATGTGACATCACCTCATCCTATGTAGCAAGAATCCCTGTATTACTTTGCAATGGAATTTTTCCACAATACAATTGGTAACAATGCAAATGGTGTGTATTTCCTTTAGTTTTCTGAAGCAGAAAGCAGAACAAATTGAATGGTATTCTCATAAAAGGAACATATGGACATTAAAGAATTTCAGAGTCAGTTTTCAAATCAGCTCCATGCATCACAGATGGCCTTAAGAACTGCCCTTGTCTCTTAGCTATCCATCACTAAAATGGAATAACTTAATATTGTTTTCCAAGGCTCCAAAGTCCACCAAAGCAAATACAAGCCCTTATGAGGTGATATGCTCAGAAATTATTATAATGAATGCCCAATTAACAAAATACAACTACAAACTTTTCCATGGGGACACTGGTTAGCTTGCTTTCTATTGCTATTTCACAATTCAAGTTATTCAGACTGGCCAAAGAAAGGAGGTCATCAAGGATTTATTTAGGTTGGGATGTCAATGCATACACACACAGAGGCACCACACTTGCTAGTCCTCCTCCTCTGAGGCACTCACAGGATTCTTCTGGAATAATAAATGCCAGCAACTATTTTACAAACCAAAAGAAGGACAGTTGGAATGGAAGGAGCTAAAAGGTAGCTGACAGAGGTACATCTTCCTAGCAAAAGTCCCTAGTGCTAGTGAAGAAGAGGACGCTTACTGAGAACTCCAGAATAAGGTCATATGTTGTTCAAGTGTCTTGCTAATATATTGACATTTAATGAATTTAAGTATTTACTTTACTTACTTTAGCCTTGCAAACATTACAGCTGTACTTAACTCACAGGAAATTTTACCCAAATGCTTAAATGCTGTTTGTTTGTTTTAAGCGAAACTTCTAATTTAACTACAACATGAAGAATCAGAACTAAAAATTGGATAATTACAGCAAAAAAAGAGGGCTGAATAGCATATGAGATGGAGGCATTGAACAAGAATCATTTTTCTCATGAGCAATGTTCTCACATCTCTACATGACTACTCCCAGGTGATGTGTGCTCTGCTCTAGGTAGTCAGATCCAATAACAATTAAAACAGGCAAAGAAAAACAATTCTGCCCTTAGCATCCTGGGTTTGTGGGGGAGTGATCTGCTAGAAAAATATTTCACAAAATAGCACATAGCATTGAGCTTACTGAACAAAGTCACTGAACAGAAAATTATTGATTTCGAAGGGTGTTGAGATTACTCATATTTCCGCTCCACTGGTTTGAATTTATTAAAGGTAAAGAAATGCTCAAGAAATGCCAAGCTCCATCCGTATGGTAAAGCAGTTGAAAAAGTCAGTAACATTTATTTTGAAGTTATTCTACTTTATTGTACTTGTACTGTACAAGGATTATTAGTTACTAAAATACTGAAGATGGTTTAACCAGCATTGACAGGACCAGTTCAGCACCAACATTTTTACCACTAAACCAAAAAACCTAAAGAATTTACTCTGTAGCCAAGACATATATACACACTGCTAAATTCCCAGGACATTTCAAAGCTCACTTCCTCTCCATGATTGCCTCTGCCTCTGTGTTCTCACCAGCCACTCCAGCCTCGGCCCCGCCTGGCCACACTCTCGGACGCTGCTGCTGGACCTGGAGGTGCTGAATGTGACGGTCTGGAAAAGGGCTCAGCTCTTAACAATAGAAGAGTTTTATCCATGCTATGGCTATCCCATAAAGAGAATGCATTAGAGACAGGTAGCAAAGGAGAGCCAGCAGGTTACACTGCTTTGAACACTGGCTCTGCACAGCTCTGATGTCAAGGAGAATGAGAGGCAGCAGCTGGGACAATGCCAAGAACCAGACTGAGCGAGCTACAGCATCTTCATCTGCTGGTGCCCTGAACACGTGTGTGCAACACAGCTCAGCTTCTGTCTCTTGGACACACTCTGCACCAGGGTACACATAATTGTGTATAACCCTGTTGGCTTGTAGACTGCCTAGGAGGGGCTAGCAACAACTATGTGCATTTCCTAAGATCTTCTGCTTCTGATTGTCTTCCCTGCTTTCCTCTATTACCCTGCTTAAATAGGAAATACTTTGATCTCAGCTATGTTGCTCTGTGTAGAACCAAAATGAAGAAATGTTAAACACGAAAGTTTACATTTTTCTCTTATATTTGTAGGGCTATCCTGAGATACCCCAACCCTGTGAAACACGTACACATGTAATCATAAACCACTGAAGAGACAGCACATACTGGAATGTTTTATTGCAGAATCCTTTTCCTCAAGTCACTCATAGTCAAGATTCAGTGTTTTATAACCACTTCTTCAGCACAAGTGTGCG